>JAHHFK020002363.1:0-283379 GCA_024533555.2 Aedes koreicus | reverse complement strand
ATTTAGTCCAGCGACACCGTATTGTGCTGTATTCAATCCGGATAGTAAGTTATTCAACTCCTCGTCTCTGTGAATAGCCGACGGCCAGATACTCGGAATGATTCTAGTATATAATCTAGTTGTCACAAACAACGTTTTGCGCTGGGAAGTGCTCTTGGCTCCGGTAGGATTTCGGAAGCGAATTCTGCTCCCACAGATAATCGATTTTTACGACCCATTGCCACGGCAATTGGTCGAGCAGGGAAACTGGCAAATCAGACAATTTGAACCATTTGTTATCCCGTTTTTGAGAACTCCGGAAGGGAAAACCATATTTACAACCTGTTCGTATGCAGTTTTGTATGGGAGTAAAAGTAGGTCATTTTCAAGTAAAAAATGAACTTCTTATCCAAATAAGCACATAATTTTAATCCAAAATATTTGTGAAAGTATTTCTGATCAAATGGTGTACAACCGAAGTCAGTCTGTTCAGTCAAAGCGAAAGTTATTAGCGTTCAAAAAACTTTTTGCACTTTTGCGTAACGCTCTCATTTTTCAAAATTTTGAAATGACACCCAGTATAGAAAAGAGTGAAACGTAGTCTTACGTTAAAAAATATTCTCGACTATTGCTGTGTTATTTTTAGTCATATGACACTCACTTAGAATCAGCCAAACTCGCTTGGCAACAGCCTATTTCAGAAGCTGATCATCAAAAATCTTTTTTATATTTTTATTTTTTGATTTATATCTGGGTGCATTCGTGTTTCGAGTCTGAGTTATGCTCCCTCTTCCTTTAGTATTTCAAGATTTTTGCTATCAAAAATGCTTTGCTTTTAACTTAGTGTTCTAAATGCACTTCCATAGCTATTATTGAGAGCTTTCGATGCCAGTCACCATTTTTGCATTAGTATGGTTATAGGGCAAGTACAATCATACCCTTTGCCCAGTGAGTCGAGAAATTTTACTTAACGAAAAATTCATAGACCGGACCAGAATCGAACCCAGCCATCTCGAGCATGAGTGTTGCTTTGTAGCCGCACCTTTACCGACTGAGGTAAGAGAGGACTTACTTTTTTTTTTTGTTTTGCTCCACTAGTTCTCACTTTCTACAAATTATTCATCATCTGTTTTATCTTGTCTCACTCTTCTCAGTTTCTCTTCTTCAGATACTCTTTTTCATCAATCCTTTTTATTATTCCTTTTCTTTTAGTTCCTTGATAATCGAGATTTTCAGCCCTGGGCTGGTTCATTTCCCGTCGTAGTCACTCAAATACCTTTTGGGTATTTTTGTAACTTTTCCGGGGGTGAGATTCGAACTCGTGACTTTGGCGTGAGAGGTATAGATGTTAACCACTACGCCGGGGTCTTTCTTTAGTTTCTCTTTGTGAATTACTGCTTCCGCTATTCTTGTTCAGTCGGCTTCTTCCGCTTTTAGTTTTTCCGCTTTTCTATTTTCACGTTTTTTGCTTCCATTTCACATCTTCCTCCTCTCCTCTTGCTGATTTTTTTTCTTACATTCCCTTCTGTCGCTTCTCTGTTTCTGTTTATCTTCTCTTTCGCTTTTTATGCTCCGCTTTTTTCTTGGTCTCACTTCGGTTTACAACTTTTTGTTTGCGCTTCTTTTCTTCCGCTTCTTCTTTCCCGCTTTTCCTACTTGCGCATCTCTTTTTCAACTACTATTTTTTTTGCTTCTCTTCTTTCATCTCTCTCTCTCTCTTATCTTCCCTTTCTGCTTCTTTCTTCCGTATCTGTCTTTTGCTTCTCTACTTCCGTTTCTGCTCTTTCCACTTCATTTCTTCCGTTTATGTATGTATGTAAGGTAGCCACCATCCCTTCTAAGACCTTGTCATGTATGCAGCTCCACTTAAAAGCAAGATCAAATTGAGTTGCCGGGTTGTATTCACAGTAACGCTGTATGAAGGGCCAAAAACGGTGGGGCGGACCCGTAAGCAGAGACACTTACGCGAAACCCGCGGGAACATGAGATTCTCCTTCCAACGATACGATCCAACAAATCGAATAACCCAATTCGCAATACTTATTAAGCTTTCTACGGGATGGCTTGTTAAGAAGGGCGCGTCACTCTCACTGAAACTGTTGGAGTAGAATTCACAGCATCACAATCGAATCGGTAGGATAAAGAAAAT
This sequence comes from Aedes koreicus, assembly GCA_024533555.2. Classification (NCBI taxonomy): domain Eukaryota; kingdom Metazoa; phylum Arthropoda; class Insecta; order Diptera; family Culicidae; genus Aedes; species Aedes koreicus. The sequence continues at coordinate 281,251 of JAHHFK020002363.1, read as the reverse complement.
GATACTGTTTGTTCCCTCCTAGACGCCGGTTGTCATACTACTCCATTGTCCAATTCCAGCTTGAGTGATACCCTGATGCTCCCCCCTTTCCCAATATATATTCAGTGTCATATAGTAATATTTAAAATCTTGTGAATGAATATTATAATTATAAAAATATAGTGAATGAATATTATAATGACAAATAATATAGTGAATGAATATAAGAATGATAATAACACTTCCATTTGTGGACCTGAAAGTTAGACAATGTAGCTGCGAGAAAAAAAAATTGATATTAAATTATCTCATAAAACTTGGGATACCTATGAATTATCTGAAATTATATAGCAATAGAATAGTAAACCTAAAATTTCGATGTGCTGTTCCGTTTCCTTGCAATAATTTATGTAGTGAGTCTCATCGGAAATAGTGATTTTGATTAAATGAATTTAAATGCAATTATGTCACATCATTTAATATCATAACATAAAATAATAAACTGACGTTATAATATAAAATAATAATACCAGCAGGCCAGTAAACTATAGTAGAATACATATATCCGTAACTAAGCTGAACATCCACTCATCGAAAGACTTCCACTGTTGCAGTTTCTATTGGATTAAGATCTACTAAGATTAGAATTAGTTTTCACAATAATGGTCAGAGAACATAATAGGCGTAGGTACAAGATGTATTTTTCGATAGCTCTTGTTCATCTGGACCCATAAATGATACTTTATTTCTGTGAAATGGGAAATGAATGATTGTAAACTGCTAGGTTTTAAATTAATATATATTTTTGATGAAGAAGGAAAGACCTTTTTTAAGTAGAAATTTTCGAATATGATTTTTCTTAAAAATAAAAAAAAACATCAAAACCTTTCTATCTTTTCAAATACATAACGTAGGTTAGATGAGCTATAACTGACAAGGATGCATATATGCGAAGCTGAAAATGACTTATAAAAAAGCATACAAAATGTTACGTATGGATGTTATAATATAAAATGATAATAATTTCATTTTTATTTAAATGTCTGCGGATTGTGGTCCTGCTACAATTGTACCAAGAACCCGAAAGCTAAAACAATGTATCATAGCCACGAGAAAAAAAATTGATTTTAAAATTATTTTACATAAACATAGAGATATCCTATGGATGATCTGAAATTGTATAGTATATAAGGAATCATGAGATAAAAAGCGTATAATGAACCTAAAATTTCGATGTGCTGCTCTGCTAATAAATGTGATATAACACGATTGTATGCAAACCAGCACTTATGTTAACAGTTCTGCACTTAAAATTAATTGCGAAACAGTAGGGTGCAAAGTGCGCAATATAACCAATATGTTATAAGTGCTGAAAGTGAGATATTAGGCCTGTTTAATGACCAGCTCGCGATGACTCGCAACCTCTTTTTTTGTCTCTTTTCGGCATTCGTTCAGGGATTGATGCCAAAAAGAGTTAGCATGATACTCCGAGTTAGTTCGAGTTGGTCATTAAACAGACCCATTGTTTTATGTGTACTTGTGCTACAGCGTTATAGACGATTAAACGACCTAATTTAATCTCATACAAAAAAAAAATGTAAACAATGCCCGCAAATAACTGACACTTTCTGAGGGCCAGGCGATGGCTAGATAGGGCGTACCAAAAGAGTGAAAGAGGTAGATAAAAAGTGCTGACGTCAAGGTGCAAGCGTTTATTGAGGTTATTACGTTCAAATGTATTAGTGTTTGTTGTGTAGATGTGGTAGTGATCCTCTCCAATGTTTTCCTTTAAAACTAAACGTCAAGCGTACACGCTCGCAATGAATGTTGGGTAATATGTGAATTTACATACAAGGTTTTGAACAATACGAATTGATGTGTACATTGTTTGTATGTATTAGAATTTTAAGGAAAACAAAAGGGTGCTTGCACTGTATCTGCAAGACGCCAGTGTGCGTGCAGTAAACGTCACTAATATTCATTGCACTTACTCTTTGATGTAAGATGAATAAGAGCGGCGAAGACATCGGCACCTGGGAGGAAGAAACAGATACGAAACATGTGAACGTCAAAACGAGCCGATATTTGGCTGTCACTGCCTGTCAAAGCGAGTCGAGAATCAAAACAACGAAAAAAGCTTTGAAGAACTTGGGAAAACAATGCAACAAACAAAATCGATTTAGTTCCTTTTTAGCTATGACTAAAAAGGTCAATACAAGTTTTATCCTCCAAATCTGTCGCAAAGATGTGATTTCTGACACAGTTTTCGCAACAGATATTGACGGATTCCTTGAACATGATACATCGCGTGGCTGTTGTAAAGTTCCCAAATGCACATTTTCACGAAATTCCACGCGGCGCTAAACGAACAACCGCGTCTCACGAAACGTCGCAATGTAATCTCCCATAAGGATGGAGTAAACAGAGGTACACCGCGTGGAATTTTGAGCAAATGCGTCAATACGAAGTCGGCGAGAAGAGATCTATCCAGGTTTTTACGAGCGCTAATGGCCGCCACAATCATGCTCAGTTTCTGGTAGGCAGCGAACGATTTGACGTTTGTCTTGTTTCATTCGATCGTCTACTTACTAGTCGACACAAGCCAAATGTCAAATCCTTTGATCGCTTCCTGATAGTGAGATTGATTGTGGTGGCCATTACAGCTCTTAAAGCCTGGATAAAACAGTTACGCCATTATTTTAAATTGATACCAAAGTTCCAAAGTTGCCCACTAAATACAATCTGGTGGGTTTTCTCAGTTGCTTTAATTTTATACGGCGCATTGAAATTTTCTTGAAGATTGATAAAGCTATGTGTTACATTTTATGTGTACTATATAGAGCTTCCTCCCAGACACGATTCAACGTTAGATCGGACTTGTATTCGCGTTGTCGCACTTATAGAATCACACCGCGCAATCAAAGTGGGCTAAAAAGCGCAACAACTAGGCTTGTTGCAAACTCGGCAGTCAAAATACCATTACCGCATCGCAAGTGCGACTTAGTATATGAGCGACAATAGAAACAGTGATGTTTTTAAAGCAGCATAGGCCCTTTTAAAAGTTTTGTTGACGTTTATATTTTTGGGTGTAGTAGTGGAGAGCGTTAACTTGTTTATATTTTTTCTTGATTAAAATCAGTACGATTAACATATGTACACAGATGGGATTAATGTTTTTCGTGATATTATTAAAATAGATACATAGCAGTGGCAACTTTTCCGTATTAAATTGGAAGAAAATTATCAGAATCGAATGTTTTGTGTGTTGCTAAACGATTAACGGTAAGTGAACGAATAAATTGTGAATAACTTGTGTACTCAGTGTTCGGTATTCAGTGCATATTCACCGATTTCCACTGGAGGTCTGCTTATTGAGCTCAAGATAGGTTCCGCTTCCCCTTTGAAATGACGTTGTCAGACCCGTACAGAAATACTCTGTCCTATAATTAGCCTTGTCACGGAGAGTTTTCATAAAAGCATCCAAAAATAGTCTGAAGTGGCCTGAAGAAAAGAATACCAAATTTAAGAAAGTCAGGATACTTCAGGTATGTTTAGTAATAAACAAAAAGGCCCAGGATCGTAAAGAAACTACTCAGTTCATGTCAATCTCTGCGATATCTTTGCACATGTTTTGAACGCTAGATTTCGCATAAATTTACGCGATAGTGCATGTACATTTGCATACGATTCGCCTCGTCAGGTCTGTTGTATGCAAGATTGCAAACAACTTCGTTGTTTATGTATACTTTGGCATGCAACTGAACCATAGAAAATGTTACGCTTCTTTTAAAATTCATTATATTTTCCTGTGTATTCGATAATATGAAATCGCCTTTTAATATTATTTTCAGAGAAAAAGATCGAGGTAGATCGCGTTCCTAAATTAACGTGTTTTGCAATTTTAGAATTTAGAATTGTAGACAATTTTTGCAATCTAGAATCCCGAGGTAAACTTTACAACCGAAAAAATTAAGTGAGGAACTGTAAAACATTAGAGAAGGTTTTTCGGTGAACTTTGTGAAGGTCATCAAAGTGGACCGCATTCTTTTCATTTAGATGATTATTTTGACATTGTGCTCTTCACTGTATGTCCGGAAGATGCCTTGAACAACAGCACGGAAACTCCGCTAAGTTTATATTTTAGAAGACAATTGACTCAATTAAATTTTTTTTTAGCCCTTTATTATCGAGATTTTCCAGCCCTGGGACCATCTCCCGTCGTAGTCACTCAAATACCTTTTGGGTATTTTCGTAACTTGTCCGGGGGTGAGATTCGAACTCGTGACTTTGGCGTGAGAGGTATGGATGTTAACCACTACGCCGGGGTCGCCCCCATATTATTTGCATTATGCGCCAATCGTAAAATGGGCAGATTTTCAGAACAACATGTGGTTGTAGTAGACACGGATTCTGGCTTCATTCTTGCATGACTTTTGACCGGTGGAACGGGTTGACAGTTTAGGCAGTTTACGAGTCTTTGTTTGCAGGGGGTTGTTTGTCGTTTTAAGGAACTAGCCATAAATTACACTACAGATTGTTTCTCGTTTACGAGAGTGTAAGTTGTGGCCCAGTTAGAATTGGAACATAGACTATTACGCATATTTCGGATATACATTAACAAAATAGTATTCTGTTTTAACTAAAATGTTCGACTTTATGTGAACTTTAGAGGGAAAGTACAAAAAAAAAAAAAAATTATTCATCTCGATTTCGAAGAAATTTGCGAACTTTTCCCGAATACGTTTCATCAACCGGCGCACATTATTCTCATCCATTGTTTTGGCAATCTTATTCCACTAACTATGGGATTTGCTATGGAAGGGCTTATTTTTATAAAGACGAGTCTTCAGAGGATACCCAGTAACCTATAAAGATAGGCCACTGTTGCTTTTCTCAATGAAATACCTTCGAAGATATCAAAGTGATCAGGCCTTTTGTGAGGAGGATTGTTGGGTGAAAACCAGTTGGAGGTCTGGTGGACGGCTCTTTGTTCAGTTTTTCTGGAGGCACTGCGCTGCATAATACTGATGACATGACTGTACTTGAACCGTTGGTTTAAGATGTGTACTGTTTACGGAGAGATTTGTGTATTTTTTGTATCATATTTTTCTGGTGTGATCCATTTTTTTGGGAGTACGGTACATCAGCTGCTTCGTCTTCCGATGTTACCCGTTGGGGTCCTTTGCAAAGTTGTTTATTTTACGTAAATCTAGAATGTTTTAGAACATTAGATACACTAGAATGTTTTAGATCATTTTAGATACACTGTATGATTGCCCTTACTGTTAAAATAGGCCAAAGTCGGCCCTTAAGCGTTATTTAAACTAGCTTGTCTACCCAATAAGCATCCTTACTGTTCATATAAATCAGTCCATATCGTCTCCTAAGCATTATCAAAAGTTACCTTCATTTTCCAATAAAAAAAAAACTACCATCACCCTTTGTGAGTCGCTCCAGCAGCTTTCTTTATATTAGTTTCAATCGGTAAAAATAGGTAAACCCTAGCAGTGGACAGCAATTTCTGCTAAAACCAAAGGTGCGAAGAGAAAGTATTGATAGGTCCGTTAGAGTACGGCAGGCTGTGAAATTGAATAGAAGCAGATGAAATTGAGCGGAGGGCATTTTGAAAGGCGGCACCCGATCGAGCACACAATATATGGTATATGAGCACGATCAGGCACGCACTCTTTTGCCAGTCACACCCCACTGGGGTAGCTTGATAAAAGATTGTGTGCTCGATCGGATGCCGCCTTTCAAAATACCCTCCGCTCAATTTCAACTGCTTCTATTCAATTTCACAGCCTGCCGTATCATGTTGACAAAAAGGATATTTCCTTTTCAAAAACCTTATAATTGATTACGTACTTCACGCAATAAAAACATGATGTGGAAAAGGATGGCCAAAACACGATCCCGAAAGCTGTACATGATACTTACAGTCAGCTTATTCCGACCACACCATTCCACGAACAGGTCCAGTAAACTTTGAAGATAACGGTAAGCCTCCACCGCATGAACAACAAAGAAGAGTTTCAAGTCATCTGCATATACAAGTTTGCACCTAGCTCCAAATAAATCCGCAACAACATTGAATAACAGCGTATAAAGTAACGGGCCCAGCTTACTTCCCTGAGGTACACCAGACGTACTGGTAAACGATACACGATATACAGGATTCAATTTGCACACGAAGAGTTCCATCAGTCAGGTACGAATGCAGCCAAGTCTTAAGTGATACTGATGCTTCCAGCATAGAAAGCTTACACAGAAGTATTTTATGGTCAATCTTGTCGAAGGATCGTTAAGATATGGCAGGCTATCTGTACGAGTGACTTGAAAAGCGACATTCACACAGCACCAGAAACCAGATATTTTACGTGAACTAGTGTCTGGAAGAAAAAAACGTCTGCTACATTTCCTGAAGCAACATGATTCTTTCGTGCTGTTTTGGCCGGATTACGGAAAAAAATATTATGGAGTGGTACACCGCCAATAACGTGCAGGTGTTGTCCATGGACAAGAACGCTCCCAACACGCCAGAGCTCCGTCTGGTGGAGAAATATTGGGCCATCGTCAAGCGAAACCCGCAGAAGACCCAAAAAAACTGTTCGAAGTGGACAAAGTGGACGAAGGGTCTGTGCAGAATCTGGTGGCAGGAGTTGAACAAGTGGCCCGGCATTTCGGATTCGTTCAATCAGAAGATGAATATGTTGTATTGATTGAACCTCAAAAATAGAAATAATTTGATATTTCTAATTAAAAAAAATCCATGAAGTACTCATATTTCGCGCACCTAACCGCCAAACTTCGCGGGTGTTTGAAAAACTCTAATAATATTTTTTATTTAGATTATTTTGAAAGATTCTAGTTATGTTTTTATTAAGGCTATTTTGAATTGAGAATGTATTTAGATGCCCAATTTTAAATCGTATATGAATGTGAACATACATTCTGATAAAGGATGGAACGGTCAAAACTTGGTCGACTCAAATATGACGTAGTTTATTAAGCGTGCATTTAAAAAACTTGAACACCCCTCATTTTGTAGGTGTATGCGTACGGAATGTTGACTCTATTTTGTTTTTGCCATTTTCTATTCAGTTGTCAAAATGGCGTCGAAGCAAGAAGAGCAGCGTATCAAAATTTTGCACGCGCATAAGCAAAATCCAAATTATTCCCACGCCGACTTGGCAAAATCACTTAATATTGCCAAATCAACCGTGACGAATGTTATAAAAGTGTTCGGAGAACGTCTGACGACTGCCAGGAAGCCGGGATCAGGAGGAAACCGAAACCAGGAAGCCGCAGCGACCGGAAGAATAGTGGCCAGCATTTTCAAACGCAATCCCAACCTTTCCATCAGAGATATCGGAAACAAATTGGGAAAGTCCCACACAACAGTGCAAAGAGCAAAGAAACGAGCCGGACTGTCAACATATAAGGTTACAGTGACACCAAATCGAGATGATAAGCAAAACACAACAGCCAAAGGAAGAGCGCGTAAGTTGTACACGAGTTTGTTGACCAAGTTTGATTGCGTCGTAATGGACGATGAAACATACGTCAAGGCTGATTTCAAGCAGCTCCCAGGTCAAGAGTTTTATACGGCTACCGGAAAAGGAAAGGTTCAAGATAAGTTTAAGCAGAAAAAAAATGTCAAAGTTCCCGAAAAAATACTTGGTTTGGCAGGCGATTTGCACCTGTGGGCTAAAAAGCGAAAGTTTCGTGACAACTGGCACTGTCAACCAAGATATTTATGTAAAGGAATGCTTGCAAAAACGCTTATTGCCTTTCTTGAAGAAACATAGTTGTTCCGTGCTGTTTTGGCCAGACCTCGCTTCTTGCCACTACGGAAAAATGGCTCAGGAATGGTATACCGCCAATAGTGTGCAAATCGTACCCAAGGAGAAAAACCCTCCAAACTCGCCGGAACTGCGCCCAATTGAAAAATATTGGGCAATCGTAAAGAGAAACCTCAAGAGAACTCAAAAAAGTGAAAAACAGTTCAAGGCAAATTGGCGTTCAACATCAAATAAGGTGGATATAACAGCGGTACCAAATTTGATGGAAGGTGTGAAACGTAAAGCCCGACAGTTCGCATTTGGAAAATCGGAAGCCTAATCAAATAATTTTCCTGTGTTTTGTAGACGATGAACTTCAAAAAGAAATAAAGATTGATCATTTATATAATAAACTAATCAGTGTGCACTTAATCATGTTTGACCAATTTTTGACCGTTCCACCCTTTTCCCTCCCTCTTCTCTTCCCTCCCCACCCCCTTTTTTCTTTCTCCATTTCCCTCTCTCTCCTTTTTTTTTCTTCCCCCCCCTTCCCCCCTCCCTTTCTTCCCTCTATTTCTTTTCTTCCCAAAAAACCGATCTTTACCCTAAACCTAATATCTATCCTCTTTTCTTTCCCTTTCACCAGAAATTTTAACGAAAAAATCACCGTTCCTTATCCCGTTGATAATTTTCGAAGCAATATCTCGAGAATCGCGACTCTGAAATTTTACTGCAAACCTTGACTGAAACATTAGGCCCTTATAATTGACCCATTAATCCATGCTGTCAGCCCTAACTGTCGTAGATGTCGCCCCACAAGGCTTATCCATCGTAACAGCAACACGACGACGTTAATTATTGTCGCTCGTTTTGCTAACCACCACGAATGCTTGCCACTTGCCACCACATTTTGCTTTCAGTAATACCCATCAAGTCCTCATTTGTGTTGAACGTTGGTGGCAAGATGTAGCGCCGAAGACTTCCTTTCCCTATCCGCTATTTTCTCCGCTTTCTACGCTGATAATCACATGGATACGGTCTACGCGCCTGAGCCAATGACACCAACGGCGGAAGCACTTGTTCGATAGCAGCCACAGGGCACCAAAAGCTGTTGATATGTCAACTGATTTTGCTTTCGCACTGTCCTTCCGATTATAGATGGAGGGAAGAATCAAGATTGATTGTAATTACAGTAGTCAGCCAATTGGCAGGCAAAAAAAATGACACCCCGAGATTAATTAACCTGTGTTTGTCTACTTTCTCCCATAGGTTCAATCCAGCATTTAACATGGCCACCATAAGGCAGGCGATCAATGAAACGATAGAACGAGGTGAGTTTGGAATTTGGACTCTCTGTGCCATTAGTTCGATTTTTGTCTGTGTATGTTTGCTTATGTGACGACCACCGACTGATATTTTGTAACATTAGACTTTGGTGCTCTTCTCAAAACAGTGCGCATCCCGACGCCAACCCGCCTGCGGGACCTCATCCGACAGATTCGTGCCGCCCGGACAGCTGCCGAGGAACGGGCAGTCGTGAACCGAGAATGCGCCTATATCCGCAGCACATTCCGAGAGGAGGACTCCGTGTGGCGATGTCGAAACATTGCCAAACTCCTGTACATTCACATGCTAGGCTATCCAGCGCATTTCGGCCAGCTCGAATGCCTCAAACTCACCGCCAGCCCTCGTTTCACAGACAAACGGATCGGCTACCTCGGGGCGATGCTACTGCTGGACGAACGGCAAGACGTGCATCTACTGATTACCAACTGTTTGAAGAAGTAAGTATGCGATTTGTATGGTAATCTACGACAATCGATTTTCAACTTGCATCCATTCCATTTCAGTGACTTGAACAGTACGACACAGTTCGTGGTGGGTCTGGCGTTGTGTACTCTGGGAGCTATTGCATCCCCGGAGATGGCTCGCGATTTGGCCGGCGAAGTGGAGAAACTGATGCGCTCACCCAATGCATACATTAGGAAAAAAGCGGCGCTCTGTGCATTTCGAATCATCAAGCGGGTACCGGAGCTGATGGAAATCTTCCTGCCCGCCACCCGGTCACTGCTGAACGAGAAGAACCACGGTGAGTGTGTATTGGACGAGTTTGTTGGTGGATGACTGATGAATAAGGGATGTGCTCTAATGATATGGAGAGCTTCGTTCCAGTGGTTGAATACTAATCGTATGATAGATAATTGCGTTCAATTGGCTTTCCCAGCTGTGGCGTCGGGACTGAACAACAACCTTCAAGGGAGCCAACAATCAATAAGTTTTTTTTTTAATTTCCGAAGGCTGGTTTCTAGAACTAGTTTCAATTTGCAACTGAATAACAGCTACCTATTGAGCTGACCTGGCTTAAACTGTTTTTTCCCTTGTTCACTGTTCATAAATCACAGCGCTTGGCGGTACCCTGATTGTTGTTTTATTGCGTGAAAAGTCACCGCAAAGCGTGATCACCCGTGACGGCTCGCATGATAGGTAGCCAGTGTTGATATACTTCTGCTGATGATGCAATCACCGCGCCCTGCCTCCCTGCCCAACTGACTGAAACGCGTGCCGTACGACTCATATGAGTAAATACACAATCTCGCACGTCTTACCCGATTTATTTGCCACCAGCAGCAATTCCGAGGCCATAAAGTACTATACATTGTCCGAGATAACATACAACTCTGTTCGTGTAGGTACAGAGTGGTGGAAAATGCGCGCCGCTCGTCAAGATGATAACATGTACGGGACCCCACGAAGATGTGGTGGAGCTACCGCCGATCGCTGTCAACCGGCACAATCCGGAACCCGCACGCAAGCCAGTATCAACCGGCGCCTCCGTAGCCAGCTGGTCTAGGTTGGCACTCTGTGTATGTACGTCTTTCAGAACGATGATGATTATTTGCATTGACTGCAAATTAATTCACGAACACACTACTTTTTGGAATCTGCTTCGTTCGCTCGTATGAATAAATTAGATCCAATTTGCTTTCAATGAATGTAGAAACGACGAACAGTAAGGGTCGCCTGTAGTCCAGCGCTTCGATGCAGACGACTGCGTCTTTCGTGGACGTGAACATCTTTCTGAGCGAAGAGCGTCGCTATTTTCTTTTCACTCCATAAAGGGATGTGCTGTGGCCGTAACGGTTATTACCATGCATGCAATCCTGTGGTCCACTACAGCACGGAGATTGAGGGAGGTACGTGTTTGAGTACCAGAGCAGTACGTAGGACTATATCGTTACGTTGAATGGTGGATCGTTTTCCGAGCAAAAAGAATGGTGCGATAAAAGCGAGAACGGTCTAATGCCTAGTGACCTCTGACTCCTAGTTGGCAGCGCTGGGACTATGTACCCATGAAACTGTCTAATGGCACTGCATTAAGGGGAACGAAAATATCCTCGAATTAGACTATTAATGAGAATTTTATAGCCACTGGAGATTTCATCCTTGCGGGTTTATTAAACGGCTGAGATATAATATAATGATGGCGTGGTGGGTTTCATGGCGAGGTCGTAATAAATATGCACTAGATATGTGAAATTTATACAGCTGAAAATGTTACGTTACTGGTTCTGTTATTCCTGTTGGATGAGATGGTTAACATCTGCGTTCAATATTTTAAAATACATATTTCAAAATACATATATTTACATATACAAATACTGGAACATTATGAACTTAGGTCTTTTTTTACACGGTTTTTTTTACGCCCTTTTTTTTTTTCCGGGACTCTTACGATAATTCGTTTTTTCGTTTTGGCAAAAAGTAATCATATGGCAGTTATTCAAAAAATTCACAATGTTTGGTGTAAATACTCAATTTTAAAAAAAAACAGTATTTTGACCATTCATGAAAAGGTAACACATGCAAACAAAATCGAAGCAATTTTAAATGTTTATGCATGTGAATTGATCAACTCTATTTAGTCTTTTTTACGCAGTTTCATAGTAAAAGTGAAACGTATCTCGCGTGTAAAAAAGGACCTTAGTGTATGTGATTTCACTATATTTTTTGTAGCTTGTTTTTTTTTAACTTAATTGTTTATTTATAAGGCTCAAGTGCCTTAGGCATAACGGAGCCGAGTCTAATTCATTTTTACAACGATAGTAACTTACTTACTAGGTTAGTTTTGGAAAGCCGAAAAACTCGCGGCTTGGTCGAGGCTAGGGATTACAATGATTCAGGAAGGAATGGGGAAGTAGGAATCTTAATAATGGCTTTCAACAGCAGATTGGTGATGCTATATTGTTGCTGTAGGTCTGGCGTAGATGTTGCATTGCGTTAAGCTGTAGCGGTATTACGGGGGGAGGGGACGAGGTGGACATGTTAAAGCGACAGCTAAGAGAGGGTCAAACGAATACATCAATTTGTTTCAAGAACTTGTAAATTAGCCCCATATAGTCCAAGTCCAGCTTACCCAGCACGTCTCTAATATCTTCCTTCTCTGGTTTCCCTCGGGCCCGTGGGGATGCTCAAAGATCAGATCTGGCAATTTCGTAATCGAGGCAATGCCAGACAACGTGGTTGATGTCCTGGTAACCTGCACCACAGCCGCATTGATTGGTGTCTGAGAGACCTATTCGATAGAAATGAGAGCCTAACGAGTAGTGATTGGACATTAGACGACACATTACCTTGATAAAATCCGGGCTAATAACCAACCCTCTGAACCACGATTTTTTCGATACCTGTGGGAGAATGGAATGTAACCATCTGCCCAGATCCCCTTCATCCCATTTTTGTTGCCAGCTGATCAAGGCCTGTTGACGGAAAATAGCAAAGAAATCGTTGAAGGCAATTTGTCGATCATAAATATCGCCTGCCATAGCGCCCACCTTGGCAAATGAGTCCGCTTTCTCATTACCCGGAATGGAGCAATGAGAAGGGACCCAAACCAAGGGTATGGTGTAGGAATTGTTTGATAGGGCACTCAAAAGCGATCGTATTTCGCTAACGAAATACGATGAGTGTTGTCGGCCTCATTGAACGAATAGCCTAAAGTGAGCTGAGACTATCCGTAAAAATGAAAAATTGATCAGAGGCAAGAGAGGCAATTCGCTCTAATGCATAGTATATAGCTGCCAATTCTGCGACGTATACGGAGCAAGGATTTTGAAGTTTGAAGGAGGCGCTATGAATTTCGTTAAAAACACCAAATCCAGTGGAATCATTTGTTTTTGACCCATCGGTGTACCTCCCCCTACCCATCAAAAAATTAAAACCCCCCACCGGTTTCCCCGAGCTTCTTGCTTCATGGTTACACTGATAGGCAAAATAAAGTGCCCACCTCTTCGTTTTTTCAATTTCTCTCATTTACTTGGTTCAAATTAAAGTAAACACACTGTATTTTTATTTCTTATCTTATTTTTTATATTCTTTTTAAGTTTCACTTATGGAATACTGAAAAAAAGGAGTTTTACTTAAAGAAAAAAAAATCAATTTGTGTTGAAAAAAAAAACAGTGACAAAATAAAGTGCCCCCTTCAAAAATCGATATGTTTTCGATAAGTTTCCATTGGAAGACCCCTCGATTGTTTATGTTTTGATATTTTGACATGTTTTGAAGCAAACGGCTCAACCTGGTGCATTTGTATACGTGATCGCATTTGATTCAATTGAAAAAAATGGAGAACGCAGTGCTTTCGAAAGCAATTCCCTTGTGTATCCTAAAATTGGTCGTCCGTGATGTGCAAAAAGATGAATCGCACCGGGCTGTCGCTAAGAAGTACAGTATCAGTAAGGCAGCGGTTGGCAAAATTCTTCTGAAGCTTAAAACGTTTGGTTCAGTGGTGGATCGCCCTGGCAGAGGCAGGAAGCGGAAAACGGATGCGAGAACGGACACCAAGATCATGCGCGAAGTCAAGAAGAACCCGAAGGTAACTGTCCGCGAGATCCAGGAAACCCTTCAGTTATCAGTTTCCGGTCGAACTGTTCGTCGCCGTCTCGTAGCACAGGGGTTGAATAGCAAACTTGCCCGGAAGCGCCCATTTATCAGCAAGGCAAACAAAGCCAAACGGCTTAAGTTTGCTAAGGAGCATGCTGATAAGCCCCTAGAGTTCTGGAAAACGGTTCTCTGGACGGACGAATCAAAATTCGAGCTGTTTAACCGAAAGCGGCGGGTTCGTGTTTGGTGCAGATCGGGAGAGGAGCTTCAGGAGCGCCACATCTAAGGCACGATGAAGCATGGAGGAGGAAATGTGATGGTCTGGGGGTGTTTTTCGTGGGGTGGAGTGGGAAGCATTGTGAAAATCGACGGGATAATGACGGCAGATTCTTACATCAACATCCTGCGAGAAAATCTGGAGGTTTCGCTGATCCAGACGGGCCTTGAAGAGAAGTTCGTATTCCAGCAGGACAACGACCCGAAGCATACTGCCAAGAAGACCAAGTCTTTCTTCCGGTCTTGTCGGATCAAACCGCTGGAATGGCCTCCACAAAGCCCGGACCTCAATCCCATCGAGAATTTGTGGGCGATTCTCGATGCCAGGGTTGACAAAACTGGTGTTACCAATAAAAATAACTATTTTGAAGCCCTGGAGCGCGCCTGGGAAGAGCTAGATCCACAGCATCTAAAGAACCTGGTCGAGAGCATGTCGAAGCGCCTGCAGGAGGTCCTGAAGGCCAAAGGAGGACACATCAATTATTGAAATGCTTTTATTTTACTTTAATTTATGTTTTCTGTAGCCTAAATGAAGTGGGCACTTTATTTTGTCACTGTTTTTTTTTTCAACACAAATTGATTTTTTTTTCTTTAAGTAAAACTCCTTTTTTTCAGTATTCCATAAGTGAAACTTAAAAAGAATATAAAAAATAAGATAATAAAAAAAATACAGTGTGTTTACTTTAATTTGGACCAAGTAAATGAGAGAAATTGAAAAAACGATGAGGTGGGCACTTTATTTTGCCAATCAGTGTAGACTACATCAAAGACCTGAATGCCGTCCCTAAGAATTATTGTTTGTCAATTTATATGTCTTTTTGAAATCTAGTTACTACTGCATACGGCCTGGAGATGACTACTGGGAAACATTAGAAATCATCAAACAAAGCTCGTGACATCTAGGATAGGGTATTAATTTGAGCTTGAATTTTACGACTGCATAACAAAACACCATCGTGGGAAAATTGAAACTGAAACTTATAAAAATACTACGGTTCAATACTAATTACTTCAACTAGTGCTCAAGCGGCCAACATGGGCTATTGCTTCTAAGGTATTGGTCGTAGTAGAGGTGACGTTGGGAAAGGGTCTAGTCTTGACAACCAAGCTGTCACGCAGCTCCAGCTAGATAACCTTAAGTAAAATAATTCTGTTTCTCGAACCGGTAAACTACATTCACGTCGAGGAGGTGAAAACGGCGTCCGAAGTATGGAAGAAGCTGTCGAACACCTTCGAAGACAGCGGTTTGACCCGCCAGTGGGGTACTGCATATTGATTAGATGATTTCAACTGATGTTACCAATTCAAACCAGCTCATCGGAATCGGTTTCCCCCTTGATGAAAAATGGATCGGCATGCTGTTGTTGGCCGGTTTACCGCAGGAGTATCGCCCCATGGTGATGGGATTGGAGAATTCTGGAACCAAAATAACGGGTGACATCATCAAGACGAAGTTGCTACAGGAGACAGTTATGTCAGAGCCTACTACGGAACCTGCATTCGTTTCACGAAACGTTTCGAAGGGCAAGCATGGTAAATCGAATAAAGCAGCTAGTACGAAAAGTAAGGGGCCACAATGCCGTCGGTGCGAAAAATTTGGGCATATCGCGCGAAATTGCACTGCCGGCATATCAAGCTGGATCGGATAAGAAAGGTGACGCTTTCTGTACGGTGTTATCAGTGCAAACCGGCGAAGAGGACGAAGAATGGTATTTCGATTCTGGTTCGGTAAAGCATCTCACGAAGAACGAAATGTTGCTGGAAAGCTTGCGTTCGGCGGATGGCAGAATCTACGCGGCTAACAGGCTCAGGCTGCAAAGTCATCAATCCGTCAGACAAAGTGATTGCTACTGGACGGCGTTCAAACGGGTTGTTTAAATTGGAGCAAACCCCGTCCAAGGCGCTGGCATGCGCATCCCGAGAATCAGCAGAATTGTGGCACAAGGCATGGGACACATGGCATCAAGAAACCTGGTTAAGCTGCGAAATGGCATGGTGGAAGGAGTAAGGTTCAACGGTACCGAAAGCGGAAACTGCAAGACGTGTTCCATGGGGAAGCAAACCAGGCTTCCATTCAATCACACTGGAGCTCGAGCGAGTGAAGTTTTAGAGTTAGTACATTCGGACATAGCCGGTCCGATGGAAGAGAATTCGCTAGGCGGGAGCCGCTACTACTTGTCCTTCATCGATGACAAAACGGGGAAAATTTTCGTTTATTTTTTGCACACCAAGTCAAAAGAAGAGGTGCTGCAAAAGTTCAAAAGCTTCCACACCATGGCGGAGCGTCAGACTGGAAAAAGGATGAAGGTGCTACGAACGGACAACGGCTGGGAGTTTAAGAATGGGAATTTTGAGAATTATCTCAAGCAGCTGCATATCCGCCATCAAACCACGGTGGAGTACACACCGGAACAGAACGGACTCGCTGAACGAGTCAACCGAACGGTGGTGGAGCGCGCGAGATGCATGCTGTAAGCTAAACTGGCCAAACCGTTCTTCTTCCTCCCTAAAATAGTTTTTTTTTTTTTTTCTTTGATTATCGAGATTTTCTGCCCTGGGCTGGTTCATCTTCCGTCGTAGTCACTCAAATACCTTTTAAGTATTTTCGTAACTTGTCCGGGGGTGAGATTCGAACTCGTGACTTTGGCGTGAGAGGTATGGATGTTTACCACTACGCCGGGGTCGCCCCCGACCTTGCACAAAGTACGCGTCCGGATATCTGTTACGCCGTGAATATCCTCAGCCGGTTCAATACTAATCCCGGCGTGCGCCACTGGAATGCGGTGAAGCATCTACTGCGGTACGTGAAAGGGACCTCCAAATGTCGCCTGGTTTACCACCGTGACAAAGAGTCAACAATAGACGGTTTTTCGGATGCTAACTGGGCGTCCGATCCGGACGATAGGAAGTCAACCACAGGCTATGTGTTTACCGCTCAAGGAGGAGCTATATCGTGGTGCTGCAAGCGACAACAAACTGTTGCTCTATCCACTTGTGAAGCCGAGTATATGGCATTGTCGGCTGCAGTACAGGAAGCTTTATGGTGGAAGCGATTACGAAGCTTGTTCGAGAAGGAGGAGGCCATCGTAATCCACTGCGATAATCAAAGTGCCATATCCGTGGCGAAAAATGGTTTTCAACCAAGGACGAAACATATCGATATTCGCCATCATTTCATTCGTGATTCGTGGGAAAAAGGCGACGTGAAGGTGGTGTTCATCAGCACAGACAAGCAGACTGCGGATGGCTTGACGAAACCATTACCTTCGGTAAAAATGACTGTTTGTCGTGAAGCAATGGGCTTACAACATCCAATGGGTTGAGGAGGAGTGTTGGCGAATGCAAAATTGCAATCGAAGCAACCCATATATGTAGTTCTAAGTTTTGACATTCAATAAAATCTCATTAGTTATTTGACCATTACCTAGACCACACGCATAATCCAATAAATTAGCCATACAGTTGTGGAAATTCCTGAACGCGGGAGTTTCAATATATATTCGATACAATAGTCTCTTTTAAATTGTCAATGCCTTCACTCAAAACAGTAACAAACATATTTACACCTATGATGAAAGAAATAAAACATACTCCTCCGCTCATCGTTTTCTTAACGATTAATCATCGTTTCCACGAGCCATTAACCAAGTGAAGTGTTTTTGAAAATTGATCTCGTCGAACATGTTAAAGTATTCATCATTAGAAGCCTCTATTCAATTCTAGTTAAATTTTGATAAAATCCTCAGAACACTCACTAATTCATTAGCATAATAACCTTCTAATAATCCAAACAATCAAAACAATCAAGTTGTTTTTCATCGAACTTAACCCACAGACAAACATACATAATGTATTAAACATTGACGATAAACCAAACTGTTTCGTATGCAAACGGTAAACACGGTCGTATGCAAACGGTAAACAAATGGCATAAAACCATGCGCGCTGCAGTTGACAAGAATTTCACTTTAAATGATTGTTCGATGAGTTACGTCCGTTTGTTTGTGCCCAATCAAAATCGAATTATAATCTAACAAAGAAACCTATGAATGACGCACCACCTCACATTCATCATTATATTCAAATCAATTTAATACACTCTCATATTCCCTTCTCCCTCTAACAGGTATCCTGATCGCCGGCGTAACGCTCATCACGGAAATGTGCGAGAAAAGCCAGGATACGTTGAATCACTTCAAAAAGGTAAATCACTTTAATCCACTTTAATCTAGTCATTCCGATTTTCCTTCAACAAGTTTTCGTTTCTCAATCACAACAAACCAACTTTTTCTACAACGAATGTGTGGGTGTGTGCGTACTGTGTACCTTCAAGAAGTAGAGCTATTGCCAGAGGCAACTTGAAAACATTTATTTCCCCTAGTTAATTTCCCGTCTATCATCGTTATATTTTGTTTTGGTTGTTTAACCTACAAAAAAAAAAAAGAAACGGATGCTTTGAAACGCTCTCATCAAAGGGTTTCCCCCCATCGTTCCTGTTGTCGATTTCCCTAGTCTAGAGTTTCTTTTGAGTTGTCATATTTTTTCAAGTATGGAAATAGTGTTCCACTTTTTAGTCCCAGAGCTCGTTCTCTAGAATAGTTAGCAAACTTTTGTAGGTAATTAGAGAGTTTAGATTTTTGGATCTTATTGTTTTTTTTTTGTTTTTGGCGGCAACAACAATACATCATAATATTATGTTTAGAGCGTTTCCTGCAAAGCTAATTCGAACGTTATTTTAGTGAATGAACTGCTTCCAACTGGTCCAAATGAATGTATAAAAAAGAAGTCAAAAACTATATTAGCTATTAATTTAGTTAAATATCTAACTAGCTCAAGGCTGACGTATAATTCAGTAGATTTTGTTCTTTGTAAGAAGCATACCCACGAAATTGGATTTTTTTTTTCAAATTCAATCACATTTTAAATTTTTAAATTTGAGTTTTGTGATTTTTTTTGATGATTTTTACTTAGAGAAATCCATCTAAGAAACCCCTTTAAATCCATTGTTCAATCATCCCCAGCCCAACACAAGAAACTTTGACGATCTTAGTCTACAAATTTAACATTTTCTTGGTGTATACCTTACCTATATTTTATTGCTTGCCAGGATAGTGGAAATCAAGAGGTAATGCAGCTCCTTGCTCTTCCAGCTCCGTCCTAGTCCCCCGACGCTCTCCGTGTCTCGCGAGACACGAATCGTAACCTTCTCAATGAAGCTATTTCCCTGTCCTTCCCCCTGCCGACCCCCGGTCCCGAGTCGGCCACAGTCGCTAATTAATTAAGAAAATTATAAATTTCTACTCCGTTTCACACCTTTTGCTCTCATCAAATATAAAAATTCTCGCTTTCACTGGTGCTCCGAGAGAGATCGCGACAGACCCGCGAGGCCCCATCCGGGGACACCCTCTCGGTCGCTTCTTCCGCATTCAAGTTCTCCTCGCTTCTGTTGATGACGATGACGAAATGAACCCAACCGGAAGTCTTGGTTTTCGTTGATCTTTTACGTTTGCATCGTGTCCACCTTCCTCCCTAGCGTCAACTGTTGGATGATTTTGCTAAGCTTGATGAGTTTTGTAATTCGATTTCCTCTTGTGCTCCTCTGTTGTTCCGTACCTTATCCCTTTACCTTTGTCTTGTTCAGCTTATTGGATAATGCTTTAGCTTTTTATTTGACGTTGCTTGAGATTGATTGTATTCCGTAAATTTTGTATTTTTAACTGTTGAATTATTTTTAGATTCTCTATGTTTCAACTAATTGGCACGATATTTGCGTTGTTTTTCTGAGTATGTTTATTCATATAGTTTTTATTGTTTGCACCTTTTTTCAATTTGCACATTTATTAGTGTTTTGTTTTTCAATTACGGCACTTTCATTGTTTAGTGATGATTGTAATTTCTCTAGTAAATAATATTCGAAAATTTTAATAACATACGTTTCAACTTAATAATGTCTATTCCGATCGGATCATTGAACCTAGTTACTTTTAGCACAGTCTTGATGTATCGGTCACAGCAAATTTCAGAGACATGTGAAAGAGAAAGTGATCACAAAAGCTGTAGTTGATAAAAGTTAATTTGAAATTCGTTACATGACATAGAATTTTTAACCGAAAGGCAGCTGTGGATCTCCACACACTCTCTTCTATCTCTTCACCAATACATCGGACAGTTTATAGGGTGTCCCAGAAAGTAGAGGCACGATTAAAAATCAAGATAAAAGATTTGGAGGAAAATTCATCGTTAATCATAAGCCAAGGAACGCACTTTCGCCCTAACGTTGCTCATCAGTCTCTGCACTGACTCATTAGCAATTGTTGTAGACACTAATTTCCAGTCCTTTTCCGATGGCCTCTGCTGCTTTAACACGTTTCCTTAGATATGCCTTGTTCTGTATGATGTATGATATATGGGCTATTAGGCCAGGCCGTGTCGGGGCCGGGACCGAAAAGCTTTTATTTCACGGCCGGTATATTTTGTACAATTCATACTGTACCGACCTGGTATGGGAATTTTTCCGGGATTCTATGATGACACGCATACATCAACTGACCTCAGTTGTTTTTGTTTTTGTTGTCAAGTGCTTCAGTTAAATAATAGGTAGCGTACTTGTTTGAAATGTTTACGGTGAGCTGTAAGCAAGAAATGTCATGTTCCTAATATTGAATTAAAAACTTCATGGCAACATTTTAAAAGATGTTCGCAATATGATCTTCATTTTACTATTCTGGATATTGTAAATGATTGATAGAGTCTGGATAAGATACTTTTACATTACACCGTTGACTATTTGACTTTGCTTTAAATCACGAATTAAGGGACCATTCGTAAAACACCTAGACTTTTCCTGGGAGAAAGGGGTCTGACGCCTTGACGTCTACACTCCATGCAAAAATTTAAAAAAAATGTAAGGAGAAAAGTTCACGGAGAAGTGAAGTCTCTTAAGGGTCTTAAGCAATGTGTAACAAATACATAGAATGTTATATCTTCTTATAAACAGGACATCAAAACTTTGCATGAAGAACAAGCTTCTAATATTTTAACAAAATTTTAGCCCGGCCTTGCATCATACTGTGCCAATATGGTCAAGTTGTTGCACTCTCAGGAAAAAGACACTTCGAAGGATTCAGAATAAAATTTTGAACAAGATTTTGAAGCTGCCTCCCCGATAACGGGTGGCAACTAAAATTATGGAATTTCTTTCTCAAGCTGTCAAAAAACAAAAAAAAAAAAACATACTTGAAGAAGATCCATTTGATATTGGAAGGAGCGTTGGACGGCTTTAATGTGAACTTTTCGAATGCATCTCGTGATACTATCAATCAGCTGTTGGCAATTCGTGGTTCTCGAGTTATTTTTATACACAAAGGAGCTCAAATCCCGAAGAAATCTTCGATTGGGCGATACTGGGCTCTTCCTTTAGCTTAGTCGGTAAATGCGCGGCTACAAAGCAACACCTGGAGGTGGCTGGGTTCGATTCCCGGTCTGGTCTAGGAATTTTTCGTAAAGGAAAATTTCTCGACTCCCTGGGCATAGGGTATGATTGTACTTGCCACACAATCATACTAATGCAAACATGGTACCTGGCATCGAAAGCTCTTAATTAATAACTGTGGAAGTGCATTTAGAACACTAAGTTGAGAGCAAGCAATAAGCTAATTGTGAAAGCAATAAGCTTGAAATGCTGAAGAAGAAGAGGCAGATTTGTCGTGTTGTGGTTTTTGGGTACAAATGGGATCGAATGGGTATTCAGGAACGATTGTGTTTATTTTTTGGTGTAATGCAATGACGCTTTGTTCGGCCAAAACACGTATTGTCTGCATGATGTTCTTATAGGAACGGGATCGAAAATGTCGTCAAACATTTGTCCTGGTACACATCTTGATTGATAGCCAAACCAGAGGGCTTGAACCATGGCTTAGAAATACGTCCCTCGGAATTGGCAATTCACAGCATCACTTTCTGTTCAAACTGTAAACAGTCATGCATACTCAATTGACCGACATAATTTTTCATTCCCTCATGATCTACTTCCCTCCCATTATTATATATTTTTTTCCTTCCATCCTTTCATCATATTATTTCATATTTTATGTATATATATTTCCGACAACTATGAAAAAATCTCATGTCTGATTTGAAAATGAAAACTCTACTAAAGGGCGATACGGTCAAAATTTGGTCAATATCAACTTGACGTATTTCTTTCAATTTTGCATTTAAAAAAACCTGCACACCCCTCATTTTGAAGGTGTGTGTGTGTAGAATGTTGCTCCTATTTTGATTTTTGGAATTCACTCTTCAGTTGTCAAAATGCCGTCCAAGCAAGAAGAGCAGCGTATCAAAATTTTGCTCGCGCATCGCGAAAATCCGAGCTACTCGCACGCAAAGTTGGCAAAATCGCTAAAAGTTGCCAAATCAACCGTTACAAATGTAATTAAAGTGTTTGGGGAACGTTTGTCGACAGCCAGGAAGTCTGGATCGGGGGGAAATCGAAAACCGGAAGCCGCTGAGACGACAAAGAGAGTTGCCGGTAAAAAAAATTTATTATTTTGTTTCAAGCGAAACCCTAACCTATCTCTCCGAGATGCCGCAAATAAGCTGGGTGTATCGTCTACAACCGTGCATCGAGCCAAAAAAACGAGCCGGACTATCGACTTACAAGAAGGTAGTGACTCCAAATCGCGATGATAAACAAAATACGACGGCCAAAGCGCGATCCCGGAGGCTGTACACGACGATGCTGACGAAGTTTGACTGCGTGGTAATGGACGACGAAACCTACGTCAAAGCCGACTACAAGCAGCTTCCGGGACAGGAGTTTTATACGGCAAAAGGAAGGGGAAAGGTAGCAGATATTTTCAAGCACACGAAACTGTCAAAGTTCGCAAAGAAATATCTGGTTTGGCAAGCCATCTGTACCTGTGGCTTGAAAAGCAGCATTTTCATAGCTTCCGGGACTGTCAACCAAGAAATTTACGTGAAAGAGTGTTTGAATAAACGTCTGCTGCCTTTCCTGAAGAAACACGGTTGTTCCGTACTGTTTTGGCCGGATTTGGCATCTTGCCATTACGGTAAAAAGGCCATGGAGTGGTACGCCGCCAACAACGTGCAGGTGGTTCCCAAGGACAAGAACCCTCCCAACATCCCAAAAAACCCATCACCAATTTCTCCTTCTACTTCCAAAAAAAATAATTAATTTTATAAACCTTTACACCCCCCTTTCCTTCCAAATTTTGACCTATCACGCCACTTCTATTTACTTTTTAATTGAAAAAATTCATGTGTGGGACATATAGATATTATCATTACTTTTTTTTTATCAGTGCTGTATACTGTAAACAGGGATATAAAGGGTGTTTAGATCAAAATTTGGTCGACTTAAATTTGACGCATTTCCTTTCATCGTGCATTGAAAAATTTTGCATACCCCTCATTTTGAAGATGTGTGCGTTTAGCATCATGCCTCTATTTTGATTTTGAGATTAGCACTTCAGTTATCAAAATGTCGTCGAAGGAAGAGAAGCAACACATCAAAAATTTGGACGTGCATGGCGAAAATCCAAACTTCTCTCACGCCAAGTTGGCGAAATTGTTGAGTGTGGCTAAATCAACTGTTACCAACGTATTAAAAGTGTTCGGTGAACGTTTATCGACAGCCAGGAAAGCTGGATCGGGGGGAAATCGAAAGCCGGAGGCCACAGCGACGACAAAAAGAGCTGCCCGCTGTTTCGATCGGAACCCCAACCTCTCCGTCCGAGATGTCGCAAAGAAGCTGGGAGTGGCCCCTTCAATCGTGGAGAGAGCTAAAAAACGAGCTGAACTGTCGACTTACAAGAAAGTGGTGACTCCAAATCGCGACGATAAACAAAACACGTCGGCCAAAGTACAATCGCGAAAGTTGTACATGACGATGCTGGCGAAGTTTAATTGTGTGGTACAGGACGACCTGAAAACAGCTTCCTCGACAGGCACTTTATACGGCAACCGGACGGGGAAAGGTGGCAGATATTTTCAAGCACATTAAACTGTCAAAGTTCGCGAAGAAATATCTGATGTGGCATGCCAGATGTACCTGTGGCTTGAAGAACAACGTTTACATTGCGACCGGAACCATCAACCAGGTAATTTCTCCGAGCGAGTGCCCACAAAAACGTCTACTGCCTTTCCTGAAGCGACACAATTGTTTCGTTCTATTTTGGCCGGATTTGTCATCTTGCCATTACGAAAAAAGGCCATGGAGTGGTATGCTACCAACAACGTTCAAGTGGTGCCCAAGGACAAGAACCCTCCCAACACGCCAGAGCTCCACCCAATCGAACAATATTGGGCCATCGTCAAGCAAAACATTAAGAAGACTCAAAAAGCTGTTGTGAGCGAGAAACAGTTCAAGGCAAACTGGCGTTCTGCGGCGAATAAAGTGGACAAGGAGACTGTACAAAATCATATGGCAGGTGTTAAACGAAAGACTCAGCAATTCGCATTCGGTAAAAAACGGAAGCTTAGCTGAATATTTCTCCTGTATTCTGTATTAACTAGACTTGAAAAAGAAAAAGAATTTGACTTATTAATAAAAACTTTGATCGACTCACATACATTACTGTTTGACCAAATTTTGATCGGAACACCCTTTACTACAAAAATTCGTATAAATGGACGCAGCAGTGTTTAAACCCCCAACAAACAAAAAAAAGTTTAGAAATCTGCAAACAACAGAACACCAATATACTAAACTAAGATCAAAGTAATGGGTTCACATGGCTCTTCAACTTAGTACCTAAACGACAACAAAGACGCGGTGGAGCACCCGCTGCTGCTGAATAACTAGGTTAGGTACAAGGAAAAGGCGAGGTAGATATTGAGTATAGTTTTTGTGTTTGACTCAGGATTGGTTAGGAAAAAATGTTAGCTGTAGGTACAAGTGTTTGTATTTGGAAAATAGACACTGAAGAAGTCTGCACATTGTAGACAAAATACGCGTATCTAAGCATAAGCAATAAAGGTTGTTGGAATTAACTGGAAATTACTAATCTTTCTACTCATTTTCTAGTTTCATAATATCTGGCTCTTCTGCATCATCTTATGTAGGTAGACTGAATAAATGTTTTCTTATGCCAGCCACAACATCGGAACAATTTTGTGAAGGGTAGCGGACGTTTTTCAATTCTCTAATGGATATCGGAGACACCCCCCAGACAACCACAAGTCGTATAACAGTGTTCAAATAGTATCGTTTATTTCTATATTTTAAGTCAAAATCGCAATTAATTGTGGCCTTTAACGTATTATGTTTAACTTAAATCGTAAAGAGTGCAAATTTTCGACTTATATACGATGTGTCATTTAGTCATCGTACTGCGTCATAAACTAAATCGGATATACATTGCTAAACTTTTTAAATCGAATTTGTTATTACAAATTTAATCGCATACGATATCAAATCAACTCGTTTAAGAAAACAATGGAATTTGTACGTATATGGCCTCCACTTTTGCACGTATAAGCCATATCTTTTGCATTCTATACGATTTGTTTACTTACATATATGTTTGTATATCATAGAAACAACTTTCAATATACGTGCATTTTGGTTGTCTGGGACGTTGATTCCGATTGAAACTGCCGATGGTATTTCCTCCAAATCGTTCCGTGGTGTAGATGAATGTCCATCGCCTTGTTCGATGTTTGTTGGTTGTGCCAAATTTTCGGCTGGATGTCGAGAGGAAAAATCACAAAATCTTACCGAACCGTAATGAACCGTAAACAGTTTGGACATAAGCTTTTCGATAAACTTAATCGTTGATTTGCTAAGTTTAGTCGCACACCGTCTCGTACACCGTTCGCATGACTTAAGAAGTTTACGAGAAATTTGATAAAAAATCGTACTTTGTGTGAATAGGCATCCATCATTTTCAAATTTTATTTTTATACTAGCTGAACCCGGCGCGTGCGCTGCTACGCTTGCAACTAAATGAATGCAAATTTAATAGAACTGGAACTTGTATGGTTGGTTTCCGGAATGAGTTTTTTCTTGACTAAGAAGGGGTTCAAACTTCTATCAGAACATGCTTCTTACCCGAGAAATACACGTTTTGTGTTTAAGTAACCTGGATAGTTCTCATTTTTGGTAGAAATTTGTGTTTCATTTGTATGGGAG
The DNA here is from genome assembly GCA_024533555.2 of Aedes koreicus. Classification (NCBI taxonomy): domain Eukaryota; kingdom Metazoa; phylum Arthropoda; class Insecta; order Diptera; family Culicidae; genus Aedes; species Aedes koreicus. The sequence continues at coordinate 255,181 of JAHHFK020002363.1, read as the reverse complement.
CCCTCCCTTCCAGAGGGGGGTGGTTTATCAAACCACCATACAATCATTGTTTTCAAACCCCCAAATGCCAAATTTGGTTGCATTTGCTTGATTAGTTCTCGAGTAGTGCAGAAATTTGTGTTGCATTTGTATGAGAGCCCCCATTCGAGAGAAGGGAGGGGACTCAAACAATTATAAGAACCTTAGCCCCTGCAAGACAAATTTTCACGCCGATCGGTTCTGTAGCTACCGAGTCTTTAAGGGTCATACAGACAGACAGACAGGCAGACAGAAAATCATTTTTATATATATATATATTAGGTGCGCAACTAAGTTCTCGCTGTTTTTTGGTGAAAAAGGAACTTTATCTTGAAAACAAAGGTTACAAACGAATTATTCAAAGTATTGCCCATCACTAGCTACGACTTTTTCCCATCTTTTTGGTAGAACGTGAATACCATTTCGATAGAACTGTTCGTCTTTTGATGCTATCCAAGAATCAAGCCATTTTGATATGTCATCATATGAGTGGAACTACTGACCAGTGAGACCATGTGCCATCGAACGGAACAAGTAATAATCGGACGGTGCAATATCAGGAGAATATGACGGGTGGGGTAGGACTTCCCATTTGAGCGTTTCCAAGTAGGTTTTCACGGGTTTCGCAACGTGAGGTCGAGCGTTGTCATGCTGAAGAATCACTTTTTCGTGTCTGTGCTCGTATTGAGGCCGTTTTTCGTGCATTGCTCGGCTCAATCGCATCAATTGAGTTCGATACCGTTCCCCGGTAATGGTTTCGTTTGGTTTCAACAGCTCATAATAAATAACACCAACTTGGTCCCACCAAATATACAGCATAACCTTCGCAGCGTGAATATTCGGCCTAGGCGACGATGTTGAAGCATGCCCGGGCAGTCCCCATGAATGTTTCCGTTTTGGGTTACTGTAATGAATCCATTTTTCGTCACCCGTCACAATGCGATGTAGAAAACTCTTCCTTTTTTGCCGCTGGAGCAGTTGTTCACAGACGAAAAAACGACGCTCAACATCTCTTGGCTTCAAATCGTAAGGAACCCAAGTTCCTTGCTTTTGAATCATTCCCAACGCATGCAATCGCTTAGAAACGGCTTGGCGGGAAACTCCTAATCCTGAACCAAGCTCTTCTTGCGTTTGACACGGATCCTCATCGAGCAATGCCTCGAATTCAGAGTCTTCGAAGTTTTTTGGCCTTCCTTCATGCGGACGATCATCAACACTGAAATCACCGTTTTTGAAGCGACGAAACCAATCACGACACGTTGTTTCACTCAGAGCAGCATCACCGTAAACTTTTTGGAGCTCTCGATGTGCTTCAGCCACCGTTTTCTTCGAATGAAAGAAGAAAATCAACACTTCCCGCAAATGACGATTATTTGGCACGAAATCAGACATCTTCAAACAACCAAAATATATAACACTAAACCAAAATCACTGATTTGGCAAAGCGGTTTGTTTACCATATGTCTGAGCTTGGTTTATGACGCTTGAGATGTACAACATTCGACCAGCACTTACTACTGGCGCCATCTATTGCTAAACAGCGGGAACTTAGTTGCGCACCTAATAGAAATCCTGCCTCTTAAACCCCCACATGCCAAATGTGGTTTGATTTGCTGGAACAGTTCTCGAGTTCTGCAGAAATTTCTGTTTCATTTGTATAAGAGACCCCCTCCCCTCTAAAAGAAGGGAAGGGATCTTGAACTACCATAGAATTATTTCTTGCCTCCAAAAACCTATAGATGCCAAATTTGGTTCCATTTGCTTGATTTGTTCTTGCGTTATGCAAACAATTGTGATTCATTTGTATGGGACCCCCCTTTCAGAGGGCGGGGGGGTTTCAATCCAACAAAGAAACATTTCTCGCCTTAAAAACCTCCACCTGCCAAATTTGGTTCTATTTGCTTGATCAGTTCTTGAGTTATGCAGAAATTTGTGTTTCATTCAAGAAGGAGCCTCCCCTCTCTTCAGAGGCCGGAGGAGTCTCATACTACCATAGAAATATTTCTCTCCATCAAAAACATCTACCTGCCAGTGGTTCCATTTGCTTGATTAGTTCTCGAGTTATGCAGAAATTTGTGTGTCATTTGTATGGAAGCCCCCCCCCTTTCAAAATGGGGAGGGGTCTCAAACTACCATTGAAACATTTCTTGTTTTTGAAAACCCCTATATGCCAAATTTGGTTTCCTTTGCTTGATTAGTTCTAGAGTTATGCAGAAATGTGTGTTTCATTTGTATGGGAGCCCCCCTTTAAGAGAAGGGAGGGGTCTCTTATTATCTTAAGAACCTTTCCCGGCCCCAAAAACTTCTCCATACAAAATTTCACACCGATCGGTCCAGTAGTGTCCGAGTCTATAAGGTTCAGACAGACAGACAGAAATTCATTTTTATATATTGACTGTTCCAGAAAGTATAAGCACACCTTATTTTAACGGTCACTTTGAATATAGTGAAATATTTCAACATGTTTTGGCTGCGTCCTTTTGTTTGCACATTTCTGAATGACATAGCATCAAAAAAGTGCTCAGTTTTGTGTTACTTGTCAAAATGCGCGGTCTTACTCCGGAACAACGAAAAAGTATCGTGCACAAATGGTGCACTGTGAGCGGACTCTCCTTGAGAAAATTGGCCAAGGAAGAGGGTGTAAGCGTCGGAGCGGTACGATCTGCGATTCGAAAATATAGAGAACAGTGTACGTTTGAAGATGCGCCGAAGAGTGGTCGGAAATCCGGTCCAGTTAGTCCGGATATCGATAAAAAGATCAGGGATGCCTACAAGCGAAAACCAGCGACTTCCGTTCGGGATGTTGCGAAATAACTAGGGATCTCGTCGAGTAACGTCATGCGTGCCAAAGAAAGACTTGGGCTAAAAACATACCGGAAGCAGAAAAAACCCAAAAGGAATCCAAAACAGGCCGCGTCCGTGAAGCCACGGGCCAGCAAACTCTACGATTCGTTATTGTGTAGAAATTCTGGGTGTATAATAATGGACGATGAAACGTATGTGAAACTAGATTAAAAAACGCTTCCCGGACCACAATTCTATACTGTAAGCGAAGACAAAGACATCCCCGAAACGGAGAAGGCAATTTTTACCGAAAAATTCGGTAAGAAGGTTATGGTTTGGCAGGCAATATGCGAGTGTGGTAAAATATCTAGGCCGTACATCACAACGGAGACGATGAACACTCAGAAATACGTTAAGGAATGTCTCCAGAAGCGATTATTGCCGATGATCAGGCAGCACGAAGGTCAAGTAGTGTTTTGGCCTGATTTGGCGTCATGTCATTACGCAAAGGACACTTTAGAATGGTACTAAAGTCAAAATGTATGTTTCGTGCCAAAAGACATGAATCCGCCAAACTGCCCGGAGGCACGGCCAATCGAGACTTTGTGGGCTTTAACCAAAGCAAAGCTTCGAAAATTCATAAAACCAGCGGACCACATCCAAAAATTTAAAAAAGATTGGCCAAGAGTGGTCAAAATGGTGGAAAGTACCACTGTGCAGAAGCTCATGTTCGAGGAAAAGTTAGGAGTCTTGGCTATGATTAAATATTTTGATTAAACGAGAGTAAAATATCATATAAAACACAAATACAAATATGATTTGCCAAATAAAATTATTAAAACTAAAAAAACATGACTTTTTTGTTATTTTTAAAGTGCGCTTATACTTTCTGGAACAGTCTATATATAGATTTTTGGAAGAGAGAATATTTTTTTACAGTGTTTTTTGTTTTGTTTGCCAAGCCCAATTCTAGACAAAATCATCGAAAGGTCGAAAGTAAAAGTTGTAGACAATGACTTAAAACGTAAATTTCCTGGAAATTGCAGATTGCTAACATCTATATCCACTACCGACGGGAAGGTAATAACTCTCTGTATCTGTCTCTGGTGCTATTTTGTTTTTGGAAGCAAGTAGATCCCAGAAAAATAAGCCAGAAGTCATTGTTTACAAATGTTACTTTCGACCTTTTGACTATTTTGTCTAGAATTGATTATCTGTTACTTCATTATAGTCAACGGATATCGAGTTATGATATTTTCAAGATTACACATATGAAAACAGAGGCGCCCTTTTGAAAAACTAGTTTTGAATTTAAAAAAAAAGTTTTACGTTTTTCTCCTGGTTTTTATATCGAAACCATGTGCAAAGTGGACCAAATCGGAGAGTGTCAAGTTGAGTCGTTTACTCATTTGGTAGAGAATTGTTCTGGGCTTCCGCTTAAAGTGTCCAATATGCCTCAAATACTCCTATGTCAGTAAAAATGCAACGAGTGACTGGAGACTGTTCACAACAAATAAAAAAGGGTTGTTGAAATTCGTAAAACTACCGTACTGCAGTAGCATTTAAATGTATGCGAAAAGAAACATGAATTTATTTATCGTACTTCTGGTTGCCTTCCATTCCATCCGCGTCGCGATAGTCGGTGTCATCAACACTGTTCCGAATCGAGCGCGTCTGCTGGATACTTATCCGTTTCGATTGTGCTCATGGAATCCATTCCAGATGTGCAGAATAAAATATAATCCTTGCGGTGGCCAATGAAAATTACTCATTCATTACCGCTTATTGCCATCATCCCGATCGTTAACGCATTTTCACAGGCTAGCCTATTATATTATGCATGAATTACTTCCTTTAGTTGATTCGTGAAATGTTTGGAATGTGCAACGGATTCCAGCATGTTGGTCCACGTGTGGTGAAATGTAATGACAAGAACAAAAAATCACATTTCATCAGACTCTTATCGTTTCGCTTCCCCCATCCCCATATATCCATCATTGCATTGTTCGTTCTTTTGTTTTGGCCTGCCGAGCGTTCATTAACTATTCAAAGTTCTCCTAGTTTTTTTTTCGCGTTCCATTTACACTTTTCTTTCCGTCAGCGTATAACCAGCTTGGAAACAGCCACTGTCAGCGCAGTGAAAAAGTGCCGTCCTCATTTGACGAGAATCTGCAGTTGCACACTGGGAGTAATGAGAATAGTGCATAATAGGAACTGACCTTTCTAGCGAATATTCTGAACTTCAACGGAAGATTCTAATGGCTGTCAGATTGCACTTGCAAACCTCACAATGAGGGCACTTTTTTCACTGTCGTTTCTTCGTGCTTCCATCTCGTCTTGGCAAATGTGCATTTCGCTTGATTTTTTTTTCGATCCATCCATCTTAATTCACTATGAAAAACAGCAAAACTAGGCATGCTCATAGTTCGTAGTGCTTTCCCAGGAGGACGAAAGACATATTGCAGCATTCTGTGTGATCTGGAAGACTAGGAAGATATCCCTTTGAAAATAAAATTACCTGAACCGTCTACGTCGAATTGTTTCCAGCAATAATCTAATTTTCTCCGTATGTTCTTTTTCCCCCTCCATTCTACTCCATGCGAATCGAGTAGATTGTCCCCAATCTAGTGAGAATCCTAAAAAATCTAATCCTAGCTGGATACTCGCCGGAACATGACGTCAGCGGTGTGAGCGATCCATTCCTGCAGGTGAGTTCGACATTGTTGTACCTACATATGATCGTGCTAAGAACAAACAATTGTCCGTTTTTTCAAGGTGAAAATCCTCCGGTTACTCAGAATACTGGGCCACAACGATCCAGATGCTTCCGAGGCGATGAACGATATCCTCGCCCAGGTTGCCACCAACACGGAGACGAGCAAAAACGTGGGCAACACTATTCTGTACGAGACGGTGCTCTCGATTATGGATATCAAGTAAGTGACAAATTCGCTTTAGTTGACTCAGTAAATACAGCTAGCTCAATTGGTTTTCGATTCCTTCTTTTTTTTTCGAATGCATAGTAGATTGCCTAGTGTATCAAATAGTCACCGCTAAATTTCTTTATTTCTTCTCATCCCCCAGATCGGAAGGTGGCCTCCGGGTCTTGGCAGTCAACATTCTCGGGCGCTTCCTGCTGAACAGCGATAAAAACATTCGCTACGTCGCGCTGAACACCCTGCTGCGGACGGTTCACGCCGACATCAGCGCCGTCCAGCGGCATCGTAGTACCATTCTGGAATGTCTGAAAGATCCGGACGTTTCGATACGACGCCGTGCGATGGAACTGTCGTTTGCGTTGATCAATTCGCAGAACATTCGCGCCATGTCCAAGGAGCTTCTGATCTTCCTGGAGAAGGCGGACGCCGAATTCAAGGCACAGTGCAGCAGTCGGATGGTGCACGTTGCAGAACGGTATGCCACGTCGATCCGCTGGCGCTTGGATACGTTGCTGAGTGTGCTGATAGCGGTAGGCGTCTTTGTATTTTATTTGCAATGTGTCGGATTGTGTGAAGGGATTGTTCTTCGTTCTAGGCTGGAAATTACGTTCGGGATGATGTGGTTTCGTCCACAATTCAACTGATCCTGAATAGTCCACCGGAAGAGCAAGCTTATATTGGGCTCAGACTTTGGGACTCGCTCCACAATATCACCAATTCGTTCGAGGATAAACAACCCCTGTTACAGGTGGCCGTCTGGACCATTGGAGAGTACGGAGATCTGGTGCTGAATAGCGAACGTATTGAAGGTAATGTTGGGTTACGATTGTTTGGATGTTGTTAGAAGTCACACCTAGACTAGCGTTAGGTCCCCACTCACACCCTGCAAATCAAATAGTTGTGCAACTGTAGTAGAACGTAGTTTCGTTTTCTGTTTCTCTCATTTCCGTGTAACCAACTCTAAACCAAAGATGTTGAAATTCCTGCAGAGAGTGAACTAGTGGAGCTGTATCAGAAGTTGCTGTGGACCACTTCGGTGTCGACGGCTAGCAAGCAGTATGCGCTGGTGTCGTTGGCCAAGCTGAGCACGAGGATCCACTCGAAGGAAGAGTAGGTCTTTTCTGCAGGCATGGATTCATCCAAATTTATAACTGGCATCTATTTTCCAGGGAAGCACGGGCGAAACAGATTATCGAGGCATTCGGTACTCATCTGCACATTGACCTGCAGCAGCGAGGTGTGGAGTTTTCGCAGCTCTTCCGCGACTACAGTCATTTGCGCCCAGCGCTGTTGGAGAAGATGCCAAAGATTCAGAAATCACTGTCAAATGGAACCGATGGTGGTGGTAGCGTCTTTGACGAACACTCGAATAGTATTGATCTAATCGAAGGTGACGAGATGGAGAGCAGCGGATTGATGTCTCTTTCCTTAGGTGGAGGGGGACTAGGAGGCGGAGGGGGAAGCCTAAAGGTGGGATCGGATACGGTAAGATAGTTTTTTTGTTGTTAATTTGGGTATGAAAATAGCAAATAATATAATATTTTGAATAGAACGCACTACTGGATCTGTTGGGAGGAGCAGGGGACGATCCTGCGGACGGAATCGGCCTAGTTCCATCGACTAACTCCATCATTCCAACGACGACAACAACCAACGGAAAGGCTCCAACTCCCAGTAGTTCAAACAATCAAGACCTGTTGGATCTTCTCGGTGGTTTGGACATGCCGGCAAGCACTCCACCGGCTGCGGTTGCTCCTCTTGGCGGTATTGGCGGAGGTATTGGTCTGGATCTGAATAGTCTGAATGATAACAGCATAAAGGCTGTCACGTCGAGTGCCATCATCAATGCTGTAGCTGGTACTACGCCGACGGGAATCACCGGTTCTTCCTCATTCGGTGGATTGGAAAATCTACTGAATTCGAACTTGACGTCGCCCACAACGGCGGTGACAATTCCGACGGGACTGGCTTCGCCGACAGCCATTATCAATAGCAGTAGTACCGTCAATAGCCTTTTTAGCGATTTTTCGTCGATTAATAATAATGAGGTAGGACTGGGGGAGGCAGAATGTGGTTGATATCAGGGGAATAATCTTGAAATTTGACCAATTTCAGGAGCACTCGAAAACTCTGACAGCCTTAGATAAGAACGGTCTACTTGTACAGTTGCTGGCAAAGAATAGCGGAGGATGTCTGCAGATCATGATGACGGCTGTAAATAATTCATTAACTACCCTAGAACAATACTTATTCCAGGTAATGTTTGGATCGCAATCAATATTGGTTTTTGGTATAAATAGCCTTCTTCCGCAGGCTGCTGTTTCGCGAAGCTTTACGTTACAGATGCTTTCGCCATCCGGATCCACGCTGGCGCCCGGTGGAACCATTACCCAGGAGATGCGAGTGTCCAGCACTGCTAAGGTAAGAAAAACATTGCATCTTCCATTGAGATAGGTAAACATTTGTGCGAACCGGTAGGAGAATTTCGCGATAAAGTAAATCGAAAACGTTTACACAACGTGTTTATTCTTTAATTGCCTCAAAACTCACTAAAAATAAAACATGGTCGTTTTCGACACAGAAGAGTATCCAGGTGCGCGCTGCTGTCCAGTTGTGGGAGTATGCACCACATAGTCCCCTCAATTACACCAGAAACGTGACTCTATGTCCCGATGGTTTAATTTTCGTTTTCGGATCTGGTAACGGATGCTCACTTACTCCTTGTTCTCAAACGAAGGCGGGTTTCAAACGCTCAAGTGCCATAGGCATAACGGAGCCGAGTTCTTTTTCATTTTTACAACGATAATAACTTATTAACTAGGTTAGTTTTGGAAAGCCGAAAAACTCGCGGCTTGGTCGAGGATAGGGGTTACAATGATTCGGGTAGGAATTGGGAAGTAGGAATCTTAACGTTGGCTTTCAACAGCAGATGGCGATGCGATATTGTTGCTGTTGGTCTGGCGAAGATGTTGCATTGTGTTAAGCTGTAACGATACAATAGAAGCGGTATTACGGGGGAGGGGACGAGGTAGACATGTTAAAGCGACAGCTAAGACGAATACATCTATTTGTTTCAAGAACTTGTAAATTAGCCCCATATAGTCCAAGTCCAGCTTACCCAGCACGTCTCTGATATCTTCCTTCTCTGGTTTCCCTCGGGCCCGTAGGGTTACGCAAAGATCAGATCTGGCAATTTCGTAATCGAGGCAATGCCAGACAACGTGGTTGATGTCCTGGTAACCTGCACCACAGCCGCATTGATTGGTGTCTGAGAGACCTATTCGATAGAAATGAGAGCCTAACGAGTAGTGATTGGACATTAGACGACACATTACCTTTATAAAATCCCGGCTAATATCCAACCCTCTGAACCACGATTTTTTCGATACCTGTGGGAAAATGGAATGTAACCATCTGCCCAGATCCCCTTCATCCCATTTTTGTTGCCAGCTGATCAAGGCCTGTTGACGGAAAATAGCAAAAAATTCGTTGAAGGCGATTTGTCGATCATAAATGCCCCCCACCTTGGCAAGTGAGTCCGCTTTCTCATTACCCGGAATGGAGCAATGGGAAGGGACCCAAACCAAGGTGATGGTGTATGAATTGTTTGATAGCGCACTCAAAAGAGACCGTATTTCGCTAACGAAATACGGTGAGTTCCTTGTCGGCCTCATTGAACGAATAGCCTGAAGTGAGCTGAGACTATCCGTAAAAATAAAAAATTGATCAGAGGGAAGAGAGGCAATTCGGTCTAATGCATAGTGTATAGCCGCCAATTCTGCGACGTATACGGAGCAAGAATTTTGAAGTTTGAAGGAGGCGCTATGAATTTCGTTAAAAACACCAAATCCAGTGGAATCAGTTGTTTTTGACCCGTCGGTGTAAAACTTATATGGCCAAACTTGCTTGCAAAAATTGATGGAATGTACTCCGAACGGAGTGGATCTGGAATTCCACGAGCTTCTTGCTTCATGGTCAGATCAAAAACTACAGTAGAACTAGAGAAGTCTTGGGAGTAATCACGATTAGGAACATTCGAAGAAGGGCTCACCTCCAGAGTCATGTACCAATGGTACAGTGTCATGAACTTAGTTTGAGGATTTCGTTCGATTAGCTTTTCAAAATTTTCAATTACCAATGGATTTAGCACCTCACAGCGGATGAGGAACCGGAACGATAGCTCCACAAAACGATCTGATAAAGGAAGAACTCCTGCTAATACCTCCAAACTCATAGTATGAGTTGAGTTCATGCAGCCTAACGCGATACGAAGACAACGGTACTGGATTCGCTGCAGCTTCAGAATATGAGTTTTCGCGGCGGATTGAAAACAGAAGCTACCGTACTCGAGAACCGACAGAATCGTTGTACGATACAGCTTTATCAGATCTTCCGGGTGGGCTCCCCACCATGTTCCGGTGATAGTACGCATGAAGTTTATTCGCTGCTGGCATTTCTGATGCAGATACTTAATGTGCTTTCCCCAGGTGCATTTAGAATCGAACCAGACCCCTAGGTATTTATAAGACAAACTTTGAGTTATTATTTTACCCGTGAGTTGAAGCGGTATCTGTGCTGGATCACGCTTCCTAGAAAAAACAACTAACTCAGTTTTCTCCGGGGAGAATTCGATACCCAGCTTTACAGCCCAGGTAGACAAATTGTCTAGGGTATCCTGCAACGGTCCCTGCAGGTTGTTCGCCCCTGGTCCTACAAATGAAACAACGGCGTCATCCGCAAGCTGTCTTAGCGTGCAATTTTCCATGAGGCAGCTATCGATGTCTCTAACATAAAAATTATAAAAAAGGGGGCTTAAACAAGAGCCCTGGGGGAGACCCTTGTAGCTAATTCGTGAAGTTGTCGAAGACCCATGAGAAAAGCTCATATGTTTCTCAGACAACAAATTGTACAAATAGTTGTTTAATAATGGTGAAAGGCCACACTCGTGGAGTTTGTCTGAAAGGACGTCTACACAAACTGAATCAAAAGCCCCCTTAATGTCCATGAAAACTGAACCCATTTGCTCATTTTGAGCATAGGCCAGCTGTATTTCTGTTGAGAGCAGCGCAAGACAATCGCTCGTTCCTTTGCCTCTGCGGAAACCAAATTGTGTATGAGATAGAAAGCCATTAGATTCAATCCATTTGTCGAGCCGATGGAGAATCATCTTCTCTAGCAGCTTCCGTATACACGACAACATCGCAATTGGACGGTAAGAGTTGTAATCCGACGCGGCTTTCCCGGGTTTTTGTATAGCTATAACTCTAACCTGCCTCCATTCATCCGGAACAATATTGCTTTCCAGGAACTGATTAAATAAGTTCAGCAAGCGCCTCTTTACGACGTCTGGGAGGTTTTTCAACAAGTTAAACTTGATTTTATCCATTCCTGGTGCAGAATTGTTGCATGAAAGAAGAGCAAGTGAGAATTCGAGCATCGAAAAGGGCGCATCCATTTCGTTACGATTGGTTTGAGTATCGCGAGCAATTCGTTGCACCGGAACCGAATCTGGGCACACTTTCTTGGCGAACGCGTAGACCCACCGGGAAGAGCTTTCCTTGTCTTCATTCACCGACGACGCATTTCGCATTCTTCTCCCGACGGTCCAAAGAGTTCTCATCGACGTTTCACGCGATAGCCCTTCGACGAAGTGACGCCAATATCCGCGTTTCTTGGCCTTGGCGAGGCTCTTAAACTTACGCTCAAGAGCAATGTACCGCTCGTAGTTATCTCGCGAACCGCGCTTCCGATATGCTTTAAACGCGACTGATTTTTCACGGTAGACCTCAGTACATTCGTCATCCCACCACGGAGTGGGCGAACGTCGGCGAATTGTTGATCCTGGTACCGGTCTGCGCTGTGCGTCGATCGCACACTTGAGGATTAACCCGGATAAAAACCGATACTCTTCCAACGGAGGAAGGACTTCGACCGATTGCTCGCCATCGATGATCGCTTCAGCGTATTTACCCCAGTCGATGCACTTCGTGAGGTCGTACGCAATGTCGATCGAGCGAGATTGACACGAACCATTGGTGATTGAAATTTTGATAGGCAGGTGATCACTACCATGGGGATCTTGAATCACTTTCCACGTGCAATCCAATGATAATGAATTCGAACAGATTGAGAGGTCTAATTTGCTTCCAGGGTTTGGAGGTGGAGCCACGCGTGTTACTTCCCCAGTATTCAAAATAGTCAAGTTGAAGTAGTCCATGAGGTCTAGTATCAATGCAGAACGGTTGTCGTCGTACGGTGACCCCCAGGCTGTACCGTGAGAATTAAAATCTCCTAAGATCAACCGTGGCTCTGGCATTGCGAGGCAAATAGTTGAAAGGTCCCTGCGGGATATTGCCGTATTCGGCGGCAGGTATATGCTGGCTATACTAAAACTTTTGCCTCGAATAGTCACTTGGCATGCAACTACTTCAGGACCTGTCATCGAGGGGAGATCAATTCTATAAAAGGAGTGGAGCTTATTAATCCCCAACAGCACCCCTCCATATGAGTCCCCTCGATCCTGCCGAATAATGTTAAAATCGTGGAAAGAGAAATCTTTATCAGAAGAGAGCCATGTTTCACAGTGAGCAAATACGTCACAATGCGATTGAGTTATCACAGTGCATGACCGTCGGTATTGAGGCGAACAGGTAACCAAAGCTTCCCGAGCACGAGGAAATTCGGAAGGGCAGCTCCAGAGAAGATCACTCGATACGAATTTGAAGGCCTTTTTTTGCCGTCGGAGGACACATGGTTCATTTGCCTGACATCAAGAACCTGAACTGATGGAACGGCACGATTTTTAAACCCACCAGTTCCATGAGCCTTGATGTCAGCGCACGTCAAAAACGGTTCGGTGATCACTCCGGCTATTTCAACAACGTGCGAGGGAAGATACACATGGTATTCTAGGGAAAAGAGCTCTGAGGCAACAATCTTGTTAGCTTCTTCGCGATCACTTAGAGTGATGCGAAGCTTACTGCGACTGGGAGAGGTTATTTCCTGAATGCTCCGAAACGACTTTGCCAGATCTTTTTCAATTTGGAATTTATTCAACGGTTTACTCTTGGGCCGAAAAAAAAACCAGAAAAGGACCTTTAGATCCGGTTGGATAAGCTTTCCGGCGGGGGAGCTCGGAGGAGGATGTACCAGAAGTTGCTTCAGTTGAATTTGGCTCCGAAGCTTTTTCTTGTCTCCATTAAAGAAAAATGAGGAAAAGGTTGTAGAATAGGAGGAATATCATCATCCGAGCAATCTAACTCCTCCGAACCCCGGCTCGGATTATTTTCATCCATCGTGGGGACTTAGAACGCCCACGAGGAGAATAAAACAATTGTGTTCAGTTCAATATAAGAAAAAAATAAAATAAAAAACAAAATATAATATCAAAATATAGGACACACTAAAGATTTTCGTAACTGATAGGTGGGTTAATTATTTATTTTATTGCCGCGATTATATTTACCTAAAACAAGCTCAAAAAAAAATCCCTACACAGCTCCTATCACAGAGAAAAAAAAATTAAAATAAAGAAAAATGAGATTATATCCACTTATAGGTGGATTAATCAATAATTTGAAAAAAAAAAAAAGAAAATAACAAACCAAAGAAAATAATAATAATAATAATAATAATAATAAAAAAAATAAAATTATTCTATAATACTAACAAAGGTTTCCTGTTATCCGGGAGGATTAATCAACAATATTCTTCGTCGAAAAAAATTTTAAACCAAAAAAAACAAAAAAATTATTTATATAAAAAAATATGCAATAAATTTTATCAGAAAAGTACTTCTGCCTGCAAGGGGGATTATCCTCTATCTTCAGTCAGTAGTGGAGCAAAGTAGAAATCAAAAGAAATGTTTACCTATTGTTACACAATTTGGTATGATGCGGCAGCTACTCGTGTCGGTCTGTAGATAGGCTATTGAAAAGCCTCCGGGTGCGTGTGGAACAAAGCCTTGACCGACGCGATGGAATGGTGCGGTGATGATGATGATGATGATGATGATGATAGCCGTTGTGGGGGAGAACGAAATTCTTCACACTTTCGGTGTCGATGACGGGTCGTTGGATGGTCCTTTACAAGGCTCGCCTGTAAAGGCCACTTCCTTCGTTCCGAACGTCGCACTGTGGCACTATCAAACTAGCTGTTACACCAGCTTTAGTGCAGAAAAAAACCACGATCGTGGAAAAAAAAAACCAAAAAAGTAATTCGATTGCGGAGCTAACCAAAGTTGAACTTGCACACTCGAACGTTCGACAAGGAATGAATCACTACCTTATAACTCCCCATCCTCCCATAACAAGCATTGTCCAATTAATGCGTCAACTGAAAAGGAACTTGCCTTAGTCGAGTCTTTGTTGTCAGCTGGTTTCCATCAAGTAAATGACCTTCTGAACGCGAACGGTAAGCTACTTGACTTGGTGTTCGTAAGTGATCCATCCCAAGTAACCAGAAGCATTATATTATTGCTCTTATTCAACACAAAATCAACATAATTAATTCTGGATCGCATCAATTCAACAGTTGTCAAGTAATGAAGCGCTAGATTAGCTTTAAGAATGTAATTATGCATTACCAATGCAATAATGCTACTTTTGCAATGTCTAATGGCATTACATAAGATATAGCATTAGTTCGATCTTAGTGGGGCCCTTTTCAGCTTTAATCTAACTTCAATGATGCACTAGACGTAATGCATATGCCCTATATATGCAAGCTATTATAGCCTCGTGGTTACTTGGGATGTATCATAGATCTCTTCGAGTCGCCATCTGCTCTATTAAAAATTGACGCTCATCATAAGCCGGTTATTGTAACTGTGGACGACCGTTCCCGTGAAGACGAATACCAAACAGACATCACGACACGACACTATGATTTCACCCGCTGTGATTATGAAGCCGTAAATGCGAGACCCAGGACTGGAATGAGCTGTTGAACCATGGTTCTCTTGATGTTTCCGTGACGGCTTTCTACGGCACTATTGATCGAATCATCCGTGAAACTGTTCCCGTTAGAACTTACCGGCCTACAAGGCAGTTTAACCAATCTTGGTGGACACCACAACTCCGTAACCGTCGTAATCGCTTACGAAAGCTCCGGAAACGTTTCTTTCGCAACAAAACTACCACGAACACGAGAGCTCTGAAGTTTGCTGAAGAAGAGTATCGCCGACTGCAAGATGATCATTTCCGTGAGTATATTGATCGTATCCAAATGAATTTCCGACAAGACCCCTCATCTTTCTGGGCCTATATCAACAAACGAAAGAGCTCGACCAGGGTTCCCGTTGAGGTTACGTACCAATCTCGTTGTTCTTGCTCACCGGTCTCTACCGCAAATCTTTTTGCTTCCGTACACGACGACAACTCACCTCCGTTGTATAATCTTCATCTTCCTTTGGTCACTTTCTATAATGACGATATTCGCGATGCACTCAGCGCAGTCGATGCATCGAAAGGCCCCGGCCCTGATCACATTCCACCTGTCTTCGTCAAACAGTGTGCTCAGTCGCTGTCTTGCCCCATCGCTACGATCTTCAATCGATCCTTGACCGAAGGAGTGTTCCCTGCCGCTTGGAAGCTGGCATCAATCACTCCTATCCACAAGGCTGGAAAAACACACAGCGTTGAGAACTACCGACCGATATCAATCCTCAACTGCCTTGCGAATGTTTTCGAGAAGCTGTTACATAACGCGATGTACCCCGTTGTGCAGTCAGTGATCTTCTTCGCTTCGCCAAAAAGCGGTCAACGACATCGAACCTCATGACTTACACCAGTACTGTGATCAACGAGCTCGAGAAGCGATACCAGGTCGACGCCATTTACATTGACTTTTCAAAAGCGTTCGACAAGGTACCTCATCAACTGGCCATTGAAAAACTGAACCGCCTTGGATTGCCCACTTGGATTATTCAGTGGCTTCAATCGTATTTGTCTTCACGTAAAGCTTTTGTCAAGGTGCACGACGCTAGATCGGAATTATTTGATATTCCCTCCGGTGTACCACAGGGCAGCCACCTTGGCCGTCTTATATTCATCCTCTTCATCAACGATCTGTGCGAAGGTCTCAACTCCGGTAAATTGCTCTATGCGGATGACTTGAAGCTGTTTTGTGTAATTAAATCGCTTGTAGATTGCTGTGCTTTACAAGCCGATTTAGAACATGTGTCTAGATGGTGTGATTTAAACGGAATGCAGATGAATACGGCTATGTGCGCTCGTTGTCATTCCACTATCACGTTCAACTACGGCTTAAACGGCATATCACTGGAGAGGGTCACGTCGATCAACGACCTAGGAGTCAAACTTGATCGGAAGCTTCTTTTCAACGAGCACATCTCCGCAACAACCGCGAAAGCAAACGCAATGCTCGGTTTCTTAAAGCGTAGCACCGATGTGCATGCACTTAAGTCGCTTTGCTTTAGTTCGTAGCGTGCTGGAATACGGAGTGCAAATCTGGGCTCCGTACCACGCCGTTCATATTGCACGCATCGAAAAAGTCCAGAAGCGGTTCATTCGATACGCTCTACGCCGCCTTCCCTGGAACGATCCTATCAATCTGCCGCCATATGAAGATCGATGTGCGCTGCTAAATATTCAGCCGTTATCGAGTCGCCGAGTGATGCTTCAACGGCTGTTTGTCTTCGACGTGGTCATGTGCAACATCGATTGTAGCAGCATTCTTGAGAATGTTCGGTTACATGCACCAGTTCGTCAGCTCCGGAATCGTCAACTGTTGTGGGTTTCCGGCCACCGTACTCTTTATGGGCGAAATAACCCGTTAGATTCATGTTGTAGGTTGTTCAATCAAGTGTGTGACTCTTTTGACTTTAACATAAGTAAATTAGTATATAAGAATAGAATTAAAACAGTTTTGTGATCAGTCTGTGCGATGTCCTTGTCGAAGATGTTGTGTTGTAAATAAATAAATAAATAAATAAATATTTGACCTACTGGCATGAATTGTGTCGGAAGTCTGCGAAGAAAATACATTTAATGAACCGAAAAAAAAAACAAGCAGAGCGGGAATGAGGAAAGGAGATAAGTGACGTTTGTCACTTAATGAAGTGTGAAAAGTCACTTGCAGTGACGTGACTCTCCATTTGATTTACCAGAAGAGTCACGTCACTGCAGGTGACTTTTCTCACTTCACCAAGTGACAAACGCCACTTCAACGCTCGGAATAACCCTCATAGGGTCGAGGTCGGTGACGAACCAACCGCAGGCTGAAAATCACACAAATGCGAAACATCAACAACAACATCTTGATTGTGAGCGAGTGAGTGAAGTTCGAAATTCGTTGCAACGTCCAAGAATGTTAAGAACGTCAGCATTCCCTTCTACGTACACGTGTTCGGATCCACGGTTGTTGTGAACACCCACTTTCTATGAAGCAATTCAACGTAGTTAAACCTATGGATATCATGGATCACGCTCTTCAAACCAATGTCATTCTTCAAACCACGGTCTAACAAATCCACAGGCCTCACCAAGTTTTCATCATTAACTACTATAATTGCGTTATCTAAATGCTTAGTTTGCTTGGAATACGAATCGTTGCGGTTTCCTTGTTATTGTTCCGGCGTGCCTCTAATGGAGTACAAATATGTCGATTACAAAAAGGCCAGTAGATTGGATTTGTGTAGGAAAAATTTGTACATGCTTTGCTTGAGTCGGTTGTATTCTCCTCTGTTTCAGTGGAGGACTTGCTGAGTATAGTTGCTTGCACAATTTAGGAGTGTTAGGGCGGTATTCAATTCCATTACAATAACAGATAAATGACAAAACTTTTTTTTCCTTCGAATAATTGCTGTCTGCCTAGCAGGGTATGTTCAGGGACACACACATAATCACACAAAATAATAAAATGTTCTAGGAACAACGGCAAACTTTTAGTTTTTCAGAGCTAAATTTTTGAGGAAGCGCGAGTAACAGCCTCGTGGATCGCCTTCGCGACGTACTTGACGTTGTTTTCGGTCAAACCGCACATGCTGATGCGACCGGTCTGCAACAAATAAATGCTGAACTCCTTGATCAGAATGTCGACTTGTTTCTCTGTTGAAATTTGATAGAAAATTTAAAAATGAATAAACTGTCCATTTCGGCTGTTAACCAGTTCTTACCATTCAGCCCGGTGTAGGAGAACATCCCAATCTGCTGGGTGATGTGTTCCCATGTTCCTGGAGTATTTAGTGCGGTCAGTTCATCGTACAGAGCCTTGCGCATGGTGATAATGCGGGAACTCATTTTCTTGATGCACTCCATCCACTCGGCGCGCAGATCCTTATCGTTTAGCACCATGCCAACGATGCGGCTGCCGAAAGCCGGTGGGTTCGAGTACATTGCTCGGACCAGCAGGGTAATCTGCGAAGCTACGGCCGCCTTGGTGGCGGCGTCCTTCTGAACGACCGTCAGATTTCCAATACGTTCGTCTGCAAAAAAAAAAAAAGATTTTAACTCTCGATGACACTCGTTCTTAAAACTACTCACTGTACAATCCAAAGTTCTTAGCGAAGCTCTGCGCGCAGAATAGCTCAAAGCCACGCTCCACAAAGTATCGCACGGCGAAGGCATCCTTGTTGGGATCGCCGCTGGCGAATCCCTGGTAGGCCGAATCAAAGAACGGGAAAAGCTTCTTCTCCTCGCAAACGTCGGCGATTTCCTTCCACTGTTCCTGCGTCGGATCGTTTCCGGTCGGATTATGAGCACATGCGTGCAGAATGATGACCGCTCCCTCCGGAGCATTTTTCAGATCTTCAATCATCCCCTCGAAGTCGATACCACGGCGTTCCTGGTGCCAATAGCGGTAGGTACGTGGTTCTGTGAAGCCGGAGTTCACAAACAACTTGTGGTGATTTTCCCACGTCGGCGACGAGTAGTAGAACGTGGTTCGCTTGAGAATGCGGGCGAGGAACTCAGCACCAACACGTAGAGCTCCGGTTCCCGACAGGCACTGAACGCCGAAGGCTCGTTTGCTTTTGATGGCTTCCGAGTCGTCACCCAGAAGCAGAGTGGAAGCCGCATTGGTGACGCTGTCCATTCCCAGAACCGGGAGATACTCGTGATTCAAGCTACCGTCGGCCACGATGGCCGCTTCGGCCTTCTTCACCACCGGCAGGATCCATGGTTTGCCCTCGTCGGTGCGGTAGGCTGGAATGGTTGGTGGATAGAAAGGGGGTGTTAGATGTGATGCCGAAGGTTGTCAAGTCACTTGGGAGAAGGCTCCCACACGCTAGAAAATTTTGAAAACGAATAAGTTTGTCTAATTTTTTTGGAATACAGTCTTTATTCATCTAAGTCGATAGGAAGATAAGAGGCATTCAAAATATCAGGCTTATTGAAAATATTAATTAAAATTTGACCAGGTTTTTTCAAGTGACGTTCTGGTGAATGCTTCGAACTTTTTTGAAAGAAGGTGGCTTGTTGCGCATATTATTGGCTCCATTTGAGGGAGAATGCGCCGGTAAAGCTTAGTCGAAATTTCAAAGGTGGGACACTAATGGTTTGTGCCGCTTTTTTGAGACACGGAGGGGCTTATTACGGTTGTCATCTTCACTATCACTTTCACTTCACTTACACATCACCTCACTTTTGTTTTGCTATTACTGTTATCACCGTGATCAAAATTGAACTCCGTGAGGTGGAAATGAGAATGAAGTGAAAATCGTAGTAGCCCTCAGAAAATCTACGGTTTGTGTCACTTTTTTCGGTGGCGTGCGACCATAATAACACCGAGTTTATTCGAATCGTCACCTCGGATGAACTCTTCCATATTTTTTCACTTGAGTGACATTCGTAATAAGGTTTTTTGTTTTCACCGTGAAGTGAAAACCGAAATAAGCCCCTTTGTATTTGTTTGACCTGTGAACTGACCAGCCCGTAGTCCGGAGATCCGAATGCTATCAACAACTTGTGAGGCATTCTGGTACGGCTTGTTTACAAAGGAGGAAGACAATTCGGTACTGTTCGCGAACTAGACCTAGAAGCGAGTTAACGTATGTTCCAGATCCTGCGAGAAGCTGTCATACGACAATTTGGATTCGAATTTATTTCACGTTTCAAGTATCATTGAAAGCTCACAGTTCCAAGTGATGCGGAAGAAATGCGGAACTCTAGAATTACTTTTTCCGTAGATTGGCCATTAAAGGCTGACTAAAAGTAAAATGGTACGCACAAAAAGACCTGTAATTCGGGATTCAATAAGTTTAAAAAGTCCATTAAAGGTTGCTTTGCAGTACTTTTATTAAAACTTCAAAGTTACGGTATTAGATGGTTACATTTCTCCAGTTCGAACGCAAGCCCATCAGCACCCGTACAGTGGAAACGAACACGGAATCAGCGCATTGCTTTCATTTTGCCCGCATTTGTAGGATGTCCTTGACTGCCCCGCCGCTTCATAGAAGTCAATGCTTTGAAATTACCCAGTATTTTTCGATTGGTCGGAATTCCGGGCAATTCGGAGGATTCATTAGCTCTGGGACAAAGTCGATCTTGTCAGCAGCAGACCGCTCCAGAACCACCTTGGAGTAGTGGCAGCTGGCCAAAAAGATGACTTTGCCCCTATGCATGCGGATGAACGGCAATACCCGCTTTTTCAGGCATTTTCGATGTAAACTTGGGAAGTCATCGCCGAGGATGGGACGAATGGTTTTCAGACCAAAACAGCAAATCGCTCAAAGTCAAAGGCAACTTAGGCACCAAAGCAGTTGGCATTATCAAAACTGTGCAGCTTGACCAGCGTGACGACGACGGTTTGTTTTGGATCTACCTTTCCGCATTTGATCCAAGAACATCTGAGAGCCAGATTGCTTCGCTCGTGCCTGGATCCGACCGGCGCTCAGCCCAAGGTGATGAAGTTAGTACCGAAAGTAAGTTAGTACTCATTTCGTTGCGGTTTGTGGCCTTTAAGGTCGGTGTTAGCGAGCAACTCAGTGGAAAGGCACTCTCCAGTGACTCATGGCCCGAGAACATTAGTTTTCGGGACTTTGAAGCGTCGGAGCGGTACGATCTGCAGTTCGAAAATATAGAGAACAGTGTACGTTTGAAAATGCGCCGAAGAGTGGTCGGAAATCCGGTCCTGTTAGTCCGGATATCGATAAAAGGATCAGGGATGCCTACAAGCGAAAACCAGCGACTTCCGTTCGGGATGTTGCGAAAAAACTAGGGACCTCGTCGAGTAACGTCACGCGTGCCAAAGAAAGACTTGGGCTAAAAACATACCGGAAGCAGAAAAAACCCAAAAGGAACCAAAACAGGCCGCGTCCGTGAAACCACGGGCCCGCAAACTCTACGATTCGTTATTGTGTAGAAGTTCTGGGTGTATAATAATGGACGATGAAACGTATGTGAAACTAGATTACAAAACGCTTCCCGGACCACAATTTTATACTGTAAGCGAAAACAAAGACATCTCCGAAACGGAGAAGGCAATTTTTACCGAAAAGTTCGGTAAGAAGGTTATGGTTTGGCAGGCAATATGCGAGTGTGGTAAAACATCTAGTCCGTACATCACAACGGAGACGAAGAACACTCAGAAATACGTGAAGGAATGTATCCAGAAGCGATTATTGCCGATGATCAGGCAGCACGAAGGTCAAGTAGTATTTTGGCCTGATTTGGCGTCATGTCATTACGCAAAGGACACTTTAGAACGGTACAAAAGTCAAAATGTATGTTTCGTGCCGAAAGACGTGAATCCGCCGACACAAATACAAATATGATTTGCCAAATAAAATTATTAAAACTAAAAAAAACATGACTTTTTGTTATGTTGAAAGTGTGCTTATAGTTTTTGGAACAGTCTATTTTTTTTCAATATAATTAAATCATATATTCACATTTTTATCGCAGCTCCAAGTCGAAAATGTTACGAGGAGCTCTTGAATAATTTCGGTAGATTGGCGATCAGGCTTATTCTGCGTGGCGTGTGAGTCGAGACGACTCGCTCTCAGATACGATGTGACAATTGTCGCCTCGTGTGAGGTGACTTTTAATTTGATTTGCACGGAGAGTCACCTCACACGAGGCGACAATTGTCACCTCGTATGTGAGAGCGAGTCGTCTCGACTCACACGCCACGCAGAATAAGGCTGAATATTTATGTAATTATGTTTTGAGGCCTCATTGCGTAGTCGATAAACGCATCGGTTTTCCAAGCCGGAGGTTAAGTGTTCAATTGCCAATCCAGTCAAATGTCTTTCAGGGTGGCCACACAATCTTAATTTAAAAATTCCCATATTTTTCCCGAATTTTTGCCTAATTTTCCCGACTGGGAAAATGACTGAATGTAAATTGGAATAATAGATATTTTTGAAGTTTTTGAGGAAATTGTTCAATCTCAAATTCTGACTTGTTTCATTTAGGCAAAATGACGGATGGCAGCCACAAATCGGTCTTCTTGTGCATTGCGTAGCCTGCTTTGATCTCTCATTTTGCAGACGAGAACAAAAATCGCTCTATATAAGTCATTGATCTTTCAGGTTTCTAGAAGCTAAACATCGAAGAAAAATAGTAAATAATTCGAGGTATTCGAGTACAACAACAAGTACAAATGTGCATCACCATGCGTTGCGTGCATATTGCGTCAAGGACTTCGTGATTTCAACGTCGTTGACAGTTCGGAGACAATTCTCTGAGCTACCAATCTCTTTTCAGTTTGGTTCACCACCAAACACTTTTCATTTAATGAAAATCCTCGTTCGTTGCATTTTCGGGCGACAGGATGAGCACCTTTTTAACAAATGTTGTCAAATTTAGCAGCTCTTTCTTGGAATGGCCAATCAGTTCTAGCGAAAATTTGTCCAAACGCTGTTCTGTTCTCTGTCCTTGTCGGGTATTTGTGTAATTTCTCTCACTTTCTTGATTGCCGATTTAGAGGCAAAACCGATTTCCACATTAAGGTAGAAGATTGCTCTTCGTCAATTCTATTTCAATTAACGATTTTGCTTTGACTGTCAGACGCTCGGGCTTAACCATTTTCTCCAAAGTGGCTCTAACTAGTCCCATCAAATCGTCAAAAAGAAACAAAGCCATAGGAGATTCGGTCTGGGAAAAAAACTCGACCATTGCTGCAGACGTGATGACGAGATTCACCTTTAGTCCCAGTATCTTATCGTCTACCGCATCAACCACAACAGCGAACACTTTTGAGCGGAATTCCGACGAAAAGCTCCGTTTGAAATTCGGATGACTTTCCTTCCGCTTTCTTTCTTCCTGCTTCCTGACTTCGTCCACAAATCTTCTCAAATGGGCCAACATTTGTAGCGCTCTTCAAGAAACTTGTTCATTTTCCACCCAACGAACTTTGCAGAATTTCAGTGGAAAAACTAATGCACCTCAAAAAACACGATTATACATCATTTTAATCTAAAGCTAGTGATTAAAAAAGCACAGCTCATTTTTTGAAAACATTCGTTTACAAAAAAAATGTCTTATGCATTTGGTGTCTTTGTTACTGATGTAAGGTTACTGGCACAATAGGGTTCTGTCCTTTGCAGTGAAGAATAATTGTCTAGTATACAAATGGACATCCCGCATAACGAAAAACAATTTGCTATACAGTCAAAACTATATTTCGAATGTAAGATATATTATCACATTTTATGTTATTGTTATCCAATAGTTTAATCTCACTTTCACCATACAACCTCTACATTAACGCATATTGTTAATGTTTGCATTATTGCCATTGAAAGGTTTCTTATTGCCTGCACGTGGTCTGGATTATATACCAACTTTTTGACATAGAGTACAGCAAAAATTTTGTTCGTGAAAATAGCCAATTTTATATGGTAACCTAACTTAACCGCCTATTCAGCATATAGTTATTTGGCCTTTTACCATCTGAAATATTGTTAAAACTATATAGGTTATTGTTAGTTTATAGTTGTCAATTATAAGGGTAAATGTCGTAAAAATAACGTAAATGATCGTCAACAATTAGAAATAAGGTCCAGGAATGGTTTGTGAATATGCGGGATGACAGCACCCCCGGTTGGCGGATCTCGTGTAGCATATAAAAAGGAAAAAATATTGTAAAAAAACTTCACACTAAAATTAACAGTTATGCATACATAAGCGATGCTTCAGTCAAAAGAATCACCTAAAAAGTTCCAGTGAAGTAAGTCATGTGCGAAACTTCACCTGTCACAGCAGTGTAGCCAGATCTTCTAAGCGATACGTTTTTGAATATGCTGAACAAAGCCAGCAGAAAATGATCCACATGCCAATCTGTTTGTCTTAGCCCCTCCTCGAAGCAATTGTACATATACGACGAGCCAGCCACAGCTAACGATGTTGAAGACTTCAAAGGCAGGGCTGGCTCGGAGATGCCTGATTTTCCCAGTCAATTCTTTGAATGCCTTACAGTTGACAATCGGGCCATCCATAGAGCACTGAGCTATCTTCTTTAGCAATGCTGGATTTGCAGATAAACACTGTCTCTTAACTGTCACTGTCTTAAAGAGATCGTGGGACCGAGTTGATGACAAAAAAGTTACTCAAATCATTTGAAAAAGGTGTGAGTATGGTTCCATATGACAAAAATTCCCGACTTTTTCCCGCATATTTCCCGATGATTTTGGATTCCTGCATTTCCCGATTTTCCCGAGTCTGTGGGCACCCTGGTCTTTTTAGGTGGCAAATTCGTTCGACTGCCCTGTGGCATAAGCGTATCATTGAGTTCGCCATACACTATACAATTGTGTGCTTTGAAGTGGCAATGAAAGTCCTTAATCGAGAATTTTGGATGTGTTTCAAGGCTGGTAAATGACTGGACAATGCGTACCACAGGCACTTCGGTGTCCGCAGGTATAAAATGGGTCCCCCAGTGGCCCCTTGCCCGATAACTCCTATCCATGTGGCGCCGCCTGGGGTACGAGTAACCATAGGAAAGATCGGGTAACCAACTCCGGTGGGATCTTGGTCGTACACTGATAGGGAAGGGGGACTCTCTCCTTCGGAATAGCCTCTGAATCCCATGTTAGAGCGGCTCAAAACAGCGCCTATTTTGACACTATTTTGAGCCGTCCTTAACATTTGACACAGACGCTCGGATTCCTTAACCTAGAGGATAGTGGCGAATGCATCCTAGTGTCTTTCATGTAGACGGTTCGACTATAAATAAACCCTTGCACGATGGTCCTCCAACGAGACAGAGGATTTTGAAGCAGGTCTTGCGAGCCGGCATCGAACAAAATTCTAACGGACGATTCATTTTCTAGAAAATCTACGGTGATCTAAACCATCCTGGTGCTCATAAATTAAAGTTCTATATAATCTACGTAGAAACCTACGGTGTTTCCACCGAACTTATAAAATTAGTTGAGCATCATGGGACATTATAACAATGTTAAAAATTTCTTAGAGTATATATTCTTACAACATCCACGGTACTCTGAACTGTCCTAGCGTTCAGAACTTGAGATTCTAAATGAGCAACAAATTCAATTCACCAGAATTTCTAACAATATCACGAGTATTCCAAAACATGACGGAGATCAGATCTTTAGGTTCTTCAGGAACAACCCGAACTTTTACAACGCCTCAACCAAATGTTTATACCTGTAGAGACTAGAGAATAATACAACACCGCCATTCACTTATAAATATCAAATATTATTCTGAAGCACTTCCAGCCATAAAATACTAACATATCTTCAATATAAAGATATACCTTCCTATCTAAAATCAAACAAGTGATTATCTTTTTCGGCCTTCTTTTCTTGGCTTTAAACTAGTGTTTTGGCCGGTGTTCTAGATGCAGTTCAACGAACAGATACGTAGGTATGAGAAACAATTAGTATCGCTAAGCAGGTCTATTTTCAACTCTCAAGTATCACATTTCACACTCTTCACCATATCAGTCCTTGGTAATTGGTCGGTTATAAGTATATATTGGTAAGCCTCCGCTACCTTCAATTGATATGGCTGACTGACTGGCGGCAGAGAGAGATACGAAGCAAACGACACGATGATGAAATAAAGCCGGTCTCACCATCAACCGGAGCTGGTAGATGATGACTTGAAATGATGATGAAAACATCTCATTTAAGCACACAATCGTAGCATGTATGTGCAATTTTTTTTCCATTCTAGCTGCATTCATACACCCGGCTATTATACAGCTGACCTATTTGACCTTGGCGAAAATCTTCCTAAGCTACTACGGCGAATGTACCACACTTTCACTCTTTTTTTTCGCAACCTAAATAAATACACCTCCTGCTGCGGGATGTGGGTGTCGATGAAATGATTGTACCAGCCTTGCATAACAGGCACGTAGTATTTATCGCAACGCGTAAAATTCATTCATAAATGGAAAGATGCACCACCAACTCACCTCCGACTCCCAGGTTAACCTTGTTCGGGTTAGGATCCTTCAGACAGGCCTGGTTCAGAGCAAACACCTCAATCGGTGGTCCAACTTCCACTCCAGTGAAAATGCTCATCTTTTCGATATATTACACGGAACACAGAACAGTACTCTAGTTTCCTTTTTTATACAGAGTTCACTTCCGCCGACAATATGCGCACGATTGTTGTATAATAGATTTTCTGCTTTCTTTTCAGATCAGAATAAAACACATTCCGGTACCCGTACGAGCGCCAACGAACGAATGTAGAGGAGAGAATCGTTGGGGACCGACTGATGGGACGTGTATCCAATGGATTGAAGGAAAGTGTCACGCACTTACTTGGGAACAGACATAATAGGTGTAGCAACGCTTACACGACCACCACACAACCCAATACTAGCGGCTTTCGGTTTAGTAATGATGGGAAAATGCTACCCAGTGTCTTGTGAGAGTGAGGAAAACAATCGTTCATACCGAATGTGATAAGAAACAATTTAGGTGGTATTGTTGTGTTGTTATCACCCATCGATCAACGGCCAGCGGGAAGAGGAAGATTTTCGCGCAATCACAATATCCCCCTCTCGTGTAGGAGCTTATACAAGACATGAGATACATTCATTCCAATGTGTCTGTGACATCTTTTAGAAAGTGTTGATCCGAAGTGGTGGTGTGCTGTTGAGAAGCGGAATCGCGAGAAAATTGGCTGCGAGAGAGCGAATCGCGAATGACAAATAAGGGAGCACGGGGTATTGAGTTCTAATTACTAATTTTTCTTTTCAAATATAATTCTATTATTAAACAAGTTGTTTACTGTCTTGAACCGTACACATTAAATTCAAATATAATTTTATTTAAATTACTGGTTTAGGTAATGAATTACCAAATAAAATGAAATACTCTGAAGATTAGGAAAATATCACCGATCTGGAAAATGAAAACTGTGTGTGAACCATCGTTAAATCGAAGCTCTGAAGTTGCAATTTTGGGAGTAAAATTCATAATCTAGGAAAACGGAGTAGGTTGTGCCTGTGAAAGTACACTGAGCGAACAAATCGAGAAGAATGCATAGGAATAACGTATGGAAATTTACTATACACGCTTGATGAGTGATGATGTCAATTGAAAGTGTATAGAAGGCATGTTTTTCTCCACCAATGCAATAATAATCATTTCATAGGATTTCATATGGAATGAGTCTTGGACCCTTGCTTTGAAGTTCATAGTTCCGATCGTATGAAAATCGTACGGATAATTTCCTGAGTGTACTGTTTATGTCCTGTATTTTATAGCAACTCGAATTGTTTGTATTGGCATTTTCAATGCCCTAGCGATAAACACAGGAGGGCTTCCTTGCTTACATAGCTCAATCACCGCACTTCGTAATGGATTTGGCTTCATTGTGACACTTCGCGTGAACGAATTCAAATGAAACTTTGTGCTTTTGTTTGTAATGAACCAAGGTGAAATACGCCATAGATCATTGCACGATTGCGTCATCAATACAGTTTTGACAGTTCAGAGAGCTTGTTTACGTAGACTTGGAATATTTTTGGTAGGATCGGTTTGAGATTTTGTGCTCTAAATTTATTACGATTGAAGTAAAACAGCTGGAAAACAGACACCAGTGCTTATTTTTACATAATTTCCTGAAACAAATCGTACAGAATCCGGAAAAAGCGAACGAAATTTTTTGTTTGAGCGGTTCGAATTCTTACACTTTGTAAACAAGCTCCCTAAACTGTCAAAAAAGGGAGGTTAATACATTTCGTGCAATGAACTATAGGTGAGCTCGTTTCAGCATTCTTCTAGCGCTAGCACCCAACATGAGAAATTAACTGCTAGCGAGGGCTCCGCTAGCTGGCACTAAGACATCCTCGACATCTGCACTGTTAATGAAGGAACAACGCCCAATCTGAATCAACAATCCCAAGCAGAAGGGCCACATTTTTAAGAATACTTTTTTGTAGTCAAAATATAGAGATCAGGATCATTTGACGACCATTACATGACTTTCACAGCAATTGAAGCGGTACCACAAGTTGAAATAATTCATATTGACACTTTTAGTAGTCCACCAATTATGGTGCATAGAATAGGAGAATTATTTTTCTTTCGTTTAAATCCTAGTTTTAGTATACGATTGAAGTTAGATTGTATACGAACCAAAGCTAAATGAAATAAATTGTTCAAAGCTTTAGTTTCATTATTATATCATTAATCTTAAGTGACATGTATTATAGAACCTTAAAATAAATGTGTGTGTGTGCGTGTGTGTGTCATCCTCTATCCCTCACCAAGCCGGGGGCTTGGGTGAGTAGAACTGCGAATAATTTGAACAATCATATGCTCTGCAATGGTGCCCTTTTTGTTATGGAGGCCAGTACAATAAAAAAGAGAACTTTTGAGGCAAGACAAGTTATCCTCAAAGCTTTTGTGGAAATGGGAGGTACTGGGAGTCCACAACAGGTACAGCAGATCAAGAAGAGCCACCGTCACCAACTAAAGCTTGAACCGGGTACCTGGGAAACCCACAATACCTGCGGCAATGCCCTGGTCGTATTTAGTAAAAAATTGGCATTTTGCTTATGGAATGATCCCACCTTCTTGTTTTACGTTTTTCTTGAAAAGAAAAAAAAAATTTCAGCCAGAACCACCGTTGCCAACTAAAGTTTGAACCTAGTATTTAATAAATACATTATACCTGCCACCTTAGCCAGCAAACAATATTCTGTTCGTATTTAGTGTATACGCCGCGATGAAGCTACTTTATTTCTCTATTTAATTGTCATAAGGATTTGATTTTGATCAATTAATCAATACGAAAACATAATATGCGTATGTACAAAATATATCTGACATCCAATAGATTGTTACTGAAAAATAAATAAAAGTCAGATATGTATTAATATGTTCCCATTCCTGGAAAAGCTGAAACACTATAGATCATTCCAAACATCAAAGATAAAATTTCAATAAAAGACATTATTCTATAAGACATGTTGCAACACTTCTTCCTTATACACGCAAATAAATCACTGTTTTGAATCAATAAAATATTTTGTTGGTATTCAATACAAGGTTTCTTTTTGTTGCAATGTATAAAAAGTTCCAAATCAATTCAAAATTTCATTCAAATCAAACAAATAAAATTATATAAAGTAATCACTTCTGTGTGATATTAGTTTAAATAATATTTGATTTATTACAATCACATTTATTTTTAAACTCAAATGATTATTTTATTGTTTTAACAAAATACTTTTTCACCCTACGAAATCACTCTGTTTTCAATCAACTAAACATTTTGCTGCTATTCAATACAAGGTTTCTTTTTGTTTCAATGCATAAAAAAGTTCTAAATCAATTCAAAATTTAATTCAAGTCAAACCAATCAAATTATTTGAAATAATCACCGCTATGTAATACTCGTTTAAATTATATTTGATTTATAATTTATTTATAACAGCCTCCGGGATCGCGCTTTGGCCGTCGTATTTTGTTTATCATCGCGATTTGGAGTCACCACCTTCTTGTAAGTCGATAGTCCGGCTCGTTTTTTGGCTCGATGCACGGTTGTAGACGATACACCCAGCTTATTTGCGGCATCTCGGAGAGATAGGTTAGGGTTTCGCTTGAAACTACCGGCAACTCTCTTTGTCGTCTCAGCGGCTTCCGATTTTCGATTTCCCCCCGATCCAGACTTCCTGGCTGTCGACAAACGTTCCCCAAACACTTTAATTACATTTGTAACGGTTGATTTGGCAACTTTTAGCGATTTTGCCAACTTTGCGTGCGAGTAGCTCGGATTTTCGCGATGCGCGAGCAAAATTTTGATACGCTGCTCTTCTTGCTTGGACGGCATTTTGACAACTGAAGAGTGAATTCCAAAATCAAAATAGGAGCAACATTCTACACACACACACACCTTCAAAATGAGGGGTGTTCAGGTTTTTTAAATGCAAAATTGAAAGAAATTGACGTATTTCTTTGATATTGATATTGATCAAATTTTGACCGTATCGCCCTTTAATAACATTTATTTTAAAATTCGTTTTAAACAAAACTGCTTAATTAATTGTTTTAATAAAATAGTTGTATGAGCGCACATTTCGTAGCAGCCCATATTGCTACCTCTGACCTCTGCTTTCCTAATGTAAGTTTAAACATAATATATTATACTATATTTGTAAAACAGATTATCAACGAGTTATTCTATTTGCAGATAACTGGAAAAACAGCTCAACTTCCGACGGAAGACTATTTTGCAAATAAGCTGCCATTACGACTGCCTCTCCCCAATATTTCTTCCCGAGTCCAGCATCCAACCACATGCACGATGCCAACTCCTGCAAAGTCCGATTCTTGCGTTCCGAAAACGCCGTTCTGCTGGGGGAATATGGTGCGGTAATTTTTGAAAAAACAATAAAACACGACTTTCAGTTCTATAAAGCATGATGTTTTATTTCAACTCAAAGGTTTTGTTGAATTAGTTCATCAGTTTTATTGGTCCATATTCAAACCAAAATTTTAGTTGAATTGATTCCTCTTTTGTATTGGTATAACTACGTATTTTTTTGCGTGTACTGTTCTAGTAACATTTGAAAGACAGCAACCGGAGTGACGAAGAGTCCGGTTAGATGATTTCTGAAATAAATGGCTTATTCAATCATAATACCACTAAACAAAATACTCAAATATAATCGTATACTGCTTATAACCACATGCCAGCCTTTTATGAATTTTGAGAAAAATTTTTTTTATGAATTTTATAATTTTATGAAAAATAAATTGAGCCTTTGATGTCTGTCATATTGCTCCAGGGTCCTACACGGTATTAAAGAACCTAAAAATAAATCCATTTAACAATTATTAAAATTTTACATGAAATTTTTTATCGATATACATATTTTTTATTAAAATGTCACATGAATTTTATTAAGAAATACTAATAACTATCATTAGTCTTTCACATAAAAGGTATGTGACTGTTTGAATGAATATAATATGAACTATCTCTTTACTGTTTATGTGTTTTTCACATAGCAGTTATGTGAAAACCGACATGGAAAATACCTATATGTGTTTTCAGATAAATTTTACATGATTTCCCGGTTCAGTGTATGATTCTCAAAATACAACCACAAACCCTAGCAGAGTCAAATAACAAACTGATAACTGATCAAATAAGTAACAAGTTATGTTATTCCAGATATCATTTTGAACTCACCTGTTATCGAATAACAAAATTAGTTATTAAGATTTTTATTAAATTTTATTATTTTAGAAAATTTTTAAGATTTTTGACGAACGTTACTGAATAATACTAGCATGCTGAAGAATGCTGAATATTACCAGCATGTCATGGATATGAAATTGAGCTTTTCACCAGAAGCAGTACATCGGTTATTAGTGTATGAATTTGATATCATGTTGATAACATAATTTGAAATTATCGCAAGTAATTTGTTCATATTACGACATTTGTTATCAAAATGAACTCAATGATAATAAAACGAGTTAATGTTGTGATACTCAACGAATATTAATTAGTTATCCTTTTTCTTATCTTGGCTGTTTATTCAGCCTGAATAAAGCCTGATAAAATATTTAGTGATCAAACAGTGGTAATCAGATATTAGAACGTGTTATCACTTTGGTATAAACCTTTGCTCGGGAAGCCGTCTGACATGTCAAGAAGAACGGAGTAGATCATTGCCAAACACTGAAACCGGCCGGTACCCATTAAAGGGTAAAATATCACCCATTTCGAACTTAAGTAGGTTAACTCCTTTAATGGGTAAAACGCTTTTACCCATTAATGGGTAAAGAGCCTGTACGTCACGCTATCGGGTATTTTTACCCATTTTTCAAAAATGTTTGTTATTTGGGAAATGGGTATGAAATACCCATTTTTCGTGATTTGTTTTTAGTTGTAATATTGAATTAGCATTAGAATAAACATAATAGATCGCAATAACTGAATGTGTATTTGTATTTTGACAACTCTTTAGCCTCAGGCCTTTTACCTATCAGGTATGTTAAGTTTCGTTCGGGAGTTTTCACACCGGCAAATATTCCGGCGACGTTCAAATGGTCCATTAAAGCGGCCATCATCTCGTTATCATCCAGAGAGGATATCCGTGGAATATATCTGAAAGGATTTAAATAATTTTGACGTCAACTTGATGCAAGCTTGGATTTTACGCCCCGGAAGAGACACATACTCGGAAGTACGATTCTACTGATGAAATTGAAGCATTTTATATTATAATATTAAATTATTAACGTACCTCTTAGTTTTTGGAAGCTTTCGCTATCCAGTTTAACCAACAGTTTAACCTTCAGTTCTTCCATATTCTGCGCGTTTTCGTGGAATGGATTCGCGAAGTTTTTTTATTTTTCGAATCACGGACTTTCAAATATTCAAAGCGAGCCAGGAAAATGGTAAGATATTTTTAACCCATTAATGGGTGGAAAAATACCCATCTTTTGGTCTCTCACTGAATATTAAAATGGGTCTTTAGTATGCATTATTTTGATTTTAAAAGTACCCATTTTTTGACAGTTTCATATACTATCGAAAAATGGGTACATATTTACCCATTAATGGGTACTGGCCGGTTACAGTGAATAGGAGGTGAAATTATCTCCCGGATGATTAAAGAAATTATCACACAATCGATCATCATTTAGTATATCAGATATACAGGCCCTCACGATGCCTTAGGTTGCACCGATTGTCGAATGTTTGGTATGAAGAACGTCAGCACTCCACAGATCATGAGCAATCCCGATGCAATTCCAAACGTCAACTCACAGTGCTGTTCCAACAGTATTCCTAACATATTGGATCCGACCACACTTCCTAGCCGCCCAACCATCAGCGCGATACAAACGGCCATCGCCCTAGAAATATAAAACAAAATACGTAACAATAATGCATAGACATTCCCATTTTGACCTTGCCCTACCGTAAACTGGTCGGATATAGATCCACTATTATGGCATTGACCATGACCGCCGTATATCCGCTGCACAAGAACACTATATACAACCAGATCACGACCACCGGAAGATCCACTACGAACAACAGTAACCCAGCTATGCCACAGATCATGAACACGAACACCAATATGGGCAATCTCCCGATGGCGTTCATTAGTATTCCGATAACGGCGAATCCCACGGCGTAGATTAGTTCCAGGATGAATGAAAGTTGAAAAGCAGCCGGTTCCATCATAAGGTTGCCCTGTTGATCTTCCTTTATGGCGCTGAAGTTCCCATACTCATAGATGACTTCGCACATCGTAGCTCTACTGACTCCCGAGTCCCTCACAACAACCAGCTGGTTGACAATCTCCGGAAAGAACATGAACATTCCATGTGCCGCCAAATACGTTCCAAATTGGAGGACACATACAATCAGCGTCTTCCGCAGATGTTGAACCATAAATAGCGGAGCAGTCTGATTCCAAACCAGTTGCATGAGTGCTAGACAACCCTTAGTTTTCCTTAACACTTCCCTCTTCTCCCGTTCTAGTTGATCATCCGCATCTTCTTGGATGGATCCAATCATAAGTGGAGCTGATTTCCTGCAGAGGGAATTAAATCGGTACACCCATTGGATGGCCTCGATCGCTTGCTTTGTGTCACCTTGATTGAACGTAAACTTGGGGCTTTCTGGAAATTTGAGCAATATCAAGGCACAGATCAGCCCTGGTAAGCTGCATACTATCAAGTAGAGTCGCCACGGTCGGTAGATTATGCCCAAGATGGGAAGCGGTAGCTCCCAGTTCTGATTGATCACGATGTAGGCAAGACCCGGAAGTAGTATACCACCTGTACCAAACACCACCGAGGCCCCCATGATAGCCCGCGAGGCATTTTTGCGGCTGTGAAACTCTCCCAGATAAGCGTAAGTTGCAGAAGATGGACCGGATACGCTGTAAACCAAAAAATAGAGGTCATTTTACGAGGCTAATACGATTGTCGTCAGTCGCAAACTCACAAGAATCCTACCATGAAACGCAAAAAGACGATCACCCAGAAATTGGCAGTGAAACTGGAGATCGCGCTGATTACGAAGGTGATGAACAACGCTGGGATGATAATTTTCCGACGACCATGCGTGTCCGCTAGAAATCCCCAAAGATGCGAGCTAACGATAACTCCGGCAAACCCCACAGCACTAAGAACGCCCTTCTCTTTTGTAGAAACGTCCAAGTCCTGACTAATCACCGGAATGATGTAGCTAACACCGAGGATTTCAAGCAGAAATGAAGCCAGGATGGTTCCTGACATCATAATCAGGACAACGTTACAAATTCCGAATTCTGCAAGACGAGAACTTAGGTAAGGAAGCAATTGCTTTGTTTGTCTGGGTCACATTTGTATGGTTTCTTACTTGTCATCGCTAGAGCGTCCTCCATAGTCACGTTACTCGATTTGTCAGCTGAAATTTGATAAAGAATGTTTAAGGCAATTTCAAACACATCCCGCCTAGATTCGAACTTACCCGAACCTTTCCTTTCTGCGAACTCCATCCTGCAGCAGGTGTGCCGAAATCCAACGTGTGGTTCGAGCTAGTTCCAGACGCACACAACACCTGTAAACGGGAAAAGCAAACTACGAGCTACAGTTTTCGCATAGGTTGAACAATCTTAAGGAACAACACGCTAAACGGACCGGAGACCGGTTTCTAACCAAATTCAGCCCATCTCCGTTATCAGCATGCCCTCTAAGACAACACGAGTAAACATATCGTAAATATTAAAACACGCGGCCTAATAAGGGAAGCTACCTTTATTGCTGCTGTTGATGCGTTGTCCTGTTTGGTCTGCGTTCTTAGTTCTTATCATCGAATGAATATGATGCATCATCCAGCTTATCAAAATCAGCAACGGGAGTCTGCGGGCGCATGATGGAGATAATACGGAAGCGTGGTTCGACAAATTTGCAAGCACTTCTGTGGCTTAGAACTGTTTGACCCGTTTTGGGTTGCGGTAGGCCGCCGAAGTACGAGTCAGAAGAGGAACTCAAAGTATTCGAAATTTTTGAACAAACTTTCGGGGATTCGAAAGCCGCATATTACTAAAAAGTCACGTAAATTCCGGTGTTTTCAGACCAGCGAGCGAAGGAGACGAGAGATTTAATTCGATCCAACATACCTATAGTCGAGTTGTGTATGTTTCGGTTTCGGAAAACATTACTGTTACATGAAATATTTGTTGAAGTTCCTCAATTTCTGTTAAAGGCGAAATACATGTAATGTAAAATTAATTATTTCGAAGTGTGCACAAGCATAGATATTAAAAACAGTATATGAAAGTAATTAATAAAAATTATATTATAGCCCAGGTAAAATTCGCAATGACGGATTCTGTTTAATATTCAACGATTTTTTTAATGCTAAAACAGGATTCAGTGGAACCCTACGTGAGATTTGCACCGAATGATAGCATTCTTAGAGGTACGGGGCTAATTGAGCACCCCTATGGGTCATAATGAGCACATCTATAAAAATCGGTAGAAATGGTAGCTTTGAATCCTTAATATATTTTAACGATTAAAGATAGACTTATGAGGAATTAAGAATCGTTTCTTGGAGCATTTTAATGTTAATATCTTTACATCAAGATAAAAAAAGAAAGAATCTTACGGATGGGCAGTTTTCACCGCTACATTCGTGAAACCACAAAAAGCACAGGCTGGATTTGCGCCAACCATGCCCACCATTGGAAGAACTGAAGCATTTGCCGCATAAATCACAAAGGGAATCATGCAAATTTTGCAAACTAAGCTTGTCCGCTTTAGTTAGGCGACCACGTTTTTTCTTAGAAGCTTCGGAACCATTTTTAGAATTTGCTTTTTGCTGAACCTTTCTCTCCTTCGTCAACTGGGTGATGTCTCGTGTAGCCTGCAATTGTTTCAATGCATGTTTCAATTGTTTCATCTACCCGGTTGAATTACAGCTGAAAATGCTATCTTGAGGCGCTCTGTGTTTTAACTGCTCGGTTAATCGTGCTCTAGGGAAAATCACCATAGGTGGTAGGAAATGTCCAGTCGCAGATATACATAGGCATGCCGTGGATAACAATCCTCTTTCCGCTGATGTTATGCAGCCAACCTGTCGTAGAACCAAAACTTTAGATTTCTTAGTATGAACCTAAAATAAACAACTGAAGGACATTAACAAACCAAGATTTTATTATCTTATCTTACCGTAACGAAAGACGTCTCATCGACATTGTAGATCCTGCCTGGAGAAAACATGCCGGTTTCCAATTCCTTTTCCAACACATCGTAAACATTATTCACCGAGATCCAGTTCAATCCCTGAGCGCGTGCAGCTGATGTTGCCTCTGGTGAACGGAATGACAGCTTTGGGTTCCTCTTACGGAAGCCAATAAGCCAATCGACTCCAGCAAGTTGTTTCTCCTTGCTAAAGGGGCTTTTGTTTTCCCATTCTTCTCAGCCAGTTGGAAAGTCAAGCTTCTGACTTCCCGTGCCGTTACTCCATATAAAAATACTTCTAGTTTAAGGATGTGTTGTACTAGCTCAGCCTCCTCTTCTTCAGAAAATACGGTGGAATATGACCCGGCGAGTCTAATTTTCTGCTGCGGCACAAGCATTAAATATCGTACAAGAGTTTGTCGTGGAATACCATGTTCCTTTTCATTGACACTCCATCGTGATTGACCGCTCTCATTGCCGATGTCAAATTGACTTTTGTCCACCGCTGGCGATCCGTAAGGCGTTTATAATTCCGGACCATTATCGCACTTGAACACTTCACACGAAAAATTAATAAATTCAATAGTACAACTTGGTAAAAGCTTATTTAACATATGTGAAATATTATAATATTTCATGGTTGCACATACAGTGGGAACAAAATGAAGTTTTCAAGTTCTTTGTATATGGCTTATATTTTACAATTTTCAAAATTGCTTAATTGAATTCTTTATTAGTACACTATATAATTATTTTTCCCATTAAATGTTCAATCTCAGAGAAAAATGGGGTGCTCAAACCACCCCGTATGCTCATTATGCCCCTTTCCCCCCTACTCTTTGGAATCTTTGATCATCTGAAACTACACTCAAAAAAATCGACACGTTACTTCCACGTTAAACGCACGTAATTTTCGTCCACTGCCAAAACCAGTAATAAACACGTGGAATTCACGTAAGAGCTACGTGATTTCCGCGTAAATTCACATTCTACGTGAAAATCACATAAATTTTACGTGATTTTCACGTACAATTCACTGGACACGTAGTGTTCACCTGATTTTACTGAAGAAGATTTGGTTACGTGTTCAGATGGAAGTTACGTGAAATTTCACTTGAAAACAACGTGTCGATTTTTTTGAGTGTAGATCAAGACAAAGATCTATCAAGTCTATACCGGATTTGCTTGTAATTATTAGGCGAGATTTGGTGAGATGGATTTCGATGGATTTTCTCATCTTCTTAGGCTGATGGTATACTGAAAGCGATTGCGTCAAAACACTTTTGATGAATATACCTATATGCGTATCGCGTAAACCTGATATAGCCAACGCGACGCGATACGGTGCGAATCGACTGCCAAACACGTCTAAGCACCCCGGGTGATGTTTTGACGCGCATAAACGCTAGAGGTTCTGCGGCTGGGCAGTTTTGTTATTATTCTGCTGTCAGTTGTCGACAAAATGGATATCGATGCGGAAAATTTAATTCATGCTGTTTTTGCGAAAAAAGCGTTGAGGGACAAAACCACAAAACTTTACCGGAACCCATTGGTAGTGGAGAAGCTGTGGATAAGTGGCAATTGAGCTAGGAGCAGATGTATTTAGTAAGTATAAATGAAAAATGATTTATTGTGCATCCAAACAGCATTTTACTTTTCAGCAGATGCTGTGAAAAAAAGTGGAAGAGGTATCCCGGAGGCAGTACAGTACAGTATTCGGTACAGTATTTTACAGGATTCGGTAATTTTTTACCGAACTTTCAACAGCTTAACTGATTTCGGTAAAATTTGACCAGTTCCGGTAATTTTTTTTATCGGAATACTGTAAAATTTCACCGAAATCCGGTAAATCGGATTACCGAACGTTCAGCTGTTGAAAGTTCGGTAAAAAATTACCGAATACTGTAAAATTTTCTAAGCGTGAGAGACAGATAAACCAGCCAAGCGTGCACCCCGGGGGAAAAATAACCGTTGCCTCAAACTACCCCCCCGGGGGATTGTTTGCAAATAATATCTTTGTTGGTTCAATTACTACTTTACCCATGCCCTTTCCCTAATTTTCAATACTTTTTTCCATTTCCCCACCACCGGACCACAAAGAAAATTTCCACAATTTCTTCTTATATTTTTTCATTCTAGCAAACATGACTGTCTACTCTTGGTGCCTCATGACGATGAGCGAAACATCTCCTTCTACATCAGGGTTTTAATGTTTGATCGCAATATGTATTGAATTTCCCTTTTATATATTCATTTATTTATAATGGCTCATATATTCATATTGTAATATTTATCTTAGAGCTATTTTTAAACATGTTCTTTTCTATTTTTTTACAGATCATGGTACATATTATTAGTTCATCTCCTGAATTAGAATACCTTTTTGCCTTTACTTTATCACCAGGAATAGTTAAAAAAAAACTGTGGAATTTCCGAGTGCCTGGTATTGTTTTGGCGTTATTATATATTTCTTCGAGTTCTTCTGACATTTTAATGTACTGTTCAGTGGATACGTAACAGAAATTTAATCTGGTGATATTTTTATCTGTCTGTTCAACTGCCCAGTTATATAACTCTCGTGGGGTTGTTATGGTATTTCCATAATCTCGAGCAAGACTTGCTCTCTTTGCCATTCGCTTGAGAGTGCCACCAATAGCATCACAGGGACCTTTTCCATGGAACGTTGCAAAAAAAATACCATTCTGCTCTTAATGCATGCTTTGACTGGAATCTACATAGACTAGCAAAGTTCTTCTTATTTTTATATTGTGATGCTGCCCCATTAGACATAAAATAAATTTTAGAAAAGTTCGTAAAATCTATCATTATTGAGATGAACAACTGAACTGCAACTGTATCGTGAGTCATTACTTCCGATATTATAATGAAGCTAACATTTGCAAGTTTATTATCTTTCTTATAGTAAATTTCAAATGGGTGTATTGTTGCTTGCGAGTTGTTCCAATGATATCCTTGAGCAGAGTTTTGAATAATAAATGAATAATTTTCAGAGAAATCACAAGTCACAAGAATTTCCTCATCCTTTAATGAATCTTTTTTATTTCTGAGAAATGATCATTGTTGTTTATAAATAAATTCATGAGTTATAAGTTTGTCAATTTTATCAACGAGATACGGAACAAATTCACCAACAGGTTTAATAATCGTTTCTAAATTGCAGCGATCAGTTTGTAAATATTGTGAAACCTCTGTCATAACGGATCTTGATTCCCAGGAAATGATTTACGCTGCCACAATCTGTCATCTGAAGCTTCTTGGACAGAGCGAGTTTGATTTTCTTCACTAAATCCAGACGATCGCCAATGATTAGCGAGTCATCAACATAGATAACGATGTATAATCCCACCCGATCGTCAATTCTTGTCTATAGACAATAGTCATGACGAGAACGAGTGAAGCCAAAATCCAGAAGGAGGTCGTTCAGCTTGTTGTTCCAACAACGGGGGCTTCGCTTGAGTTCGTATAGCGATCTTTCCAGCTTGCAAACGCAATTTGACGAGGCGGTTACTCCTTCAGGTATGGCCATGTAGACGTCTTCTTCTAGTTAACGCGGTCTTGACATCGAGTTGGTGCACAAACATCTTCCGGTGGACTGCTACAGCTAGAACTGTCCGTATGGTCGCCAACTTCGCGACAGGGGAATAGGTTTCTCTGTAATCAACTCCGGCCTTCTGCAGGAAACCTTTGGCAACCAAACGAGCCTTACATCGCACTGGCTTTCCAGATTCGTCTTGCTTGATTAGGAAAAACCATTTCGACTTCAAATGGATCACGCCAGCAGGATGTTTCACCAATCGCCATACACGGTTATCTGCCAAGGACGTCAGTTCTTCTTCAACTGCTTTCCTCCACAGGGCTTCATCAGTGCGTCCCAAAATGTCCGTATACGCCTCCGGTACATCGAAGATCAAAAAATCGGCTTTGTTTTGATTCATCAGGACATCGGAATTCGTCGAGCATTCAGTATCTTAGGAGTTGAACTGCTCGGCAGTGAAAATTTTCCCAATTATGAAATTTTTCAACTTACCGGGAATCATGCGCTCCCGTTCGCCTCGGGGTTACCATTTCGAGGTTTGTACCACGGTCTGTTTGCGAAGGGAGCGCTCCGAACTCAGCAATCTCGTAGTTTTCGTCATTGGTCATCGCATCGTCTTCTTCGTCCTGATCCGCTGGTCCGCGGAAGTTTGCCTCTGCAGGGGGACCATCACCATCTTCTTCTTCATGTTAAGCTTCATATTCATGCGGGATAACGACCAAAGGTGTTTCATCACGGGTCTCGGTTGCAAAGGGAAAACAGCTTTCGTCACACTTGACATCTCTGGCCAGGAATAATTCCCTCTTTTCTTGATTCCACAGACGGTAGGCGTTTGGTGCATCATAGCGGATTGCTTTTCGGGTCCAATTTCCTTCTTTGTTGCGCAGCCATCCATTCGAATGATCTACAGCCAAATACACGTAGGTTGCCTAAATCCGGTTTGTGACCAGTCCACATCTCGGCAGGAGTTAAGGTTTCTGATTGGACTTCGATTGGTTTATGTAAACCACCGCTAAAACTGCTTCGTTACAAAGCGACTTCGGAGCGTGAGAATTAATCAACACGGCACGAACTTTTTCTACAATCGTTCGATTGAACCTTTCAGACACCTCGTTTTGCTTTGGGGTAGACGCTGCAGTAGGTTTGATCTGAATCCCTTTGGATACGTAGAACTTTCGCTGGTTCATGGAGCAGTACTCGCGTCCTTGACCTACGGTAGATTTTGATATGGAATGTCCCAAAGCAACATTGGCCATCGCTTCGTACTCTCGGAATTTCTGGAACACCTCGGACTTCTATAATCATCAATAAAGGTAACGAAGTACCGAGAATCATCCCAAGCTACCGATGTGATAGGGCCACGTCGTGCGTCGTAGTGAACTCGCTCTAGAGATCTATTATGCCCGTGAATGACTCTTGGCACTACTTACTTACCGTTCTTCCGGAATTCCTGTGACCATGTCGTGCTTAACGAGTGCTTGCCGGTTCTTTATTCCCAGATGGTCAAGTCGACGGTGCCAGAGATTACCGCTTACAGCTCCACACAAGTTGGCCGCCACAGTTTCGATAGACAAATCGAGCTCGTAAAAATCGCCACGCATTGGACATCTTCCGATCAACTCACCGCCGTGCATTATGGTAGCTTCCGTCTTCTTGAAAGTAACGTCCAGGTTTGCTTTCGCTATCTTCTTCACTGACAAAAGGTTTGCTCGAAGCTCAGGTACGAAGAGGACATCCTTCAAGGTCATCTGGGGGTGTGAAAGTAGTTCGACTGCCCGCGGTGCATCCTGGAAACGTTAAGTTCCCCTTAACGGCTAAACGAACTACGGAGGAAGCGCCATATGGCTCGAGGTCCGACAGGCAGCCGTAAGCGGTCGTGGCATGAGGGAACACGGACGATCATGGGGATGGCACGACCCCGGTCCAAGTCCTGGCTTTTCTCCATCGGAGGAAGGACCGTAAGTGGTTGGACAAGGAGATCGCGGACGATCTGGAAGGCGGACCCCCTACCAGACGTTCCGAACACGGTTTGGATCCAGGATCATCTCGATCGAACCAGCGTTAGGTCACAGGAGCTAACTACTAAAGACCTATGCAGTTAGACATAGTGGGTGCGTAATGCACATTAGCCCCTTCCCTGAAGTAATTTTCGAAAGGTGGTTCCGGGGAAGTCCCTGGCTCGAACCACAGGTGGGTTTTTAGGGGGCCGAGAAGTTGGCACCATCATCACCACACCCTGAATACTTCAGGTGTCTGTTTGCCGACTTTTCATCCCGTTTTAAAAAATAAAAAAAAAGATTATCTGGACGCCTTCCTTGTTGATGCCTATGATCGTGCCTCTATACCTTTATTAGCGACTGATCGTCTTTCGCCATGATTATCGGCTGCTTTAGTTTCTTGAGGTCAGCGAAATAGTGCTTACCCAAGCAACACAAATCTGTCATAATTGGTTGCAGCAACTGGATTGTGACTCAATTGAGTAACATCGAAGGTTTTCTAACTGGTTTTCAACATGTGTACTACTAGGGTAACATTCAAAAGGTGGTCCGTGGCACCAGAATCTATCTTGAAGGACACCATACCCATATCTTGCTTCTTAGAAATGCACCTTCCAGTCATAAAGACCACCGCCTTTCCTCTAAATGCAGCGTTAGCTTCAGCTCGTCCATTGGTCTTCAACTTCACGCGGCTATCCTTGGCCTTGTGCCCTTTCTTCTGGCAGCGGTTACACTTTCCAGTGAACTTACCAGACGCCAGATTCTGTTTTGATTCTTGAAAAACGGCAGGTTTTTCCTGGCAATAATCTGTCACCCGGTCGGTTTTTTTGAGCTCCTCCGCAACGCTCTCGAACAATATCCAGCTTCAGATTAGCTTCGCCGAGATTCTCCAGCGCGGTGACGAGGGGATCAAATGACTCGGGAAGAACCACGAAGAACTGGGACACGATGTCGTTTTCTTCTACCTTCGCTCCGGCAAGTTTCAGTTGGCGTACCAAATCTTCAAAGGGACTGACCAAAGTCAACGCTCCATACAAAATTTTAAAAAGTTGTATGGAGAGGCGGGAGGAGGGGTCTGAGATTTTTAAAAACGAGTACGTGGTTTATTAGGTTTTCAGATGGCTTTTCATTGACGAACCTTCAGCCATCTTTAATTTGACTAGCTGCTTCCTCGCGAGAGTTAGGGATGAAACCGAATTCTTGTCGTAGACGGCTTCCAAACTTCTCCAGATCTCCTGTGAAGTTTCCTTCCCCCGTACGAGGTCTAACAGATCGTCGTGGATAAATGAAATCAGCAGGTACGCAGCGTTCCGGTCTTTCTCCTGGAACTTCGGAATATAAGCTGATACCACCGGGGGGTCATTCTTAACAGCTTCCAGAAGATCCATGGACTTCAAGTACATCTCCACCCGATAGCGCCAGTTGTCGTATCCGGTTC
Source organism: Aedes koreicus (assembly GCA_024533555.2). Lineage (NCBI taxonomy): Eukaryota > Metazoa > Arthropoda > Insecta > Diptera > Culicidae > Aedes > Aedes koreicus. Next base: position 211,848 of record JAHHFK020002363.1, on the reverse strand, counting down.
CCGAGAACAGTGGTATCCCGTGGACCGATTCCTTACATGAGTCGCCCATAACGTATTATAACTACATAGCTTGATGGATAGTTAATTAGAGACCTAGAAAATAACAACATCAGTTTATTAAAGTAAACTTCGGTTGCTATGAAGGTCGGTCGCTTGCTGGGATACCGATTACTTCAATAGCTTGATGCAGTATTGATGATGAAGGAAACTCTCAAACCCCTTGTCCCTTTGATGATGCGATGCGTAAATGTATTACGATGATGTAATATGATTTCAATGGACTTTTAAAATCACAGGGCTCTTGATAATAAACTTTCTTAGACCATCCGCTTACGAGTTATTTCAAATTTAAATTTATCATGTTTGAAAACTATATAAAGTACGTTCTTTTCATAAATAATTTGCAGTCCTCCAACAACTATAATGAGCCTTTCAAAATGGGTGAGAACTCCATTTTACACCTGCTATATTTTCCAAATCCATATCTAGAAACTGAAATTGGCATCCTCAAAATAGCGAGACGATAGCTGCTGTTTTGAGACGTTCCGTACCCCCTCGAGCAGTTTTAATATGTTTGCCTTACCAAACAAAACACAAGAGCTAATCTTCAGCAGTTCAGCAGCTGGACCAATCATCACAGAGGATCCGGTCGTTTTAAGGCTTGGCAACCTAATTCTATGTACTGCACAAAATTCACACGGTCAATACTGATAAATTCAAGCTGTTTGCATCTGAGCCGGTGAGATAAGACATGACAGCATATCCCGAGCAAAAACATAACATCCTTCTACAATTTTCTGCAAAATTTTAGGTTAAGAACTGGAAGTGATCTTCGAACCTCGAAGAAAGTTAGGGCAAGGTGATCGTCTTTCTAGTTAGTTTTTCAATATTTCATCGAAGTGTTACATTGAAGTGATCGACACGAGTGACATAATTTTCAATAAGTCTGTCCAACTGTTTGGCTGTGTCACCGACTTGGATATCGTAGCCCGCAACTTTGAAACCATGCCGGAATTGTAAATCAGACTTAAGGCCGAAGCTAGCAGGGTTCCACTTATAATTCATGCGTCAAAAACAAAAAAAAAACATGAAAGAAAGAGATTCACGAGACGAAAATACTAATCTCTCATCCCGAGTGCATATCAACGGTGATGAAATCGTGGTGGTAGACGATTTCATTAATCTGCGCTCATTGGTGACAGCCGATGACGACACCAGCAGAAAGATATAAAGACGCATTCTGAAGGGAGGGGGGGGGGGCCTTCTTTGGAGAACGAAGGACGCTACGATCGACAAAATCCAAAGTTGTACTCGAATTCGAAGCATTACGAAGTTGACGAAGTTGAAGAGACGCGGACATTGAAAGTTTGGTAACAAAAGTAATTACGCCCAAATCGTGCAGTGCTTTTGAATGGCTTGAATTAAATAATTTTATATCATCACGATTTGATATCATTACTCAGGGTAGAGTAACAGTCTCTCTCCTGCTTCTAGTTAATCCCCATCTGTCGGGAATAAATCATTCCCGATGGTAACCCACGTTGTTATCAAAATATGTTTTCATCCAGAATATGTTCGAAACAAACCCAGTTTGCAACCAATTACATGGGTAACCCGATTACTCCGGCCGCTATCAAGCAATGAAAAAAAAAGCAAGGTCGACCAACTCTATTCGGTGCAGTGATCGCTTTTAAGCGCAAGATAAAACAACGTGCATGCAAGTCAGCATCCGTATGAATCTCAAAACAGTTCAACGAAGGCCTCAAGCCGAGTGGACGATCATCATGGATAACTCCAAACCGGCCGTGTCTGCCGTGAGCATCGAAAAGGGCGTAACGTTTGATGATGCGCTCTCCATGGCTAGTACGTACATTGCTTTTCACTTTCGATGACCCTTTAACCCACGCACCGTTCCAGAATTTGGCGTTTGCAACATCGTTCTGATGGCCATTTCCGGAACGATCCTGACGGCCTTCCTGCTCGAGACGTTGGGTATAAGCTACGTGATCGCCGTAGCAGGATGCGATCTTCAGCTGTCAACCGAGGAAAAGGGAATTCTCAGTGCTGTGAGCTTCCTGGGAGTGATTGTCAGTTCTCATTTGTGGGGTTTCCTTGCGGATACCCGTGGACGTCGAAAGGTGATCGTGCCGACACTGTTCCTCACATTCGGCATAACGGTCATCTCCAGTTTTACGACCAACTTTTGGTTGATGACTTTCTTTCGGTTTTTGGCCGGATTTTTGTGAGTATTGAGAGTAGATGGGTCAGCATAGATCGTTCATGGTTTCTCGATTGCAGCATTTCCGGATCGTCGGCCACGATCTACGCTTATCTGGGTGAGTTCCACAATCAACAAAATGGATCGAGAGCCATTATGGGGGCCTCATTCGTGTTCGGTTTGGGATGCATTCTGTTGCCGGGTATTGCCTTCGCCGTGATCAATCAGGAATGGGAGCTTCTGATCAGTCCGTTGGATATTGTTTACCGACCATGGAGGTTGTTCTTGGTGGTGTGCAGCATTCCCGGTTTGATTGCTGGTTTTATCTTAATTTGGTTTCCGGAAAGTCCGAAATTCGTGCTTATGCAGGGTGATGTCACTGGAGCAATCGAGACCGTTCAGTGGGTTCATCGATTCAACTGCGGTAGAAAGGTAGAGCCGCTTCCGATTGAATTCATAATCGGTGAAACGGAACCACAGCCATCGAAAGATCGTCGAGCCGAGTTGAGCAGAACGAAGGGAATCGCTGCTTTGGGAAAACTGGTTTGGAATCAGACGGCTCCGCTGTTCATGGCACCGTTCCTAAAAAAGACTATGATTGTGTGTTTTCTGCAGTTCGGAACGTATCTCACCTCACACGGAACGTACATGTTCTTCCCGAGTATTTTGAATCAGATCATGAAGACTCGACAGGCCGGCCAGGATCGATTCCGTGTTTGTGAAGTTGTTTACGAGCGAGGAAATTTCAGCAATTCGGAACTGGATGACGATCAAACGTGCAGCCAAACGTTGGATGTGACAATTTATGAAATGTCGTTCATTTTAGAGGTGATCTACGCCTTAGGGTTTGCCGTCATTGGAATGATCATCAACGTCGTGGGAAGGCTGTCAATATTGGTGTTTGTATTCGCTGGATGTGGACTTGCTGGGTTCTTGATGATCTCTGTGAACATCCCTATGCTCGCTGTCTGGTGCTACATGGCGTTGGTAATGTGCGGGTTTGCGGGCAGTATCGTGAACGCGATAACGGTAGATCTATTTCCGACCAATTTGAGGTGACGATTGTGTGGGCAGTTGGATCGTAACTTTTTTCTGATGGATTTGATTGTATCATTCTAGGGCAATGGCCGTCTGCATATCGGCGATGTTTGGCCGCCTGGGAGGAGTTGCCGGTGCGAATCTGTTGGGTTTTCTGCTGGAAAGCCAGTGCGAGTTGACGTTTGCCATACCCGGAACGGTGTTGATCACCTGTGGGCTACTTTCGTTCTTTATTCCTAACATTTACAGGCGCAGAACGCGGCCGGAAATGAGAAACAGTGTTTCCTCCACGGTGTGATCGATGTATTTTAACGATGTTAAAACGATTTACGAGAAAAATTAAAGTAAACTTACAGCGATGAATGTGTTTCGTAGGCAACGTGGTTTGAGCTAAACTTTTACAACTTGGTGAATGGCAGGAATGGACACAACTGTTGTCACACGAATTGATTGCCGCTCGAGTTTGCAATTTAATTGATTTAGTTGTCGTTCGTCAAATTAATTAACTGGTTGATCGCGGTTCACTAGAAACAAGAGTTTCTGTTTGTAGATGTGAGACACCAACAAATCGGAGCTTTGGAATGTTCGAACAATCAACTATAGTATATATAAACTAAAACTATTCACCTATGATGCGATCCTACTCTTCTTCCGCTGTTCAGTTGAGGCGCGCTCAGTGTGTATGTAAATAGATTTGGTGGGAAAGTAAACGTATCGAACGTATACGTCGGTCAAGATGAAGATCAAGATATCTTCTTGATCATTGAATTAAGTTTTCGAAACCAAATTAGTCGTCCAAAACGAATTGTTACTAAATTGCAGTCACGAAAAATTGTAATCGCAGTGGCATGAGAAGGTTCTGTTGTCCAATACGTAAATCTAGCATCTAATCCCTAAAATAGAAAAATAGTTACAAGCTTTCTTTCAACTCCACTTTCAGAGTATGACTATCGATACTAATTCGTTCAATCGAATCTTTCCAGGTATCAGTGTATTTTGCTTCCAAAACTATACCGAAACTACCCTCACCTTCCGGATGTTTGGAATAAAGAACGACAGCACTCCACAAACAATCAGCAACACCGATGGGATGGCGAACGTTAGCTCGCAGTAATTTTCCAGCAGAACTCCCAACATATTTGATCCAACAACCGTACCCAAGCGACCAAACATCAGCGCAATACAGACGGCCATGGCCCTAGAAAAAAAAAGAAGTTTTGAGTAAAGTAGAGCGACCGCCCAAACAATCCTAAACCTCACCTCAAACTGGTCGGATACAAATCCACGACGACCGCATTGACCACACTAGCGGTAAACCCACTCATCAGGAGCACTGCATACAACGTAATTACCACCGTCGGTTCGCTGACAAATATCACCAAAACTCCCGCCACCCCGCATCCAAAAAACACCGACACCAAAATCGACAACCGCCCAACGGTGTTGATGATCACTGCGATTACGGCGAATCCCACCGCATACAGTATCTCGATCAGCAGCGATAGCTCAAACACCATATCGTGCAGTGTTTGATTGGCTTCATCCGGTTGGACAACCTCTGATATCGCACCGAAATTCATTCGATCATTCACGATCTGACAAACGTTAATGCTTTGGACTCCAGAGTCCTTGGCCGTCGCCAGGTGATCCACTATCTGCGGTAAGAACATAAACAATCCATGGGCGGTCAGATACGTACCAAACTGTAGCACACAAGCAATGATCGTCACCCGTAGATGGGTTCCCATGAAAAGCGGAGCCGTCTGGTTCCAGATCAGCTTCGTCATAGCTGAACAACCGTCAGATGTACCAACTCGGCTCTTCGCCTGCAGATCGTCCGCGTCGCATTCGAGGTATTCTATTTGCAATTTCTGGTTCCTAAAGTGTGAATTAAATCGATGTACCCATTGAATGGCCTCGATCGCTTTCTGCATGTCGCCCTGATTCAGTGTGAACTTGGGACTTTCAGGAAACGCAAGCAGTATCAAGGCACAGATAACTCCGGGTAGACTGCTCACAACCAAATACAGTCGCCACGGGCGGTAGACGATTCCCAGTGCCGGAATCGGCAGTTGCCATTCTAAACTGAGCACCACATAAGCGATTCCGGGCAACAGGATACCACCCAGCCCGTACACGAAGGAAACTGCCATGATCGCACGGGAGCCATTTTTCCGATTGTGAAACTCACCCACGTAAGCGTAGATGGTAGCTGACGGTCCGGAGATGCTGGAAAATTGCAAATTGATGATTGATCATGTACAGAAGTTTGATTGAGTACATACAAAAATCCTGCCAAAAACCGAAGAAGCGTGATCGACCAAAAAATTGGTAGTGAAGCTGGAGATTGTACTGATGAAAAAGGAGATGAACAGCGTCGGGATGATCACCCTCCGTCGGCCGTAGATATCGGCTAAGAATCCCCACAGGTGAGAACTCACGATGACCCCTACGAAACCCACTGCCGTCAGGATTCCTTTCTCTTTGGTCGTGATCTGAAGATCTTGATCCACCACTGCCACTATGTAGCTTATTCCCATAACTTCCAGCAGAAACGACGTCAAGATTGTACCAGCGAGTAGGAAAAATACAATGTTGAATGTGCCGAATTCTGCAATGAATCATGATAGTGAACTATCTGAGCGAAGGAATCGACTCTGAATCTTACTTGCCATCGAGAGAGCATCGTCATAGGTGACACGGTTTGGCTTTTCCACTAAAATTCAAAATAATTTCAAGCTGTTCATTGGGGCTTAAATTGTAACTACAACGAAGACCTACCCGACCCTTTTTCGGCGAGCTCCATTTTGGTCCGAGTCCTACTGCGTACGACTGACGGTCAAAGCTATCCAGCAGATTTTAAGTGACTTGGGGTGCTACTGTTTGCCATGCAGATTTATGACTTGAAGATAACTTCCTGAAAATTTCCATATCTACGCTCTTCGGTGACACAAAATAGCACATCAGCTGTGTTTACACGCATTTGTACAGTACTGCATACAGCTCGTAAGTCACCATTCAACGGGATAAGCTCAGCGCGCGTGTAGCTGGGCTTGCCGGGGATGCCGTCTTTGATTTTATCTTGTAGCAGAAGACTTTGCTTTGTGCTGTCTTTGTCGTCGTCGTCGATCAATCGCTTAGCAACTAAATAAATTTGCACACTCGGTTTACTAGATCCTCGGTCAGTGAATGAATCCGATTGCTGGAACGGAAATATTTGCCGCATGAATAAATGACGTGTAGGTCCATACCGATGCCTTCAAGATCTACGCCAAGCAACCGAAAGAATAATCTATACTGGCCATTTACTCCATTTCAGTAACTTCCGAAATGTCGTAGTGGATAGCAATGTGTCAAGAGGATAGCAATTTCTGCTAGAACCAAAGATTTGAAGAGAAAGTAATGATAGTTCCGTTAGAGCATGGCAGGCTGTGAAAATTAATAGAAGCAGTTGAAAGAGAGCGGAGGGCTATTCTGAAAGGCAGTATCCCTATTGATAGTATTTCTCAACTTTTCCGTACACAGAAAAAATAATGAATTTTAACGGGCGTGTAAAATTTCACCTCATTAAATTCCAAGCAAAAGGAGGCGTTAAAATCGAAATTGTGTGCAAATTTTCATGCGCCATACAACAAAGTTTGCAATCTTTTATACAAAAGACTAGATTTAGGCGTTTTCTGGCTTAAATGTACATGAAATATCCCATTATTTTCTAGAAAATCAAGCATTCCCTTAATGTGCATTAGATAACGCCGAAAATTAAATATTTCTTTCTTTCTGTGTAACAGAAGCCCCCATCTTGGATTTAAAGACGGCGTCGGATATCGATTTCCAGCCTAATTTGGCAGTTTTCGATAAAAAATATCGATACTCCAGGGTATTTGACAGCATATCTCATTTTTACGTAACATAAAACCACCATCTTGATACGCCGTTCCCGATCCAAAATATCCATTTTGCAGAGGTTTTTGACAATTATAGACCCCCCCCCCCCCCCCCCGTACGTACAATAATGCCGCGTAGTGAGGCAATGCTGGACTACTACCTACCAACCGAGATGCATTGACCTACTGAATAACTTTGCTGGAGACAGTAACTTGCCATATGGCGAGGATCCCTGAGATATTCCATGTTGGAACCAATTAATGCCAACATTTTGCATGCCAGCTTGCACCACCTACTGAGCCAATCCCGAATGAATTAGACCACCACGAGGTAGCCCTTGCCCTTCCCAATACATTTCCTCAAGACACCACGGTTTGTTTCAAATGCTTCATGAAAGAGCATTGACGTTTGCACACCTCGTGGATGGAGCTACGATGAGCAATAATTCGTTGAAGACATTGCATGCCACCATGAAACGAAACCAGTTACTGATACGTTTATTCGCGCAATAATCTCCACGAAGACACTCCTCGATCGCTCACCTGGCCACGTCCATGCAACCGTTGGTGATAGAGAGCATTTGGCATCTACCTTTAAAAGACACGGGGAACCCACGTAGCCTTCAGTAGAAATCAAAGGAAAAGTGAAATGAATAGTCGGAGAGAATAGTTGAACAGATTGCCCTGTTTGTGTTTACAGTTTTTTTTTTTTTTTTAACTCTTTATTTATTCCAAATTTTTACATTATTTTACATTCATATATTAACCTAGGTGATCCTGCTAAGTAATAAACATTTCAACCTTATATGCTATCATTTATATCTAATTGTGTTAATATTATTTTTACTTTGTCTATTCAGTATTTTTTAACAGGGTTCCTTTTGCCTGCGTGTAAGAATAATTATTGATTTCTTAAAACTAGTTCTTATCTATAGAGAGAATTGATCATTGCAATTGAAGACTGCAATGATTTTTGTCTAAAATTATGAATTATTTTGTTGGACATTTCTTCTAGAGTCTCAACGTTTGAAATTCTATGTAATTCAGTAGTACTGAACCAGGGTGGCAACTTCAAAATCATTTTCAGAACTTTGTTCTGGATCCTTTGAAGTGTTTTTTTCCTAGTGGCACAACAACTAGACCATATTGGCACAGCATAAAGCATGGCCGGTCTAAAGATTTGTTTGAATATTAGAAGTTTGTTCTTCAAACAAAGTTTGGATTTTCTGTTTATAAGAGGATATAAACATTTTATATATTTATTACATTTGGCTTGAATGCCCTCAATGTGATCTTTAAAAGTTAATTTTTGATCAAGTATCAGTCCAAGATATTTTACTTGATTTGACCAAGAAATTGGAACTCCGTTCATAGTGACCATATGACTATTACTTGGTTTCAAAAATGCAGCTCTAGGCTTGTGTGGGAATATTATAAGTTGAGTTTTGGAAGCATTAGGAGAAATCTTCCATTTTTGAAAATAATCTGTAAAAATGTCCAAGCTTTTTTGTAGCCTCCTGGATATAACACGAAGACTTTTTCCTTTAGCGGAAATGCCTGTGTCATCAGCAAAGCAAGATTTTTGACAGCCCTGAGGTAAATCAGGGAGATCTGAAGTGAAAATGTTATAAAGTATTGGCCCAAGAATGCTACCTTGAGGAACACCAGCTCTGACAGGCAATTGATCAGATTTAGAATTCTGATAATTTACTTGCAAAGTTCTATCAGTTAAGTAGTTTTGAATTAATTTCATGATATAAAGCGGAAAATTGAACTTTTTCAGTTTCGCAATCAAACCTTCATGCCAAACACTGTCGAATGCTTTTTCTATGTCTAGAAGAGCAACTCCAGTGGAGCAGCCTTCAGCTTTGTTTGAACGAATTAAATTTGTAACTCTCAAAAGTTGATGCGTAGTTGAATGCCCATGGCGAAATCCAAACTGTTCATCAGCAAAAATTGAGTTTGTATTGATGTGAAGCATCATTCTGTTCAAAATTATTTTTTCAAAAAGCTTACTTATTGAAGAAAGCAAACTGATTGGTCGGTAGCTAGAAGCTTCAGCCGGATTTTTGTCTGGCTTCAAAATAGGTACGACTTTTGCATTTTTCCATTTATCTGGAAAGTATGCCAGATGAAAACATCTGTTAAATAGTTTTACCAAGAAAGACAAAGTACTCTCGGGGAGTTTTTTGATGAGGATATAGAAAATTCCATCATCACCTGGTGCTTTCATATTTTGAAATTTTTTAGTTATAGTTTTTACTTCATCCAAATCAGTTCCCCAAGAATCATCAAAAATATTTTCTTGTGAGAAAATATTCAGATACTCCCTGGAAACTTGATCCTCAATAGGACTTGTAAGACCCAAACTGAAATTATGGGAGCTCTCAAACTGCTTAACAAGTTTTTGAGCTTTTTCCGCATTTGTGAGCAAAATTTTATCACCTTCCTTAAGCGCTGGTATAGGCTTTTGAGGTTTTTTCAATATTTTAGAGAGTTTCCAGAAAGGTTTGGAACTTGGATCTAATTTTGACACATCATTTTCAAAATGTTTGTTCCCCCGGGGGAGAAGAGTTTTTTTTTTTTTTTTTTTTATATTCCCCCCATAATATTTTTATAGGGGGACCAGGTTTTTTTTTATTTTGGCGCCCCCCAACTTTTTTCAGAGAACAAAAAAGCGGAAGATCGTCATAAAATAAAACAGAAACGAATTTAACCTCGCATTTTGGCATTGAAGCAGCTCTTGCTCTATTTATTGAGAAAGCCAGAGATTCAAGAGCATTATTAATTTCATTTTTTGTTTGCAATGGAACATTAGGATCAAAGTTGTGTTCCATAGATGTTCGATAGTTTACAGTTGGTCTTTTCCTGTGTATTACGTTGTAGCCTCTAATTTGTGCTTGCGTATCGGTTTTGCACATAGTTTCTTGTAAGCATATAATTAATGCTTGTTTATTAACAGTTGTATTTCTTGTTTACTAGTTCGAAGTCCTTGTACGTTCCATGTCACTATGCTGGATTTGGTTTGTATGGTCATATCTGGGCGTATCATTTGGGTTATTTACTGTTTACTCTGGGTCTTGTTCTAATTCGTTGATCCAATTCATGGTTTTCGTCGTCGGAGATTTTTTGGGTTTCCATATCACTGTTCATCTCATATTCGTCTTCATTCTTATTTTCTTCTTTTCCTGGATTACTACCACGTTTCCTGGGTGGTGAGGCTCCAGGGGTTTAAAGATATTTGGTTTTCCGGCTTTTTTATCGCCGCTGTTATCCGAGTACAATTTCAATTTTCTTTGCAACTTCTGAATGGTTAAGTCTTGAGCTTTGTTCTGATTTTCAAGCTCAATTCTTCTAGCATTTTCAGCTTGGTATTGACTTTTGATAGTTTCCACCTCTGCTTTATACTCTTTCATCTGTCTTTCCATTTTTCTGATGCAATTTTCGTACCTTTCTAATTTTTGTTGCTCTTTTTCATCGCGCTTTTTCATTTCTGCCATGAACATTTGTTCCCGTTTTTTAATCGCTTCGTCAAATTTTTGCTCCAGGTTTTTCTTTGTGGCTTCTGCATAGTGTGCTTTTTCTTTCTTTTCCACGATTTGCTCAGCATCCCAGTACGATATTTTTTGATCCACCCTAACTTTCATAATTTGATTTTCTTTTGATTAGTCAGCACGAATTGCTATACTTGGGAAAAAGGAACTGCTTGGTAATCGCTCGCTTGTCGGTGAACGGCACCGATATGCAATTTGATGCTCTTTGGAGCAGTTTTACACACGCCCGATCGCGCCGAGTATTAAAACACGATTGCCAAGTTAATCTACATCGCAATCCAAGATCCGTTGTGATGAACCAACTACCGTATGTGCAGATTTTCGATCCATTTGCAGCGTGTAATTAAAATTGCGACGGTCTATGTAACTTCCCAACAAACATCGGTGTTGAATAAGAGCTTGTTCAAGCAAATTTGGAGAAGCTATTAAGCTGTTTCTTCTAGAATAGCTGAATAGCTTCTTCAAATTTGTTTGAACAAGCTCTAATTCAACACCGATGTTTGTTGGGTTATCTCTCCGTGGGGCTAGTATTATGGACACGTCAGTATTCACTAAGAACTGCATATGCGACGCCCGATCATATATAGGAAGCCGGCGACTTGGTTATCCTGCGCCCACCTCACTCGTTTCTGGTGGGCGGCCTATTAGTTTCGGTCTGACTACCGTATTTGAGGTGATACCAGCAGATGATATTTTCACTTTCATTCCGGCGACGTTTCACTGCCGCGACGTGTGGAACAAGGTCGATCATCTTATCCCTTGTCTCAGCGAGCTTTGGTAGGCTTCCGCCGTTTTTACTTAAAACCGCCCGAGTATGGGCTGGCAGACTCTGCAGAAAAAGCATTTCAGGAATTCGTCGTCGTCGTCGTTAAGTCCGGATGACAGCTCCTTCATCTTACCGAGCAGGTGGGTGGGACGCAAATCTCGAGTACTTTTTCAAACAGACGTATCTGATTTTTGTAAACAAAGTGTGGAAATAAGATTCAAACGTTAACTTCTTGAAACCCTTAGCACTTGCATGCAAACTAGGGCCACAAACACAAGGAATAATATTTCCCTAACATGATGGTGATGCTAGTTTCCGTGAGGATGCTGAGAATATTGGGAAATTTACGTTTGAATCTTACGTTCCTCTTACAAAATCAGATACGTCTTTTTGAAAAGGTACTCGAGAAAAAAAAGGTATCGAATTCCCAAACGCCCGATAACTTTTCTAGTTTTGCCTGCGGCATTATCTCAAATCGTGAAATCAGGCGTGTTTTGATTGCGCCATATTAACAAGCATTATAAAACTAGCAATTTCGAATTGGTTCACTGTTGTAGAACCCCTTGGTCCGAAGTACACCTTGCAACCTGCAACTTACAATACATTCTTGCGCTTTTCGGTACAAGAATATTTGTTTTTATTTTTTTGTTCGCTGCGTTCTTTTGACAAAATATTGAGAGTATGTTCGTGTGAGTTTCGTTATTATTTTATTTACATAACATAACGTCACAATACTATAACATAGCCTGATACACAATATCCCTCCATAATGCCCGATTCGTGGCTGCTCCTCTCCAATCCCTTGGGCACTTTGTACCCCCTAGGTCTTGCTCCACCTGGTCTGACCATCTTGCTCGTTGCGCCCCACGTCGTCTTGTACCAACCGGATTCCCGTCGAACACCATTTTTGCAGGATAGTTGCCCGGCATTCTCGCAACATGTCCTGCCCAGCGTATCCTTCCAGCTTTTGCCACCTTATGAATACTGGGTTCGCCGGCGAGTTGCGCGAGCTCATGGTTCATCCTTCGCCTCCATAGTCCGTCCTCCTGTGCTCCACCAAAGCTGGTTCTTAACACCCTTCGCTCAAAAACTCCGAGTGCTCGCAGGTCCTCTTCAAGCATTGTCCACGTCTCATGCCCGTAGAGAACAACCGGTCTTATTAGCGTTTTGTACAAGATGCACTTCGTACGGGAGCTGAGTCTGTTTGACCGTAGAGCCCATCGTAGGCACGACTTCCACTGATAATCCGCCTCCGGATCTCACGGCTGTTATCGTTGTCCGCAGTAACCAGTGAGCAGAGATAGACAAATTCATCGACTACCTCGAACTCATCGCCGTCGATCGTTACACTGCTATCCAGTCGGGTCCTGTCGTGCTCGGTACCGCCTGCCAGCATGTACTTTGCTTTGGACGTATTTATCTTCAACCCAATCTTCTCTGCTTCGCGCTTTAGTCTGGTGTACTGCTCTGCCACCGCCTCAAAAGTTCTGCCGACAATATCCACGTCATCGGCAAAGCAGAAAAATTGACCGGATCTGTTGAAAATCGTGCCTCGCATGTTAAACGCCGCTCGTCGCATAACACCTTCAAGAGCAATGTTGAACAGGAGGCAAGAGAGACCATCACCTTGACGAACCCCCTGCGGGTGAGTTTCGTTATTAGGGGCGAATCATTAAGCTTGAGACCGATGTGCTGGTACTTCCTGAGCCAAAAACTATATCCATTTTTTTCATGACTCCCTAATCGCTGGAAGAACTACGATTAAAATGATCGCGGCACATGGTTCACAAATGTCGGTTTTAATTCTCTCTGAATTATGCGTGCTACACTGGCAGAGTTTCCGCACTAACTGTCACAAGTTCACTACACAAGTTTCTGTCATCTCGTGGCAGTGTTGCTAAGGCGTGGCCCATTTAGTATTGGAACAAACATTTTTGATTCTTACAGCGACCATAGTGGTCGGATTTGTAAACTATGACATCTTATGTGTTCCCTATACTTAACAATAACAACATCAGAAGTTTTTTTTTCGCGGTGCAGTTCGAACGTGTTTCAGAGAAATACAAAATGGAAGAAGAAAGAAGAAAAATAAATGTGCGCAATCATTTGGAAAAGCCTTCGTGGTCTGGGCCAAAACTTGCTAAAGTGTTGGGTTTTCCCCGTGTGGCGTGTTTTGAAAAAGTACAGAGAAACTTTGTCGATGGATCGCAAGCCTCAAAGCAAGCGTCGGGCGGGTATTGTCAACCGTCAACTGCGGAACAAAGTCATCAAGAACATTAAGGCAAACCCCAACATCTCAGACCGCGATTTGGCCAAAAAGTTTCGCGCCGCACGCAGTACCGTGCAACGGATTCGTCTCCGGGAAGGCTTCAAGTCATACCGTGCCTGTAGACAACCAAACAGGGATCAAAAGCAGAACAATGTGGCCAGAATCCGTGCCAGAAAACTGTATGATCAGGTGTTGACAAAATCCCCCATAACCCCCCCCCAACTGGATCTCCACAATTTTTTTCAATTCCGATACATATTTCAGCATTCTCTGGAAGTTTTAATCACTGATAAGACATTTAATTCAGAGCTGTACAGAACGGAATGTCTCCAAAAGCGAATATTGCCATTCATCAGATCCCACAATGAACCTGTCGTGTTTTGGCCAGATCTTGCAAGCTGTCATTACAGTAAAACAGTGCTACAGTGGTATGAAACCAACGGGATTCAGTTTATACCGAAAGAACTCAACCCACCAAACTGTCCCCAGCTCAGACCGATAGAGAGATTTTGGGCTATTATGAAGAGGAAGCTGAAGGTGAATGGCAGTGTCGTCAAAAGCATCAATGAATTGAGAACCAAGTGGAATAAGATTGCCAAAACGATGGATGAGAATAATGTGCGCCGGTTGATGAAACGTATTCCGGGAAAAGTCCGCAAATTTCTTCGAAATCGAGATGATTATTTTTTTTTGTATTTTCCCTCTAAAGTTCACATAAAGTCGAACATTTTAGTTAAAACAGAATACTATTTTGTTAATGTATATCCGAAATATGCGCAATAGTCTATGTTCCAATTCTAACTGGGCCACACCTTCCGACGAACAATTACACCCCCAAAACCCCACCCCGATCCCACCCCTCCCCCAACCAATGAAAAAAAGAGACGAAAACCCCCCCCCCCCCTTCTTTGCGCCCCCCCCTTCCCGCGCAGCGACCAAACCCCCCGTCCAAATTCCCCCACCATAACGAGACCGGTAGTCCTTCACAGCCACGAAACATGGACATTGCTTGTGGAGGCCCAAGGCGCCCTAGGTGTCTTTCAACGGAAGTTGTTGCTTTTTCTACAGTTGAGTGTAGATGGAAGACGGGACGTGCAGAAGATTAATGAACCACGAATTCAGTGTCTGGGAAAATCTGGAAAACCACCGCAAAAATCGGTCTACACTACGATGATCTGAGCTTGTCGTAATTGTTACGATATGAGGGATAACCGAGTGAGTAACTTGGCAAACAAATAACTTCATTTGGACAAGGAACAATACAGGGTATTCAGCCAGTGACTATACTAATGACAATAATTTTCTTCTTTTTCTTATGACATGATGACAGTGGTCTGCGATGGCATCCGGTTGGATGACAGCTATCGGATGACAGCCGTGAGTGTAGGAGAATAGGCTTAGCCCAGTTAAAATTATTGTCGATATCAATCCGACGGGCACAAAGAGTATAGCCGCTCAACCAGTAAGGTGGATCGAACTAGTCGACTAGGTCGACCTGCAGACCCTTCGCAGACTGCGAGGGAGAATTTGAAGGCAGAACATGACTGCGAAGTGCAGCCATGGACCGAAAAGAATGAAGACAAACTTATGGATGGCGACTAATCGTATGTCACGCAACAATTTTATTCTTTTTTTTTTCATCCTTTATCTTTCTTACAGTAGTTTGTGTGTTTTTGTTTCTTCTTTTTTTGTGAGTGAGTTTTAGTTTTGTGGTAGGTATTTTTTCTCCATTATATAATCATCGCGTTTGCTCGTTATCAAATAAAATCCTTTTGGTATCTGTTCTCCCACTTCCTACATTCTTCGAGCGTGTGCTTTTTGTTTCTCTTTTGTTTTTCAAATAGTTTGTTTCTTTAGTTTTCATAACATTTTTTTTTGTTCATTTGGAAATATCTAGTTACCGTTATCATTATAATCTTAAGGAAATCCGCACACCTATCGATTTACTCACTTGAATTAGGTTTGTATGTGTATCTAATTTGCTTGTATTTGTGTGTTTAGCAATGTTAAATCTTTGTAATTATGTAAAATTATCTCCACTCGAAAATATACGAGGAATCGGTTATGTTTGGGGTCCGTTCGGAAATTCCCGAAAGCAGACCCGGAGTTGCTTGGTATGTGCGTCCGATATCCAAAAAACCTTAGTAGTTAAACAATGTCCAACTCGACTTGGTGGTGCCGATGGCTGGAAGAATATTATTTGGCATGGCCATTACTAAGAACAGCCGGTAAAACGTTTACCTGCTGTACGGCTGCGTTGAGAGCGTCGATTTCCTTCTTAAGGAAGGCATCCACGCCACCGGCGACTCCGTGATCGGATCCGCTGTGATTCTCAAGCTTGGTCTGTTGACGTTTGCGAAGCGATTCCGCTGAGATAAAAATCTCGTTGTTCTCGTTCATACGCATCAGGTCGTCCTTCAATTCGACGATTCCAGTAACGGTTTTATCGATCAGCTCTTCGATGTTGCGCGTTTCTTGTTCGAATTTTTCCTTGATTAGATTTGATAGGTTATCACTTTCCCTTTCAGTCTTACTAGTTGCTGCAGTTTGTGGTTGTTCGTTCGATTCCGAGTGATGGCCGTTAACGGTGACGGCGGCGGCTGTAGCACTACCATTGGCGGTGGTTTCATTTCTATCTGTAGAGGCGGTGAGTTTCTGCCAACCGTTTTGTTCACCGGTGGTGATGCCAAAGTTTTTCAACTGTTGGCAGGTGGAATCGGTTGCCCCATCATTCGATACGCCAGCACCGGAAGTTGTGCTAACGGCGGTGGCGACGGACGAACGTTTCCGCTCACCGCGTGGTACAAATTTCGTTAAAATAAATACAGTGATCAAACAGACTAGATGAAGGCACATAAAAACATTCAGGTACATACGAAGACCAGCCTTAAACTCGAGCAAAACGAATGGAAACGTGGCGTATCCCATGAAAATACGCGTTACGAGACAGGTCAGAATGTCGTAGGATATCCGTTTAAATGCCGTATCTTGGAAGTGCTCTCGGAACAACTTCCGTGCGACTCGAGCCGCCATCACAATAAACGCTCCCGTCGCGAATGTCATGTAGTATCCGGGATAGAATCCATGCCATAAGGCACTCAGGCTGAATGTTAGCACCGTGCCGTAGCGCTTTGGAACACGTTCGAATACCACCATTCGTAGCCACCGGTTCGTCCCAGTATTCCATGCGTTGATACTGTTGCGGAAGTTGGTACCAAACTCGAACGCCCAAACGTCAATGTTCGATACCATGTCCCAGCGGGGTGTCACGCCATCCTTTTCGTAACCGTTAAATCCGAGACCGGAGTTGTTACAGATGGCGTCGGCCATCAGCCAGGCAAAGTAGTACTTGAAACGGACGGCCGTCGTGGCCATCATCATGTACCAGAATGAATAGAAAAATCCAGATGCTGTCAAAAAGCCGTCCTCTGAAATCAAAAGAATTACGGGTAAGATGATTGTTTCAAGAAAGCAGACTCTCGCGCGTACCTTTCATAGCCTTGATCGGATATATAGTGGCGAATTTCACAAAGATCAAAGCGCAAACTAAACTGGCAATCACCTTCTTGACGACCACTTTCACTGGTGATGGTTCGTGGACAATTTTCTTTTCGATGTCGTACTTTCCCTGAAAGAAGTAATTTGATTATTCTATTATACTGATTGTCAACAAATGATGCTCTCTCACGTTGGAAACTGCCGTCTGCTTGAGGATATGATAGCCCTCGATGAAATCGATGTAGTCCTTGTAGAAAACTAACGGGCCTGCCATCAATCCCTGGAAGTGTAATGTATACGAGAAGAACTCGAGTGCCGAGGGAAGCTTCTTGATAGCGTGCTCCTGTTGGCTTTGGGTGAGATCTTTCACCTCGCGCGTAAAACCATCGTGGATGCTAAACGCCAGGCTGGTCACCTTCTGGGTGATGATCATCAACGGACCGGTAATGTCCAGCGAGTATGAACCATAGTCGTAGTACTGCCGGTGCAGATGGATGCACGATAGGTAAGCCAGTGCGACGACCATAACGATTCTAAAATCAGAACATAATGAAATTTATCAACTGCATTTGAGTTTTACTGAGACCATCTTACCGTTGCACGATCTGCGGATTTTGGGTGCGAATGACGACATAGCAAACGGCTGGAAGTCCCGCGATGTGGATGGCCTGCTGGCCGAAGCAAAAGTAGCCAAAAAACAATCCGATGACCAGTCCGATGGCATGCCGGGTGCTGGCTGTCACCTTCGATGGGTGTAGATAGGAACGGAATACTGACGCAAGGATCAACGCCAGAAACTGTGTGATGAGGAAGTTGACCTGTAGCAGGGAATCATTAATTACCCCACGGAAGAAGAGAAAAGAGAGGAAGAAATCGTTATTATACAGCGAGCAGATTAGAAATAAAAAGCTTAGGTCAAACAGTAAACAGATTAATCAATCAAAGGAGAGAAAAAAAAATACTCGTTTACCTAGTTGACGAAGAAAGAGAGCAGAAGCAAGATGTGATTTGAGCTTGAGTAATCACTTACTAATGTAGTTTTTCCTGCTTCTTTATCAACAAATGAGACTAGATAAACAGCTTCAACTTTGTTGTTGATTGTTTCCAAACGTTACCTATCTATGTATATAAAAATGATTGTTTGTTTGTTACTAACGCTAAAACTGGAGAGCGGCTGGACCAATCTTGACGGTGTCTTCGGATTCGGATTTTGTAAAAAAGAAAAGTTGGAAAATTCCCAAGGAAAAGCCGGGGAATTGGAAAATTCGAAAACACGGCATTTTATCCGACTAACACATCCAACATCACCAAAAAAAAACCACCACTACCACTACCACCATCACGTTTTATATGTTTTCCAAATTTCCTAACTAAGTTCTAACTAAATTCTGTTC
Organism: Aedes koreicus; assembly: GCA_024533555.2. Lineage (NCBI taxonomy): Eukaryota > Metazoa > Arthropoda > Insecta > Diptera > Culicidae > Aedes > Aedes koreicus. The sequence goes on along the minus strand of JAHHFK020002363.1, from coordinate 193,227 downwards.
CAAACGTAATTAAAACATTGAAAATCACGAGTAAATTAAAACAAAATTCTCAACTTAAAATTTTGTCAATAGGTGGCGTTGTATGCGCACGTTTAGTTTCATATTTCTGACTGATACTCCAATAACTCAACAGATGACGCTGTAGACGCTTTTTCCTTTTGACAACTGCGCACATTGTTTATTCTTTCCGATTTGAAATGGACAAATTCCGGTTGATACCGCCAGTGGTTTGGTATCAACTCCACCTGCCATTTGCCAATTCACTTTAATGAAAGATGAACTCATCACGAATGTAACTAGGATTGGTTGAGTGCACGCGCAATTTTAGCTGCCAAAAATACCGATGTTAATGGCTTAAACTGGGCGAGTCCAAATCAAATTCCGGGAGATTTGCGCTCATACAAATCGATCGATCGTGATGAAAATGAAGACGAAGCCGTGAATTATCCAGTGGAATTTCTAAATTCTTTGGATTTGCCTGGCATGCTGCCGCATCATTTGCGTCGCATTATTGTCTGTCATTATTGTGCTTCGCAATCTTCATGCGCTGAAGCTGTGTAATGGAACCCGACTGATTGTGACGCAGTTATCGAACAATGTGATAGTAGCAAGAGTTTTGAAAGGGGAATTCCCTTTAGTTCCAACGATTTGTCATTTCAGTTCAAACGTATTCAGTTTCCTGTGAAACTTGCTTTAGCGATGACAATATGCCAACAAGTCACAAGGACAGTCGCTGGAAGTGTGCACACAAAATTTACCTCGGCAAAATGTCCTAAAGTCGATCAACTCGGCAGTTATTTTTGCTGATATTTCTGTCAAATTTTTATCTGTTAGCTGAGTATCGGTAAAACTTTAATTTGTTAGCCGAATCTCGGTAATCTATTCAATGATTCTCAGTAAATTGACATGCCGAAATGATCGGCTGTTGGATTTTCGGCGAAAAAAACTAAGTTTGGGTGGCATAAATCTGTTCACGAGTTGGAAAACCATCTTCTCTGTACATTTACGCACCGGAACAGAAAACGAAAAATGTTGTTTATCAAGCTGCGTCACATAAAAAAAAATGTAGAAAAATCACAAATAAATGATTTTCTACACAATGAATTAAGATTTCTTTTCTTTCAAATAAGCAAACTTCAAGAAAAACCAAATTTGCCACAATTATTCAATAGAACATCTTCAATTCAGATACCAGCGCTAAACTGTCACAATGCACAAAACGTTGTTGTTTTGGAAAGTTTCTTTATGATATTTTACAGCACCGTAATCAACACAAGTCGGTCCGGAGAGACATCATACCGAAATCAACCTATTTTCATGCGTTGGAACTGCCAAAAAACGACTTCCAACGTATTTCAACAAAATACCACAGACAAACAGACGTAACACTCTAATTGATGCCCATCGTCCACCTAAAAAAACGATCAATTTGAATACAAATAGTTGGCCAAGCCACCACTCACAGCGCTCGCATCGACAATTATGACATTTTCCTGCTGAGTGATTACCTTGCACTAACGTTTGCATTAAAAAAATGGACTGTTGGATGGTGATAAAAAAGCTAACAGAGAAAATTGCTTTTGATAAATTTCCCATGGAAGGTAATTATTTAAGCTTACTTGCAGAAAACCTTGCGAGCGGCCTTCCGGCAGTTAACCGGACCATTCGCCATGGCGGACGAAAACATGCGTGTAGGCATGTTTTTGAGTTCTTGCTTCGTTTTATTTATCAATTCTTTCTCAGTTTTCGCGACAACATTGTTGGAGTAGATCTTACGCTTCAGGTTGGCCCAGAAATGTTCGATGGGACGCAGCTGGAGGACGTTGGGCGGGTTCGCCGACTTGGGAACCACATCGATATTCAGCCGCCCCATCTCCTCCAACGATCGCTTCTAGTAGTGGGCCGACGCCAGATTCGGCCAGAACACCGCGTCTTCGCCCTTATGGTATTTCTTGATGCGCGACGCAACTTCCGGCAGGTATTTCGTACTATAAATTTCCCCGTTCACGGCCAGTCCGGAGCGAACGAAGAGCAGCTTTGACATCCCCGTCTCGCTGTTTGTCAGCCACAGCAGCACCTTCTTGGGGAACTTGGTGTGTGAAATGAACTTCACCTCGGAGCTCACTTCCTTCGTGGGGGAAGTAAAATACGAAGTGCCCTGCCAGACGTTGCCACCCAGGGTGAGAAAGGTCTCGTCGTCCATCACCACCGCCACGTCGCGATTCGCCGGGAAAATCGAGTTGACCATCTTATTCAGTCGCTGCCGCTGCGTCATTGCCTGCAGCTCCGAAACCAGTGGACGCGACTTCTTCTTCCTGACATGTATGTTCATGTTCGCCAGGTACTTTTTCACTGTTTGGCCGGTTGAACCGACCTCCCGGCCAAGCGCAAGCAGCGATGTAGCCACTTTCCCCTCGGTCTTCATCTTCAGCATCCTTTGGAGCTTCTTGTCACTCAGGGTCGTCGGCCGTCCGGAACCGGGATTTCTTTCGATGCTCTGATTGTTGTCTAATAGTGCCAAGATGTTGTAGATGCCGGAACGGGCGTATCCGGCGTCCACAAAGTGCCGCACGATGTCCGTTTTAAAGTTCGACTGATGGGGCTGTCAAATTTTGCCTGCTGACTCATGGGTTACTATGATTGATGCTGCATGGGTAGTTTCGTCAGTGCGGAGGAAGGTAAACCCATGAAAAATCGGCAATTTTTGTCCATTTTTTTAAATGCAAACGTTAGCATCGCTTGAAAGTGTGAGTGTGCTCGGAAATGTTTTGTTTTTTTTTTTCGTCAAAACATGGGACGCAAGTGTAATTTTTATTTTGCTCTAATCGGGAAGGTAAAAACTGCGGAAAATCCTCCTTAGTTTTCCCCGTGACGTGGAAAGGTATGAAATTTATTGAGAATTATATTACTATTACATAGAATTTAATTTTAACATCTAGTAGATGCGCGCAGTGGGTGAAGTTTTGCCAGTCAAGGGAGCTTGTGGTGGAGTTTGATGGAGGCGAACAAAAGTCGGTCGAAAAGCGGAAACTATGCTCCGACTATTTCAACTCGACAGCTTATAAAAACTGTTAAAAGCCTGAGAAAGTCTAAGCAGAAAAGTAATTTAGTAGTTATCTATTATGAACATAGAATCATTGTTTCAGTTACGTGGCAATGCCATCCCGTCGCAACCTGCTGCTACGCACATTATTCCTGAGTTTCCTGGTGAACCATCCCACGAAACGGAATTTGAATTCCAAGACATCGAGTTCCTTGCCTGTCCGTTCAATCATGATATTGACTGAGGATGTAACGGAGGAGCATGCGTCCACTAATTTTCACTTTTCTATGAACCTGCTTCGCTTGCTTCTAAACAAACGATTGACAGTCAAGCGAGCCTGAAGAAGTGTGCGTGTGTTTCATGGATGCGCTCGTTGGCAGCTGTTGCGGCAGGCAAGACAATCAAACATAGTTGACACTGAAATGGGCAGAGCGGCCGTCAGATAGCGCTAGTATTTTAACGTATCTAAATTTAAATTTATGACGATGTTTTGTAAGCCAATTTGTTCTTAGTGTTACGCCTGTTTGTCTGTGATAATACATTAAATAAATTGGCCAATTGATCACAGATTATCAACTGTTTGAAGTGACTGTCGATTGTCATACTTTTCGGAGGCAAAATTGAAAATATCCAAGTTCTCCAGTATGACAATTGACAGTCAATTTCAGATTGACTACAAACAATGAAGGACATTCACGCGATTTAAAAAAAAAACGATTAATTTGAATACAAATAGTTGGCCAAGCCACCACTCACAGCGCTCGCATCGACAATTATGAAATTTTCCTGCTGAGTGATTACCTTGCACTAACATCGCTTGCAAGTGTGATTAATAGCATTCTGCGTTGATTTAGACTATTTTACATAAGCCTAAGTATTATTAAATTCTCGTAGATTAACGTTAAATATCTTTGTATCTTTCTGGGTAGGTCATCCAAAATGTACTTGAGTTCAAACTTCAGATCTATAGTTGTTACAGTAGCTTTTAGGGCTATATAAGGTTATGATATATATTCAAACATATTGAATGAAGGTCAACAGCCATTATTTGATAACTTTATGATGTTCTAGGTCATCCAAACACTCATTGAGTTCAGAACTTAAGATCTACAGTAGTAACTATAGCTCTTTGGACTATTCAAAGTTACGCTACGTATTCAACCATATTCAGTGAATATTTTCGAAGGTAAAAAATACATTATGACATATACGGGGATGATCTAGGTCATCCAAACTGTCCTTTAGTTTAGAACCTAAGATCTACAGTTGTAACAGTAGGTGTTTGGAGTGTGCAAAGAGACAATATGTATTTAACAATGTTGATTGAATAGTGTGGAAGGCCAACATACATAATGCGACAATCTTGGGAAATTCAAGGTACTCCAAACTGTCCTTGAGTTCAAAACATAAGATCTACAGCTATGTATGGCGACCATAAGTATTCAAATATATTCAATGAGTCTTTTGGAAGGTCAACAGTCATTATTTTATAAATTTGAGATCCTCTAGGTAATCAAAACCGTCCTAGAGTTCAGAACTTGGAATCTACGGTAGTAACAGTAGTTTTTTGAGCTATAAAAAGTTACGTCACGTATCCAAGTATATTCAGTGAATATTTTCGAACGTAAAAATACACCAGAAGATAATCTTGGGATGATCAAGGTCATCTAAACTGCCTTGGCGTTCAGAACTTAAGGTCTAAAGTTGTAACAGTACATTTTAGTCAATACAAAGTTACAATAAATATTCAAGTATATTCAATTAACATTCTTAAAGTCAAAAAACATTAGAATGCAACTAGAAAATGAGAAGAAAGATTAGTAATTTCCATTTAATTCCAACTACCTTCATTGCTTATCTTGACAAATACGCGTATTTCGTCTACAATGTGCAGACTTCTTCAGTGTCGTATACTAATACGTAAACTAATAATTAAATGGAAATTACTAATCTCTCTTCTCATCTTCTAGTTACAGGTTTTCCACTAAAAAGTTCACAATCTCCAGGATTATAATGCAATATGACATGTTCTACACACTTAAAAATTATTCACGGGCTCGGTTAAACATTAAGCTGAATTCATTCGGCATTTTCATATTTAACTGATAACTCGGCAATCGAACGATGCCGAGTCTCAGCATCACTTCAACCGACCTCAGCTGCCTATCATGCCGAAATATCGGTTTAGCAGTGTTATCTGTCAACCGTTATGCCCCATATTGTTTTCATTCCCCAAGTGGAGTGATTCGTATGTTGTTTGTAGAACGGTGAAAAAACATACATTTATTGGCACTACATCAATTACATTGATAAAACCTCGTCAACAATTCTACACCGATTCACCCGGTTCATGGCTGCTTCTCTCCATCCTCGGTTGCGCCCCACACTCTCCAAGTCTTGGTTTACCTGATCCCATCTAGATCGCTGTGCTCCACGCTTTCTTGTACCAGCCGGATTTGACGCAAACACCATCTTTGCAGGGTATTGCCTATAGGCATGAAATATTCGTTATTTCGATGAAAATCTTATTCAAAGTTTCGAATATTTACACACAATTTAACCGCAATCTCGGTTAACCTCATTTCTGTTTGTTTCGAATTTTAACCGATAGGTCGGTTTGCTCATGCCGAGATTCCCAGCTAACTATAAGAGTATACAGTTTGACCCAAACCGAGATTATCGGTTAACATAAAAAAAGCCGAGATCGAAACCGAGAGGTCGGCTGTGCGGATCTCGGTTTCCGAAAGCCGAGACTCGGCATATAATTCTAAGTGTGTAGGTCATCCAAACTATCCTTGAGATTAGAACATAGGACCTACAGTTGTAACAAAAGCTTTCTGGGCTATGCAAAGCTACGATGTGTATTGAAACATATTCATTGAATATTTTGGAAGAACAACAGACATTATGAGATAATCTTCAGATGAAATCTACAGCTGTAGATTTAAAGTTTTGAATTGTAGCTTAAAATCTACAGCTTTTTTCACTAAACAAAGTAACAATATGTAAGGTCTGTATCCGCTATAATCCGGACACCTCAAAACATGAATAAAACATAAATTTTGCATTATATTTCCGTCGTAGTTGTTTATTTCAGATTCATGGGATGTGCTTTAACAATTCATGAAGACAAAACATAGTTATTCGGTATTTGCATAAAATTTTCTCATTTTGCGCTTAACTCCGTCCATTAGGGTTTGTTCCATAGGCTACAAAAAATTGAAAACAGATTTCTTCCATAATACCATTGCCGGCCGATGGGTGTTAGATTGGACACACACACACACACACACACACTCCGTCCATTAGGGTTTGTACAGACTCTTCCGAAATCGTAGAAGCCGTCTTTGTCCAAATTTGCTGGAAGTGTTTGATGTCTTTGATTCCTTGCTTCTTTTCAGAAAGATTCCGCTTCATCAGAGCCCAATATCTCTCGATTGGTCGTAGCTCTGGGCAATTTGGCGGGTTTGAGGTTTTTGGTACAATGTTCACTTGATTTGCTTGGTACCACTCCATCACAGTTTTAGCATAGTGGCATGATGCCAAAGGTGATGCCAAAGAACAAAGGTTTTTCTTTGTGACTTTTGATGAAGGGTAGCATTCGCTTTTGCAGACACTCTTTCTGATAGATCTCCTTGTTGATTGTGCCTGTAGTGACGAAAGATTTACTCGTTTTGCTACACGTGCAAATTGCTTGCCACACAAGGTTATTTTTTTGGGAAATTTCGATGCCTTCTTCATTCTGAAATGCTCAGCTGTAGCATTTCTGGCCATAGCAGAATAAAAAGCCAGCCCTGGAAGCTGCTTGAAATCCTCCAGGACATAAGTTTCATCGTCCATAACAACGCATGAAAACTTCGTCAAATGTTCGCAGTACAAACATCGAGCCCGGGATTTTGCTGCCAAGTTCTGTTTGTCGTTGCGATTTGGAACTGTTTTTACTTTATACGACTTAAGTCCCAAACGTTGTTTTGATTTTTGGACAAAACCAGGCGACATCCCTATTTTACGAGCCACCGTTCGAATGGAGAGATTTGGGTTTTTCGTTAATATCCTTTTCACCTTTCGGTCCATGACAGGATCAGCGCGTCCAATGTTGTTGTCACTTCTCGGTTTCCTCTCCACCGTCAAACGTTCCGAAAATGATTTGAGCACATCGTGAACAGTGGATTTAGGCAAATCCAATGTTTTTGCAAGGTCCCGTATTGACAAGTCAGGATTTGCCGTACGCCCGTACAAAATTCGCTCGCGCACTTGTTTTTCTTTCGTCGCCATCTTGAATACTAAACATGAAATGTAAACATCAATCAAAGTCTTTTTCATCATAGACTCTCAGCTATACCACAGTGAAATTTTTCATTCCTACGTGCAATATTTCAAGAGTTACAATGATTTGAAGGTGTCCGGATTAATGTGGATACAGACCTTATTTGACCAAATTAAGTGAGTCTTATGGAAGGTCAACCGATATAATGAGATATCTTGGGATGTTCTAGGTCATCAAAACTGCCCTTGAGTTCAGAATTTAGGATCTATAGTCGTAAACTTAGCTTTATAATCTATTAAAGGTGACGATATGCATTCAAACACAGTCAGTAAAGCTTCTGTAAGCTCACCAGTCATTATCAGATTATCTCGGGATGTTCAGGTTCATAAAATCTGACCTTGAGTTCAGAATTTAAGAAATACGGTAGTAACCGTAGCCTTTTGGGCTATACAAAGCTACGATAAATATTCAAACATATTCAATGAATATTCTGAAACGTCCACAAACATCATAGGATAACCTTGTTAGTTTCAGGTCATTCAAACTGTCCTTCAAAACTTAAGGTCTACAATTGTAACAATAGCTTTATGGGCTATACAAAGTAAAGTTAGTTTGTTTGGCATAGAATATCCCAAGATTATCTCATAATTTCAGTTGTTCTTCCAGGAATTCATTGAATATGTTTTAATACATATCAAAACGTTGTATAGCGGATAAAGCTGCTGTTACAACCGTTGATCTTAAGTTCTGAACTCTTGGTCAGTTTGGACGACTCAGCACATCTCAAAAAAATATTTCCTACTTTTTTCAATCATTTCTCTGTTATTGAGCACCAAATCAAACAGAAGTCACCAAATTGCTTGCATAAATTAGGCCTGAAAGGGTCAAAGAACAGTGCATTGTACCATCTAAATGGCTTACATTTAGTATCGTAGTCCTACGTCATCATTTCGAAGAACCCAATGGGGCTGTACCTTGTAGTTTAAGTTTCGAGATATCACCGGATGAAGTCACTGTTTACAAAAACAATTTCACCCTAACGCAAATTTGGCATCGACATAATCCTCATAAGTTGTTTTTTTTTCGTTTTTAACTCGGTGAATTCCAAAATGGCAGGGTGCGATAACCGGATAGGAACCATTCAAATTATTTTTTTACGATTAGGAGATATTTTTTTCAAATATGCTCAAATTGTACAGGTATTAATAGAACATCGTCGTAGTGAATCATAAAATAAGAAATGACGAACAAAACGATGGTGTTTATAAAGGTCCGCTCGAATATGGCTGGTGTAGGTGCAAGAGTGTGTAGCTTCCCATCGGTCGAGGGGCAAAAGCTTCTCGTATGTGTCAAATATTTACCACATTCTGATGGGCTAGGGGTTAGCGAAAGAGTTTTTTGCGTTCGATTTTCGGATTGAGAGGTGAGCGAAGTGTGATGGAAAAAAAGTAAAGCTCAACAACATATCAGAGGTTTCTCCGGGTCAAGACATGTTGAGCAACTTTGTTGGCAGTTTGACAGTTTCAAATTGCTCTTAAGTGAAAGCACAGCGGACGTATCGTGGAATTCATCGAAAACGAACCGCTTTGGAAGCTTCAAAGCACTAGCACACGCTAGGAATGAATAAGCGTTAGGGACTTACAACAATGTTGAAAAAAGATGTTTTTTCTCACATTGAATTCAACTCTCACACGTGTTCCATATTCGTTGTTAGTGCCTTGGTGGTTTATTCTACGATTAAAGAGTCATGCATGGTGTAATTGTTGTATACTCGTTAGAACAAAAAATCCACAACTTCAAACCTAGATGACCATATATGCTGTAGTACTACAGCCGGCAATATGGATATGCATGACCACTTTTGCTGGTGTTCACGGTGAACCTCACCATTAATTGGTTTCGATCAAGTTCCGTGCGGGTATATTTGCTATAGCGTAGAGACAACAACTAAAACCGGTACGATGGGTGATGCAATGCGGTGCAAGTTACACGTGCCTCCGCTGTACTGGTCTTGACCGTGGCCGTGACTGTCAGCTGAGCTGTCAGATTGTGTATGCGGTACCGGACAGCTTCAACACATTGACGCGTTGTTCATCAATCAAAATGTAATCACAATTTATTATCAATTAAACTTGAAATAAAAAAAAAGTCCATTTGAAGCATTACGAGAAATTATCCAAGGATTAGTATTTTGGAATGTGAACATTGCGAACTTGATTTTTTTTTGTGCGTGCAGTAATAACAAACATACAAATACAATTTCAATCGGAGAGAAGCAGCACAAGCGAAGCCCTTTGTCTGTTCCCTTTTAGTCGTCGCAAGAATTGCCCCTTTGAGTCCAAAATCAGGTGCGCGGCATTGTGTTCTTTATTCTACAACCAGCGAGTATTGTAGCACACAAGGCGATACCAGTATCAGCGTTCCTTCCGTTATCCAAGCTGTTCGGTAGAACACAAAAGCTTCCATTTGATGGCAGTGGCAAACGAAGCGTCGCGTTACTTAAATAGAACGATAAAATCGCTCAACATGTGGCAATACGTTATGTGCAGAGATAAATTTTGCACCACCACTGCTATTTGTGCGGGATTCAATTTGCCTGTCAGCTCCTACCCTAGAATGCCCTAAAGTTCAAAAGTTTCCTCGATAAAGAGTGGAACGAAGCTCGAAAAGTAAGTTTATAACAACACTTGACATGACAAATAATAAAGCTACCTCCCGGGTGTTGGCTGCCTACGCGTTCTCCAACAAGTTGAGTAAATGATTTTCAATCCCTTTCCCATTTAGAGGCGAGGAGTTAGGAGTTGGAAAACCTATCAAATCATACGCGGCTCAAGTTCCCGTTTGACACCATTTGTTTCAGTTCGCCACCAACAACTAGGTACACGGGAAGACGATTACTATTACTATGCAAATAATTCTGAGAAGATTGAGGGAAAGGTAAGAAACACCTGATTACCGCCGGGTGGTCAGGTGGTGTGATTCGAAGAGGTGCGCTATTTTTATGGAGGCACAAAACAAGTATCAACACCACCGTTGGGATGGCTTTATCAAAGCATGACGAAGGAAATAATGCACGTCTAGATAAGCGATCGAATGGGGCTTGGTTTTGACGTTTGCGTCATGAATCAAATTGAGTAGCAGCGTCGAAGAATGTCGGAAGAAATTTATTCACATGGAAGGTTGTGCGATGATCGAAGTAGCCCTGATAAACAAACATCAAGGCAATGCACAGCGACTAAAATTGTCATCAGAATAGAAATGCGTCAAACCCGCGCTATTTTTTAAATTTTATTTTTGAAATCTAAAACTAAATTGAAAAAGCAATGCTAGTGAATTACGCCCAAATACTGGTTAAAAAAAAGTGCATCCTGAGCATGGGAATTTAAACATGAATGCTGGACTTTCATAACGTAAGTGGGCTACGAAGTTGTACTGAGGTAAATATATTTGAAGATAAGTGACAAACGCAGAGCAATATGAACTTATTTAAAGTCCATTTAATTATCTCTAATGCATCAATAATCAGTTTCCCAGAGGTCGATTAAACTAATCAAATGAAAAAGCTTCAACTGATTTTCGATCGATTCTATAATATCTCTGAATTTTGAATAATCAACCATCACTGGTAATGGCTGGTAATGGGTTTATCACAAAATATAAGTGATTTACATAAGTGACTATAATAATGAAAATCGTGACCAAGAGGTAGGTAGCTCATGGAATCTGCCGGTTGCTATGAGATACCAAGTGGTTAGCATTATTTTAACTTTATCTTGCTTTTCCAATGCAAAACATCATCACAATTTGTTAGTGGCTTCAACAGCATCCTTACAGTTGGTTTTAATAGGGTCAAATTGGCTCTCAAGCGCTACTTAAAATTAACTTATTTTCCCAACGAAAAACCACCATCACACTTTGTGAGTGGCCCCAATAGCATCCTTACTATTCGTTTACATTGCTACTTTTATTTGAATATCTCAATTGTGGTTCTCCGTAAAATATTAGAAGTGGAAAATAATATGAAATACGGATAAACAGTTTCACTTATTATTGTCTTATCTACCAAGATGAAAATTATTTAAAAAAATCCCGCACCAACAATCTTCTATCCTAAAATCCTGGTGAGGGTGCAGTATTATATACGACCTTTTGTAGCAACAAGTATTGAACTAATATTCCTTCCCTTCCCTAATTGATCTATAAATGAGGGCACAAGGAGTTGTACATTGAGCATGATTCACTACACCCAAGTTCTCTGTGTAACTTCAGCTGTCTGCGATCAACCACGTAGCAGCAAATCCCGGGTGGTCAATATGCTCAATGAATGGTCAACAGCATCCTTGCTTTTAGTTTAAATCAGATCCGAAGCGGTTCTGAAGCGTTGTTGAAAATTGCCTTGTTTTTCCAATGAAAAACACTATGTGAGTGGTCTTAACAGCATCCTTACAGTTGGTTTAAATGGGTCCAAATCAGCTCGCCAACCCGATTTTAAATTTACCTTGTTTTCTCAATGAAAAACCATTATCACACTTTATTAGTGGCCCCAACAGGATCCTTACTGTTGATTTACAAAGGGTCAAAATTTGTTCTCTAGCGTTATTAAAAACTAACTTGTTTTCCCAATGAAAAACCATTATCACACTTTGAAAGTGAGCCCAACAGCATCCTTACTGCTGGTTTTAATTGGTTTAAAACGGCTATTTGTACTATTGGTACAAACCGGTCCGGAAATCGGTGTAATATACGATATGATGGCACGAATTCAGCGTATCGTTTTCCAAAACGAACCATGCTGCCAAACCAACCCTTTTATCCAACATCCCAGCGATTTCTCGTGGAAAGGCAGAGGTGCCGGCGCCGGTATTGCCTTGGTTTGGGATCAACAGATTTTACACATTGATGATGAATGATAATCCCAAGCATCATCTATTGTGGGGACAGCTTATCTGGCAATGGCGGAGAAGCAAACTCGGGCGGTCAACCATGCCCATGCTTATGCTACAATAATGAAAAAAAGTTACAAATAGTGACTACAAAGCAACAAGAAAGTGAGCAATAGTGAAATTAATTGCAAATCAGAAATCTATCAAAAACAAATAGCTTTACTTGGTTAATTGGAATAATCAGTTGATAAAATCTACATGTGTAAGTGACTCATATCAATTTAAAAATATTTTGTTTGATTCCCCGTTTACAAAAAATATTATTTAAAAAAATACCCAAAAACCCAACCCCCCCCCCCCTCATTTTTTTTTTACAACAAAAAATCCCCCCCCCAAAAAACCCCCACCAACCAACAAAAAAAAATAATGCCAACAAAAAATAAAAAAAAAAAAAAAATATTTTTTTTAAATTTAAAAAAAATAAAAAAAAATTTTTCGGGACACCCCAAACAAAAATTTTTTGAATTGCTGCTATCGACAAAAAAAAACGAAAAAAAGCTTTAACACCCCACCCCCGAACCCCACACTATTTACAAAATTTCTTGCATTTCAAGATCAACCGATTGTAGATCATATATTGTTTATTTATTGTTTATTTGTTGTTATAAATTTCATCTGACATATGTTTGTCTACATGAATAAATCAGTTAACGCTAGCATTAAAATAGTCTTCTTATAAAAGTAGTCAATGGCATATTAAAATCGAACAAGGAATAAACACTATTAAAAGCATCGGCAGCAGCACGCAGGGGTTCGTTCATACCATAAAGATGATTACGAGGCGCAAGGTGCAAAAAGTTTCGTTGTCGTATCGCTCGTTCAGGGGCATAGAAGCACAATTGATTGAGAAGTTCCGGAGAGTCAATTTCACCGGTGATCACCTTAGCCACAAAAATAGCTTGAACTCTACGCCTCCTTCGTTCTAACGTATCGATTCCAAGCAACCGACACCGATCTTCATAGGCAGGAAGGTTTGACGCGTCCCGCCATGGTAGGTGGCGTAGTGCGTATCGAACAAACCTACGCTGAACAGACTCCAGCCTCGCAATCCAGCAACGTTGATAAGGACTCCAGATAACGACACTAGTTTCTAGTATTGAGCGCACCAACGAACAGTACAATGATTTCAGACACAGAGGGTCTCGGAAGTCTTCAGATATTTTGAAAATAAATCCAAGTTGCCGGTTTGCCTTCGCTATTACTTCGTGGTAGTGTGGCCTGAACGTCATCTCTCGATCGAGAGTTACTCCTAAGTCTTTGACCTGCCTTACACGTTGAAGTACGTTATCAGATATACGATAATCGAATTTAATCGGCTTGCGCTTTCGGTTAAATGAAATAACCATGCATTTATTGATGCAAAGTGTCAGAAAATTTAAAGAGCACCACATCGCCATATCATCTACACGTGATTGCAGGTATTCACAGTCCTCAAGACAGTTGATTGTCATGAACATTTTTACGTCATCCGCATAAAATAATCTACACCCTGGAGGTAGAAGATGAGAGAGTTCATTGATGAACAGCGTAAACAAGAGGGGTCCGAGGTTGCTGCCTTGTGGAACACCGGAGGTATTGGTGAAACTTTCCGAGAGCGATGATCCGATTTTCACGCAGAGCAGGCGATTCTTTAGGTATGATTCGAACCAGCACGCCAAAGGGGAAGAAACACCAAGTTTTTTTAGCTTTGCCAGCAAAATGCCATGGTCCACACGGTCAAATGCTGCTTTCAAATCTGTATAAACAGCATCGATTTGACCACCAGCGTCCATTGTGCGAACACAAAGTGAAACGAACTCGGTTAAATTCGTAGCAACAGATCGTTTCGGGAAGAAACCGTGCTGAGCCGTTGAAATGTATGTTTTGCAGGAGTTGAATAGAGCATCGTTTATGATGATTTCAAATACCTTAGAGCACGAACATAGAGATGTGATCCCTCTGTAGTGTTCTACATTCCGTTTGTCACCCTTTTTGTAGACAGGAAACATGTGAGAAAGTTTCCACTCACCGGGAAACTTACTTTCGTGCAGTGAACGTGAGAACAGCTTAGCCAATGGTACGGCAAGCGAGTTAGAGCAGTTTTTCAGAATGGACGACGGAATCCCATCCGGACCAGCAGTATACGAAATTTTCAGCTTTCTGAGGGCCGACAGGACGGCGTGTTCGTCAATAATAAATGCATGAAAATCAAAAGCATTACTTGGAGTGTACTGAGTCGCGGATGCTATTTGAACGGAAGTGGCAGGGATGTCATTGAAGGTACTTTTAAAATGCTTAGCAAATAGCTGACATTTACCCAGCTCAGAGCTAGCAAGTTGTTCGCCGAGATGGACTGATATAGGCAAACCAACTTCTTTGCGCTTGGAATTCACAAACGACCAAAATCCTTTAGGGTTTCTACGAAGAGATGACTGCTTACGAATAACATATCGACGATATAGGGAACGGTTGTAAACACGGTATGCATTGCTAGCACGGTTGAACTGTTGCTTACTAAACTGTGTGCGACTCCGGCAGTGATGTCGCAATGTTTTTGCTCTGGCACGTTTGAGTTGACGCAAATGGCCATTGGACCATGGGGGCTTTGGCTTCGGGCGACACAAAGGAACATGTTCAGCAATTATATCGCGAACAATGTGGCTGAAGTAGATCACAGCATCGTCAATGCAATCGAAATCATCTATAGGTTGCCAATCGACACGGGAAATAGCAGCACAAATATCGGCATGATTAGCACGGCGGTAGTCGTACATCTGCGAACCATCGGCGTAATCGTAAAACGTTATCGATTCAGGGAGGTCAACCACCACGTCCAAAGCTGGATGGTCGGCGTCGAGAGAGATAAGCGGGTCAATAGCTTCTGCAACTTTACATGCATTGCTAACTGCGTCGTTTCCAAGGACGAGATCCAAAAACCGTGAATTTCTGTTCGGTACTCCATTAAGCTGAGTCAAACCATGGAAGGAAAGACCGTCGACTAACGCACAACCGGAATTAGAAAGAACAGATTGAGGGTTGACTAGAAATATATAATAGATACGAATGCTTGTAGTATTTTTCATTTACATATAAATATTCACTTTTATATAAATATTTCATTGGCATGGGAGGGACCATCAGGGCACCCGATTGAAGCACTCTGCCTGGGGAGAGTGGGAATGCCAACTCCCCATTGCGAACAGTTTGTGAATAGAGGGCGGGCTCTTCTTCCCGCCCATTGGGGCATCTTCATGTTAGATAGCTCGCTCTTATGACCAATTGTTGAATCTTGTTGTTGGAAGGAGATTTTTTATATCCCTGTGGAAACGTATAAGTTATGTTGCCGGTCGATCCACCCAACCCGTTTTTGGCCCTTCATACAATGACATGATTAGGATAATCAATGGTAATTACCCAAGTAACAAATTCAATTTTAAGGTACACTTGAAGAAGTTCTCAAGACTCATTTGATAAAACCACGCATAAAACTAGATATTCTACATAACATCGATAAAACAGCCATAAAACCCTCATAAATTCTAAAAGGCCCATACTACAGGAGGTTCTCAAGACTATTTCCCAAGGTTCGCTTAAAACTTGATAGTTTTATCGGTACATACTTGTAATGACATTCAGGACATGCTTAAAACTATGATAAAACTACCACAAGTTTTGATAGTTTTATGATTTTCCTCTTTAAGAACACTTTCAGTCCGTCACAAATATGTTTCGAAGATTCCATTTTTGGATTCGTTCTGCTGAATGGGGACTTTTTTAAGAGAAAAAAAAAACATCAATATAAATATGATGTTTCTTTTCCAAAGTGGATACGTATGTAAATTAATTGTAAAATTGACCATAAATGCATGAGTTTTTTGCCTGCAATTGATAAATTTTTCAGGCGACGTTCAGTTTATTGGTGTTTTATAACATCCAAGTTCGAAAATCTTAATGCGCCACGGAATCATTACTAGAACATTGATTTATTTGAAAAATAAAAAATACTTGACAATTCAACAATTAGGTGACAAGGCTGATAAATTGTTAGATCTTGAATAAATTGTGTCTACAGTCCATTTTAAGTTTCAAAATGTATTTTAAACAGCAGAAATTGTTCGTAGCATTGGAAAAACGAGAGTTTTGCATACATATGTAAATGGCTACCATTCCGAGGGAATCCAGAATAGCCACGCTCGCCGTTTTTCAATGGTTTTATCTAAAACTACCATAAAACGCATATAAAACTAATATTTCTTGCACAAGACTAACAAATTTGTTTGAAGAGCGCGATAAGTTCATCTTTACTTGTTCTATTCTTGAAAAAGAGGAGTAACGCTTGAATAAAACTTGTTTGAACTGCTCAAGGTAAACGAGTCTTTCGTAAGATAGCCATAAAATCAGTGTGGAGAAGGCACACCATAAACAAAGAAAATGTGAACGTTCAAATCAAAAGTGCCTATGCATAGTTGTTGTTCATAATTACAGCTTATAATTTATTGTTTTTAATCACCAGCGTAAGTCGATTAAAACATAAAAAAAAACTCTAACTTGAATATGCTAATAACGGATTTGGGAAGAAGAACAGATAATAATATTGCGTCGATGGCTGAAACATCAGTTGAGTGAAAAACGATTTTTCTCTTGTTCTGTACGCTGAACCTAGCGTTGGAAGAAGTGCACTGTGTAGTGGATCACTGAGCGATTCTAGCGCACTACTTCCGACTTTGGATTAAACATGCGGATCATGGGAAAAATCGATTTTCGCTCAGATGATATACCAATTTTTACTTGCAACGAGTATAAATATTGTGTAGCCTATTGGGAACTGAAATGCACGACTCGGGAGAATTCAGCATTAACATAACATTTTACAATCGTAGTGTACATAAAACCTTACGTCAAAAGTACTGCGCTGTATTTCCACGGTGGTGCGCCATATAACGCACTACCTGAGACGTTAGGTTTAACTTGCACAACTGACATAAAATCAAATACCATGAATTATGCATTTCGGTTTTTAACTGGCGACACATTGCACCATTTAATTTTATTCGTTACAAAAAATAGGACGCATAACGCATAGACCCTTTTGATAAGTTGTCTCAGTAGGCTGCGAATCCAATGGAATGGTCAAAAAAAAAATTTGTCGTTGGTGGCTGAGACGAAGGAGTGTTCAATATATTGGGTAGGTTTTTATTGAATTTCCGCTTGAACGCTCCACTAGTTTTTAATTTCTTCCACCTGTGAGCGTCCATTGTGACAGTTTGTTTATTTTTCACATAATTTTCTTTCTCAAGAGTATGTGCTCTTATTTAAAATCAAAATTTATCTTATAAAATTACTTATAAGGTGAATTTCACTTATAAATGATGTAGTTTTATGGAAGTTTCTTCATGTGTTCTTTAATCACTCTTGAGAACTGTTAATGAATTAAAACCACCTTAACTTGGAAAATGCCCTGATAAAACCGGATGAAATCCATAATGCTTTGATAAAACTACCATAAAACATGAATAAAACCAATTTGCATTTGAATTGCTACTTGGGTAAAGCATGATCAAGTCTAACAGAGAGAAGATCCCATTACTGTCGGACTTAGTTAGAAACTAGAAGGATGAAAAGGCCTTTTTTTTAGAAAAATGATAAAGACTTTTGTTAGAAAATTGATGCCCATTAGTTCTCCAACTTATATTCGATTTATATGAAAAGACCCAATATATTTATATGATTTATATGAAACTTGCAGTAACTCGTTTACGAACGAATTAAGTTGTAAAGCAGTTACTTTAACCGGTTCTCAAAAAGCCTGTTACTAGGGAAAGGACCACCTTAGTTTTTATTTAAACCAAAAGACAGGCATCACTATTTGTAATAACTTCGTTCTAAAATTTTAATCTGAGGCTAAAATCGTATCTTTCCGCCTAAGTTCTTATTCTGGGCCTTATAGAGGGCTCACAGTGTTTAGTTCTACTTTATTCATTTAATATATTTTTTTCAATTAAGAGCTAAATATGAGATTACCTTTAAAACTGAGAAAAACACACCTTTTGAGATATCAAACTTGTAAATATGATTTACCGTTTATAAACATAAGCCCCTTTAAAATGTGTTCTACTAAATATTAAAAAATAACCAATCTCCAGGTGAAAGATATTTTATCAATCAGCAAAAATCCCTTCAAATTCTGTAGGGGAATATTTTTTCCAACCGCTCCGGCCAGAGAGATTGACAACTGAAAAGGGCTTATTTTTTTAGAATTTTTTTTTTTATCTTTTGTATGGCAACTGGTAGAGACAATCTCAGCCCATTGAAAGTAGCATATTTTAGTACTCTAGAAATCGTCGGATTTTTTTTTGCGCGGCGAAATTTAAACTGAAAATGTTAGAGCAAAATAACAGATTTTCATAGGTACACCCTAACTTACCCACTAAAAATCTCTCTAATTCGCTTATTCGAGAAGCTACCGCAAAAAAACTGAGATAGCCTTGAATTTCCTAAACTGTAGCTTTTCTGGAGAATGTTTAACTTTATTTCTTCAAATAAAAAAACACATTTTGTTTATTTATACGAAAAATGGAACCATTGTGGTTACCAAATGATTTAAAATTAAAAACTACTTCGTGGAAGACAATTTGGCTATCAAACTTCAAACTTAGACTGAAATCGTATTTCTCCGTCTATATTCGTATTCTGAACCAGTATGTACCACGCCGGGATCGCACCCATTTAAAAAAAAATCTCGAGATATTTTTTTTTACAGATCTGCAAAAGTTAAGTTACACATTGGTTTGTTTAATTTTTGGTAGCATGAATTTAGTGCAACATAAAACTGCGCATTTGTCTAGAAAATAAAACGAAAATTTTCTAATCTCGTTTCACTTTACTTTTATCTTCCTCCTTACTTCTTTTTTCTTTTAAATAAAAGTAATGTGAAAAGTGATTATAATATTCCGTTAAAGCGGTCAAACAATGAGATACGAGGTAGGAATCAAGCCTTCCGGGGATTAAGACTACCCCGTCGCCCCTACACTTAATTCTAATCTCGCGCTTTGTTTAACGACGGAAACAATTTGTTCTCAATCAAGGATACATTTGTTTCACTCAATTTAATTCTAGTTCACACAATCAAACATTTGAACGACAAATCTGAGAAAAAAAAACGGCTGAAACGTCTTTAATCTCCCACATCCTATCAAAACCAAGCGAGGGCGCTCTAGTTACGCATCGTTTATAGTGTGACATTTGTGACTCGGTCAACGATGGTGGTGGGGCATAATCCAATAGCCATGGTGAACCAGAACAAACAATCGTGGTGCAAAGTTAGTTTTTAATCCACTTTTCGTTAGTTTGTTTGTTCGTCTTCGTCGCGTAAGAATGATCCAGCGAAAGTGTGAGATCGGGTTATTGTTCGACACGTTGCAATCTGGGAGTGAATAAGTGAGGGCAAACTCAATTTTCAGCTCTGGAGTACACAGTAGGTACATATTATACCAATCTATGGAGGTGTATGAGCAAGCCAACACCCCACCCACTGCAACAAGAAAGATTTTGTGAGTGGAAATTTCATTCCGACTCGGCGACCGTGTGTGGTTCTGGTGAACAAATGTTTGCTCTTGGTCGCTCTAGTTAGGATTTGAACTTCGTGTTCACTACGAGTATTATTTTCCACTCTTGGTTCTACTTGAGGTGCTGCTACTAATCATATTTTAAGTCTTCCGGATTATATTGGTCAAGCATAAAGTGAATTGCAAAAGATGTGAGGAATCAAGTAATTTCCCGAGCTGTGGTAATTGTCCTTGATGGTAGAATTACGACCTAATTAGGAGTGAGCCATTGCGTATGTATAGAGAAACTAACATTGAAATTATCGTGCAAATTAGATCTGATCACATTTTTTTTTTCATTTTCATAAAGATTGCAGATTTTTGATATAAACCAAAATTTTAAATTTTTTGGCAAACGTTTGTCCACTCAAAAAACTCAAATTTAAAAATGAGTACATTTTAGGATCCAACTTTTTACCAATTCTACTTTCAGTTGTTTTAGGCCCATGAAGCAAAAGAAAATTATTGACACTAGCACTACAGTGACAGATGACAGTCTGAACTGGTATCTTCCAGTCAGAAGCTCCGGAATTCCTGAACATGTGCAATCAGCTGAAGTCCCTGATAATGGTTCTGTTTGCAAATATTTGTGTGGATGATTAGCTGAACCTGACCTGACGGATTTCGGAACTTCTGATTTCCAAAAACATCTTCGTAAAAAGTCGGAAGTATATATATCGGGGTAGCAGCAGGAGAAATGCTTAGATCCGGAACTCTCGATGATACCAGGAAGGAGGATTTCTACTCGATCTGCTGTGCTTTCTCTACCGAGTTGATTGAA
This sequence comes from Aedes koreicus, assembly GCA_024533555.2. Lineage (NCBI taxonomy): Eukaryota > Metazoa > Arthropoda > Insecta > Diptera > Culicidae > Aedes > Aedes koreicus. Next base: position 172,610 of record JAHHFK020002363.1, on the reverse strand, counting down.
CAGATCAGTTAGCGCTTTGTTTCGAACGATCCAGTTCTGACTACTGCATCGAGCGTTGACCCCAAAAAGCTGTGCACTTTGAATGAGATCAACTCGAATATTAAACAATATCCGAACTTCTTAGAAAGCGGTGAGTAACAGGCCATCGACAATGGATCGATGCATGGACATCGAGGTGAAAGAATCGGATGACTTGAAAACTTTTTTGGGGAAAACTGTTGTGTTTCAAACGAGTTGATAGGAAGATGGCTTTTCCCATGTTAATTCTTCGGCAGCGGTGGAGCGAGTTTTCTCGCAATACAATCTGAATAGGACCAAAATCCGGAACCACCTAAGTACGGACACCATGTATGCCATCCTACGATCCAAGTGCTACATGAAAGGGAAAGGAGGAGTTGATCTGCTAACGTTAATATCACAACTAAAATCTAAATTCAACAAATTTATGTACAGGGTGTCTCACAATAGGTGGCACTAAAACAAAATGGGATTACAGCAAAAAAACAAAACATTGCCTTTATTTTCCATTTGAAAGATACATGTTATAGACATAAACCAATTCGAATCTCTCGTCCTTTTCCTTGATAACTTTGCACAAACACTATGTGAACCCATCGCAGCTGGAACGCACGATTTCCTGAGGAATTTGGTTCCAAATATCAACCAAATGTATCTTAAATCGATCTAAAGTAAGCCCTTTCGTAGGGCCTATATGTTGAAGCATATAACTCGAAACAAAGTAGTCGAGTGGGTTGAGATCCGGTGAAGATGCAGGCCATTCTTCGCTTGAGAAGAAATCGGGCAAATTGTCCGCGCACCACGCTTGTGTCTTCTTTGACTTGTGAGCTGGAGCTGAGTCCTTTTGGAAACAATATGGTGTATTCCCATACAGCGTTAAAGCATGAGGAAGCAGATGGTTCTTCAAAACCTGCTCGATGTAATATTCAGTGTTGATTTTTACATTAGGTTCTATGAAAAGAAGAGATAGTTTTCCTTTTCATGAAACGGCGGCCCAAACCATGATTTTCGATACATTCTGATAGCGTTATACAGCTAGTTTATCTCATGGAATACTGGCAAGACTTTTGCCATAAACACGATCATTTTGTTGATTATGACTATGAGGAAGAGCTTTTCATCCGAAAATAAAATCTCGCAGTCACCGTGTCGAACCAAAAGATTTCTGCTTCTTTGGACCCTGGCTTGCTTTTGACGTTCCGTCAACCCGTGAACCCGTTGTTTCTTGTACGGCTTGCATACCAGATCATGTCTGAGGAGCCTGTCCATTGAAGCAGGGGATATTTGAAAATTGTGTGCTCAAGCGTAAGCGCAAATGTGCTCAATTTACGGCCAGATACGGCCGGATTACGTCTTATTCGTTCCCTCACACATTTGATCTTTTTTTTTTCGTTTTGGCAGTTCGTCTGGCACCTCCTTTGTGTTGAATAGGGAAATTTCCAGTTTCCTTGAACCGCTTTAAGGTACGAAAAACAAAACGCTTACTCACTCCGAACTGCTTAAGGCTATTGCATATCTGACACGGTCTAAGCTTTTGCAAATGTAATTTTAAAGCTTGCTCCCGTATGGCTTCCACGGTAGCTGATAAATATAAACAAACGGAATCGTTTATTTATCCTCAGCTATAAGCTGTCAAAAGAATACACTCAAAACGGGTATAATCAATTCCGCTGTTAAAATTACCCAGCTAAAATAAACCAAGACTGAAAAAAAGGTGACACCTATTGTTAGACACACTGTACACACATCACAACTACGATTGATTGTTCCGTTCCGATTTTATTCACCTATTTTGAACTTTTAGTAATCATAACAAACACTTTACGATTCATTATCATGTCAATACTGGCCTGTCAGAAGGGCTTCAGTGCAATGATCGATTTCTCCAGAGAATATGAATCCCTCGTATAAAAATCTGTTTTCCTGTAGGAAGAAGATCCGTTTTGCTGTATTGTGATGTAGGGAAACCGATAATTGCATTTATTGAAAAGACCATCTTGTATTGGCTAATCAAAATGAATGTGTTTTGATGAGCACATATCTGTAGGCTTTTCTGAGAGGAGGAGGGGGGTCTGACCAAAGTCTATGCTCCATACAAAATTTCAACAAAATGTATGGAGAAAAGTCTACGAGGAGGACGGGGTCTGATATTTTCAAAAATAAGTCTACGTGGTTTATGAACAGGCCCTTTAAAATTTTAATACATCGAAATGAAGTAAAATTCTGGAGGTGCTGAATTCAGCGAATTTTTAGAAAAGTTTTTGCTTAGATTTGAGTTTTCTGAATCTGAATTTCACGCTAATTTTTTTTTTAAATGAAGAGTAATTTTGACATAGAGTATGAAACAAATTTGAAGAAATGCATGATAACGCCTAAATTTAGGTAATTATGTTAAATATCATTAAATGACAGATAAATAAAGTGATAATAACAAGTTACGAAAAATGCCCAAAAGAGGTGTTTGAGGTGTACGATGGGAGATGAACCAGCACGAGGCTGAAAATCTTGATAATCAAGAAACAAAAAAATTGTTAAAATGTGTCCGGTAAATTCACTCAATGATCAAATTCTATTAAGATTATTTATACCCCGCTGATAAATGGAGGCACATGATCAAATTCCATTAAGATTACTGATACCCCGCGGATCAATGTACTCCGTACTACGGTACTCAAAAGTCAAACAATTGCATTTTTGTCAAGCATTGTTCTATAGGTTTTCACTTATGTGAGAATGTTTGAATCATTGAGATTGATTTTGAGATGAGATTATTTTTATAGAAGGAATAACGATGTTCATGTTTCTGAGCCAAATTATATCTTCCAGTGCTTTTTTTCAGCACCTTCCATTATCAGTGACAGCAGTAATTGAGATAATTTGATTAAGTGCATTCAAAATTAAGTCGTTTTTGCGCACCAGCTATGCTGTTATCACCAAAATGTACGTCATTCCGGACGTACAAACCACCGTATACCGAATCGGTATCAATTTGTAGAACGCTGCACCAAACGGTTGATAATGGCCACAATGAGACACAATAAAACCTCGTTGCCCTGGCGATCGTTGCCCCCCTGCAACCGCAAATTCTATTTATGCCAATCTTCCTTTGCGAATGTGCCTCCTTAATTTATGGAAGTTAACTCCGCCAAGAAGTAAACACAGGCAATCGTCAAGTTGCTGCGATTTGTTCGGTTCCTCTGCGATAACCCGATAACCTGCTCGAGTAGGTTATTTTACACACTTGAGACGAAATCGCAGCATCCGTATCATATTATAAGAGTCCGGTTCAAAAACTCTACTGGGGTGAGGCTTTATTTTTACAAAACATCCTCACGAGTTTTCACATGCTGCTGCTGATTATAGTGACATGTGTAGTCGGTTCACTTCTTAAAAGTTATAAGTTGTAAATGTTATCAACAGTTCAATAGTAGTTGATTGTGTTTACTTTACTGAATCAAAATGGCTTTGCATTCTTTATTATTCTGATGCAAATACTTAACATCCAATTTGACTCACTAATAATATTCTTCATTATGCAACGCCTTAGAGTGTCGAAATAAATTTTCATATAATGTAACTGTTCCCATATAATTCTTATTGTTCTTATATTCATCAAATGAGTATTCAAAAGATTCGAGAGCGAATAGATTAGTTCTCTCTTGCAGTATTGTTTGCTTGCGTTTAATAATTCAGTTGATTTATATTCGAGTAGGATGAATTACAAAGCGATGAGACCAGTATGGGAACATATACTCGATAGTTTTAGCACTCGTCGTAATTGTACCACTCGGGAAGAAGCTTGTCGAAATCGGAAGAAGAGTGCAAATTTACTGCCCATTTCAGGTAAATTTCAGTTCCGCACGCTCGCCAACATATATTACATTTGATCCTTATGTTAAACACTCTGAAATTGATGTGGCTCCATCCACCGCACACTTTTAGTATTTCACATTTTGCCCCGTGGGTATTATAGGGCTATATCTATCCAAAAATTAGTGTTTCACATGGAGAGACTAAAATATAAACGAATCATCGCTTGGAGAGACTAAAATATAAACGTATCATAACGAAATTGAAAACTTCCATTAAATAATAACTAAAATTGCCAGTAGATAAATAGGAGTGGTAGCAATGCAGACATTGAAAAACAAAAATGCTCGTTACTCGTTACTCACTCGTTACTTTCCTTATTTCAACGATTTTTGAGCAAAAAAAAAAAAAAATCCAAAACATCAATAAACATTTAAAAACGTCCATACAAGAATCGTAATTTTTCATGTAAAATAATTATAATTTTTCCGAAGAATATCACAAAAAGCAATAATAAAATATAAATGTACCATGAAAAAGCTTCAATTTTCCACGAATGAATTCACAATTTCCTTTAAAATAAAAATAAAAAATTATTATAAAATAATTATATTATTACTTAAATTAAAATAAGTAGTACAATAATTAAGTAACTCAAATTAAAATAAGTCATAAAATATGACCTAAGCCAAAACCAAAAATAAGAAAATTTATAAAAAAAAACAAAATAATTCATAAATAAATAAACTTTAAGCAAGAACATTTTCCGGTTCAATATTTTTATTACAATACGTCTTCCTGTATTCGAAAGCAAACCTCAGATTTATAGCACAGTGCAGCATAGAATTCAATCCTCACTCAGTGTTCGATCTAATGTTATTTGGCCAGCTTGATTATGATCGGACAGTGCAGGAATACTTTCTTATAGTAATTTTCATTTTAATATGGAATTTTTTGATTTTTCGAATGCCATTTTTTTTTATTTTTGAGAAGTATTAATTTAATAATAGAAAAGTTTTGATGTTATGGTGATTTTCTATTTATTTTTTTATAGTTTAATTTGAATCCTTTATTGCATCTTGAATATTTACCTTATGGCTTTTAACGATTTATTTATGGAATTTTTTGAAATTTCTTTATGGAAACTTATCGCTTTTCCATGAAAAATTTCAATTTTTTTTATTTCTTTTTGTGATACTTTTATGGAGGACTTTTGTCAAAGATGATTTTTTTAATTATGGAAATTGTTAAATATTTTATTGAAACTTTGAGTTTTTCATTAACTTGAACATCATTAAATTATGGATAGTTTCAGTGTAGTTATGACCATTTTAGTATTCTATGGTATTTTTTAATTTCTGCTTTGCTACCAACGTTATTAATTTTTGATGGCAATTTTAATTTTATTTTATGGACATTTTTCAATTTTTTATGGGACGTTTACGTCTTTTACGAGTCTATGCTCAAAAATTTCACGTATTTGCATCGCGTACTTCAGCTAAAATTAGCTTGAAAATTATTCACAGTCAGTGATAGAACATCGAACTTATACAAGGAATGTTTTTCTTCATAATATCATTTTAATAGATTGTAACATAGATACATGGGCTGTGAAGTAGTTCACCTCCCCGTGGTGTAGCGCTAAATGAACTACAATCGAGCGTCTGCTTCCAGGTCAGGGATGGCTCAAAGCAGCATCTGTCTCCATGTTAGGAGCGACGGAGCTACCGTCTATTAGTGCACCCAGGACTCTAAATACATAAGTCCTAGTGGTGCTTGGGACTAATAAAAAAGCGTCATCACGATGGCCCACCTGCGAGATAGTGGGGTCCTTTTTGGGCCCTGCGAGCCGACACTGATAAAAAAACTACAGCAACGAATAATACACAACGAAGAGATTCGAACCGGAACAATCGGCATGGATCTAGGCTACGAATAAGGACTAACGATTGGAAACACGGGACGTGGAAATGCCGATCTCTCAATTTCATTGAAACTACTCGCGCGCTCCGAAGAATTGAAGAACTGCAAGTTCGACATCGTAGCGCCATCTACCGTAGCATCATACCATCTACCAGAGCTGTGGCATGAAGCTCAAGATGGGAACAGCTTTCATCGTGCTGGGTGAGATGCAGAAGCGGGTGATTGGGTGGTGGCCGATCAAGCCCCGAATGTGAAAGTTGAGCCTCAAGGGCCGGTTCCTCAACATCAGCATCTTTGACGTGCATAGCCGGAAGTGATGATGACATAAAAGAATTCTACGCGCAGCTGCAGCGTATACACAACCCTGCCCAAGCCATGATCAAGATCGTCATTGCAAATTTCAGCGCACACCAGCTGACCAAAGATAACGGTTTTCGATTTATCGACTTCGCCGTCTCCAAAAACATGCCCTTACGTAGAAATTATTCCATCCATTACATCCATTATTCCTCCCACATCCGTACTAAACCAAACGAAATCATAAATCGACCACGTTTTGATAGATCAGACATCAGACATCACCGACGTCAGAACCTATCGAGGCGCCAACTTCGATTCAGTCCACTACCTAGTGACGGTTAAGATACACCCTCTCCGTAGTAAACAACTTTCGGTACCGACGCCCGCCACGGTACACTTTCGAGCACTCGACACCGAAGAAATCTGTAAGTCGCAGACGAAACTGTGCTCTCTGCCAAAGCATAAGCTTTTTCTAGTGGAACTTACAAGCATTTGCTCGTGTTTACGTGTGTGTTTGATAGTTTCAAAAAATGTTTCAGTTTTCTTTTAAAATGATTAAGTGAAGTGTCAATATAAATTTTCTTAGTTTTCAATTACAATCGTTCTACTAATACGCTCGTAAAAGTGTTTTTAAGAATGTGTTCTCTAAACAAGTGAATTGGTTAAATGTTCAAACTGTTTATTGAACAGGTAGTCAGTTCTTTCAAAAACATTTCAGATTCCTTTATAGAGTGAAAAAAACGTCAATTCACTCATACCACATCCACTTTCGCGAATGAACCACTAACGATAAGTTGCCGTTTACTCTAATTTACAATATTGTAATAAATCTAAAGGTTGGCTATAGGTGGGCTTCAAATGGTGAGTTGACAACTTCGAAGGGGGGGTGCAACCGACCTCTCGTCCTCACAAGTTCCTACCTCACGCCTCCACGAGTCATATGATCACAAAAGACTGCCAGCTGAAACATGGAGACGCTGGTTGGCGTAGCCTGGGCAATGTTGTCATTTTGACAATAGCGAAGTGAGGAGGTGCGACCTGTAAAATCTATCATATAATTTTCCATTCTCATATCAATTAGTGATTTCAGCAGGCTTTGGAATCATCTTTGCATTCCAAAACCATTTATCTCAGGAGCCTGGAGCAACATGACATGGATAAAAGGCTGAATTTGTTTTTCAGCATTTCAGCATAACATTTACTTTGAATTTGCACTTCTGAACATTAACTACTATATTACTGGCATGCGCTTATGGGCAGTATAGGATTATATTTTAATATTGTGTTTAGGGGTATTAGGATTAGATAAGCCATTTATTTCAGAAAGCATCACACTGGGCTCTGCGATCGCTCCAATTGCTATCACAATATGCTATAATATAAAGACATGTTTTAACAACATGTATTATAAAATAATATCTCTCATTGAAATTATAGTTTTGATATTTGGAATGATATTTTCTGTTTTCAGCATTTCCAGGACTAGTAGGATATTAATACATATCTAATTATATTTTTTCAGTAACAATCCAGTGGATGTCAGATATGTTTTGTACATACGCATATTATGTACTCGTATTGACTTACTGTAGCCGCTTTTTACATGGTTAAGTAATTTAATTGTCTCTTAAAATGCCATGTACAGCATTCAAGTTGGAAATTTGTATTAATAGCATTTTTGTCTTCTATGATACTTTAATTTTTTATGGGGTCTGCTGTCTGGTCGTTCAAAATGAACGGCGTGATAGCTGCTGCTGCTTGCATCGAACCTGAGCTGGCAATTGCTACGTTTGAGGAAGAATATTGACGACGGAAAATCTGAGCAGAAATAAAGTGCCAATATCTAGAACTAGATTTTAGAACAAAATACCAAAATCTTGCCAAAGTGAATTTTGATTCGGTGTGCAGGCTTAGTTTGTAAATGAATCGGTGTAAGAAGAGTGTATTAGACGCAGATATCCGACACGTCGGCGACGGCCGGCTTGATGTGGACGAGTGCCGACTGCAGCAGCTGCGGGTCCAGCAGAACTTGGCCGAGATCTAGGGCATCGAGGAGAGCTGGTTTGCAAAGCAACAAATAATTTACTTCTACCCAATTTTGAAGACAATATCTAATATCCTGTTTTGACATACTTGATAAAAAAAAAGAAGTGAAAAAAACTACTAAGAAGTTGATGCAGGATCGAACTAAATACAAATATTCTCATTACAGCGGAAGATACCTAAAAAAAAATACGAAAAGTGGAACAAAAGGAGCAGGATCAGCAAGGAAACATCAAACATTACTGGTGAGATCTAAGAAATTATAAACAAATACAAAATACATACTACTAAATACGTGCCATGATCGTAACGGAACATGTTGCGATAATGGTAGTGATAAATATAGTACAAATATCCAATTGATATAAGTATTGTGTTTATGCGGGGCTTGTTGTAAGTGAAAGTGACCTCGGAATGGACGTGAGTGACCAGGCATTCTGAAATGGGTCACTGGATCTCAACAGAGCTATCACCTTTCAACACCCGGGCTAAAAATGTTTACAGTTTGGGATTAGGATAAAAGCATGATAGCTGCAGATATTAATCTTCCATAAAAGCACTGCCGAACAGTAGGAGTTGGATTGTACACACACACACACACACACACACACACACACACACACACACACACACACACACACACACACACACACACACACACACACACACACACACACACACACACACACACACACACACACACACACACACACACGAACACACATCTAAAGGTTGGTTATAGGTACAAACCAACTCAACTGGACGAGTCAATTTTCCATAATTATCCTTGTCGATATTGAATATTGTCGAACTATTTTGTAGCCAATATAATCAATAAAAAGAAAACCGAGGAACATATTGTGCTATTATAAAACGATCCCTAAGGGAACCCAGATATGATGAAAATGACGTCTCGTACTCTCACGATGCAGTTTCGTGTTTTACTTGATTCCGAAACCAACAGGTCAGAGTTAACCGGTGGGAGCGGATGTTCGTGTGTGTGTTTTGGTAATAATTGATTCAATACTTGTCTAGCAGGGAAAAAACATCGAAAGTAGTCAACGGAAATAAAGTAGAAGTGGATCGAAATGAGCTTGAACATATGTTCCTACAATAATTTATGAGTAAGAAAAACACACGTTAGTTACAATACTGCTTTGGATATTTGACAAAAAAAACCTACTCTTGCACGTTTTCGAATTCGTAGTTACATGTTTGGAATATTCTTTTGAAAAAAATGAAAAAAAAAAAAAAAATAACTAAGTGCAATCGTTCGAGAGTTCCAGGATTTTCTTACAACCACTTTTGGATACTTCCTTAGAATCAATTCTAAAAAAATTCGACTACGTTGGACTGGGCGTAAAAATATCAGACAACAACAGTTGAAAATAATTCTTGAAAACAATCATTGACACAAACTAACAATAAGTGCTGAATTCATCAAATTCAATAAAACGATTCACACATTTGTACAAATGGTCAATTTAAATTAAATCGCCCTAGTTGCAGATAATGTTATTTAGTTCACGGTGTATTTTTTCTTGTTCGCGAATTTGGGAATGCTGTTCACCAAAAACGGGAACGGATTTTTTCCGTATATAAAAACAACTGCTTACGATTTGACCACTTAAGAGATCCAACAGAAGCGTAGAAGTGATCAGTGCATGAAGCTGTGAATGGCACAGTTCATGAAGCGACACCAAGGCGGTAGCTCTAAAGCTAAATCATAGTGATTAAAGAGCAAAACTGGAACTAGCATTCTTTTGTTTGATACATGTTTGCATTTAACCCAAAATACCCTTCAAAGAGAAAAGAAAAATAGAATTTATTCAAAACTAGCTGAACCCGGTGCGTGCGCTGCTACGCTTGCAACTAAATGAAGGAAAATTAAATATAACTGGCACGTTTATGGTTTTTTTTTTTTTTCAAAATGAGTTTTTTTTTTTCTTGAATAAGCAGGGGTTCAAACTTCTATCAAAACATGTTTCTTACCAGACAAATATACTTGTTTAAGTAACCTAGATAATTCTCATTTTTGGTAGAAATTTGTGTTTCATTTGTATGGGAGCCCTCCCTTCCAGAGGGGGTGGTTTCTCAAACCACCATACAATCATTGCCTTCAAAACCCCCACATGCCAAATTTGGTTCCATTTGCTTGATTTGTTCTCGAGTTATGCAGAAATTCGTGTTTCCTTTGTATGAGAGACCCCTCTTTCAGTGAGCGGAGGAGTCTCAAATCACAATAGAAATATTTCTTGCCTTCGAAAACCTCCACATGCCAAATTTGGTTCCATTAACTTGATAAGTTCTGAGAGCCCCCCGGGCTCGAGTTACCTTAGAAACATTTCTTGCCTTCAAAAACCTCTACATGTCAAATTTGGTTCCATTTACTTGCATAGTTCTAGAGTTCTGCAGAAACTTGTGTTTCATTTGTATGGGAGACCGCCCCCCCCTCCAGAGAGAGAGGAGGGGTCTCAAACCTCTGTAGAAACATTTATTGCCTTTAAAATCCCCGCAAGCCAAATTTGGTTCCATTTGCTTTATTAGATCTATAGTAATGAAGAAATTTCAGTTTCATTTGTATGACAGCACCCCTTCTAGGAGAGGGGAGGGGTCTCAAACCACCATAAAAACATTTTTCGCCACCAGAAAACCCCACATGCCAAATTTGGTTCCATTTGCTTGATTAGTTCTTGAGATATGCAGAAACTTTTGTTTCATTTATATGGGAGCCTCCCTTTCTAGAAAAGGGAGGGGTCTCAAACTACCATAGAAACATTTCTTGTTTCCAAAAACTTCAGCATGCTAAATTTAAGTTCCTTTGCATGATCAGTTCTCGAGTTATGCAGAAATATGTGTTTCATTTGTATGGGAGCCCCCCTTTTCAGAGGAGGGAGGGGTCTCTTACTGTCTTAAGAACCTTCCCCGGCCCCAAAAAACCCTGCATACAAATTTTCACGCCGATCAGCTCAGCAGTCTCCGAGTGAAATCGTGACAAAGGAAACCCCAACTCATTTTTATTTATATAGATATAACCTCATGTTATTGAAACCGAGAGTGAAGTGAAAATTTCCTTTTTCTCATTTTCTTCTTTAAGTAGGTGTATTCTTTGGCACAAGGCCAATCTACTCAGTTGAAAATTGAGTCGTTCAGTTGAAAATTGAGTCAACAAATAAACAACATCGACTTGAATCAGATGGATTTTGTTGATTTGTCCTTTTGTCAATGAGAACAAGATTTATCAAAAAATTTGAATGACTCCAGTTGCGACGGGATTTATACAAAAACGACTTAATTTTTTAGAAATAAGTCGGTCAGCCTATTCACAGAAAAAAAAATGAATCCTAACCGGCGCGTAAAATTTCCCCTCGTTTAATTCCAAGCCAAAGCAGGCGTAAACAACGAAATTGTTTGCAATCTTTCATGCGCCATACAACAATGTTTGCAATCTTTCACACAACAGGCTAGATTCAGGCGTTATCTGGCTTAAGTTTACATGAAATATCCCATTATTTTCTTAGCATTTTTTCTTTTAGCATTCCCTTTATGTGCATTAGATAACGCAGAAAATTCAATGTTTCTTTTATCTGTGTTGGGCATATTGATGTAACGCGATTTTTAGACGTAGCGGAAATTTGTCTAACACAGACAAAAGAAATGGATTTTAACATGCGCGTAAAATTTTCCCTCGTTCAATTTCAAACCAAAGCAAGTGTAAACAACGAAACTGTTTGCAATCTTTCATACAGCAGACCTGATCCCAGCGATATCTGGCTTAAATTTACATGAAATATCCCATTAATTTATGCCAAATCTAGCAATCCCTTTATTGTGCATGAGCTAACGCAGAAAATTAAAAAGACTTGCATTTATTGTAAATTTCATGTAAATTTAAGCCAAACACGTAATTAATTTTAACATGTAATTTTAAGCCAGATATTGCTGAAATAGGGTCCGTTGAATGAAAGATTGCAAACAATTTAGTTATTTACGCTTGCTCTTTTTAAATTCATTTTTTGTTAATTTTTTTGGTGTATCCTACGAATCCTAGAGTCACTTTCACATGCCACCTTCAATCACTGGTTCAAATTTGAGCCAAATCGGTGACCATTTATCCATTAAACAACACGCTGATGTTTGTACAGGGTGTCTGCAAACTATCCATCCAGACTTTGTCGGCATTCCTCAACACAACCAAGCGGATTAAACTAGGCATACCTACATGGTTTAACATGTTGACCCATTGTCTTTATACCCAGTAAGTTTGGTACAGTTGTGATTTCTAAATTAATTCTAAATGAAGCCGAATGAGTTGCGCGCAGGTGTAATTGAACTTTTTTCGAAAAGGAAAAACTGTTTCAGTAATTGCAAAGACCCTGAATATGGCAAAATCTACAGTGAGTGACACAATAAAACGATACCAACAGCTTGGAACGCTAGATGACCGCGTAGGGAGAGGAAAAAAGCGCACCGTTCGGACTCAACAAATGCGCGAAATTATCCGGCGACGAATCAAGCGAAATTTTTCGAATTCCATCCGGAAGTAGGCAAAATCACTGAAAATTTCAAAATCTTTCGTTGGAGCCATAGTTCACGACGATTTGAAGCGAGAATCATTTCTTGAATGACACCATGAAAGCATACCGGTTGAGAAAAGCTAAGGTTTTCCTGAACCGCTTATCCGAGGGCCGCTATCGGTCAGTGCTGTTCACCGATGAAATAGTTTTCACAATCGCGCAGCATCACAACCACCAAAATGATCGGCAGTTGCTTCCTGCTGCTTCCAAAAATCGTGGAAGTATTTCAAGGAGTCATCATCCTGCTTGTGTCATGTTTGAGCTGGAATAACTCATTCCGGCAAAACCCCTTTGATATTCATCGACAAGGGGGTGAAATTGAATCAAGCGGTATATCAGAAGCTACTTACTGACACAGTAGCTAGCTTCTTGGGCATCGCAGCATTTCGGCAAAAATGAATGGATTTTTTAACAAGACTGGGCGCCGGCTCGTGGAGCAAAAAAGACTTTTAGTCTTTGCGAACGCATTTTCCCAAGCTTTTTAACGAAGCCTTCTCACTCACTGGATTTGAATCCGTTGGACTATTCGGTATGGTCCATCTTGAAGTCAAGAGCCCGCAGTATACCACATAAATCAGTAGAACATCTATAATCGTCTCTTTTAAAGGTTTGTGAATAAATATCTGTCGAAGAACTCGCGGCCATCATGGATAACGTCACGAAACGTTTGAAGGCATGCATATCAGCACGAGGCGGCCATTTTGAAATGAGCAAATAAAATGTGTAATTTGCAAACATATTGCTATAAAAAACAATACATATTGATTTTTTAATCCAACAATAAAAGATAATTTTAACACCATTTTGTTCATATTGTTGTACGGATAATATACGGACACCCTGTATGGGAAAAATACTAAAATTATGGAGAAATACCACAGTTTCTGCTTTTTTTTTTTCTGGAAAGTGGTATTATCTAGAACAGGACCTGCCAACTGTTAGTGCAAAAACATCACCATTTACGTGTCAAAAAGACCGTTTTTTATTGGTCGCTGTGACAACCGCCCCTACCGCCACCGTCGTGTTATGTTACAAGTAGACAGGCTGTCGTTGGTTTGGCCGTGTTGCTAGTAGTCACTGCTTTTTCACTTTTTTCGTTTGTGACAACAAGAAGAAATGCAGCAATGAAAGTTAACTTTTGCCGTTGTTTTATTTTAAAGTGATAAATTGTGGTCGCAGTGACGTGTCACATCCAGGCCCAATCGTTCGCCGAGAGAGGGTTAAGGCCTGCATTGGGAACGCAAGCGAAGAAGATATTCTCTGGCTCAAGCTTTCTCCCCACAGCAGAATTTGCTGCGTAAGCATCAATGAAATTCAATGAAACCGCATAAATTAACGTTTAGTTTGATGCAGCTTCATTTCATATTTTTATTTCAGCTTCATACCTTCTTGGTATCGCATTGAAATGTAACGATTACAATTATTTTATCCCCAACTACAGGAAGCAAGGAACCGGCTGGAAACCGGTTGGAGAAGTAGACCGATGGAAACCGTGGAAGACTGGACTAGTAATATGCACAAAAGCCATTATCCGACCAATCTTACAATTTTTTGCTAGTGGTCACAAGAGGATCATCGCTCCTCGCTTAATTCAAGACTGTCTGGAGAGCCTTTGTTCAGGTATACGAGCCAAGCAAAGTCGACCTACACCACGCAATTTTGGAAGAAACTTAAAGACAGTAACGTTATCGCAGTAACAACTGTTCCAGAAAGTATAAGCACACTTTATTTTAACGGTCACTTTGAATATAATGAAATATTTCAACAAGTTTTGGCTGCGTCCTTTTGTTTGCACATTTCTGAATGGCATAGCATCAAAAAAGTGCTCAGTTTTGTGTTACCTATCAAAATGCGCGGTCTTACTCCGGAACAACGAAAAAGTATCGTGCACAAATGGTGCACTGTGAGCGGACTCTTCTTGAGAAAATTGGCCAAGGAAGAAGGTGTAAGCGTCGGAGCGGTACGATCTGCGATTCGAAAATATAGAGAACAGTGTACGTTTGAAGATGCGCCGAAGAGTGGTCGGAAATCCGGTCCTGTTAGTCCGGATATCGATAAAAAGAAGCGAAAACCAGCGACTTCCGTTCGGGATGTTGCGAAAAAACTAGGGACCTCGTCGAGTATCGTCATGCGTGCCAAAGAAAGGCTTGGGCTAAAAACATACCGGAAGCATAAAAAACCCAAAACAGGCCGCGTCCGGGAAACCACGGGCCCGCAAACTCTACGATTCGTTATTGTGTAGAAATTCTGGGTGTATAATAATGGACGATGAAACGTATGTGAAACTAGATTACAAAACGCTTCCCGGAACACAATTCTATACTGTAAGCGAACAAAGACATCCCCGAAACGGAGAAGTCAATTTTTACCGAAAAATTCGGTAAGAAGGTTATGATTTGGCAGTCAATATCCGACTACATCTAGTCGGTACATCACAACGGAGACGATGAACACTCAGAAATACGTTAAGGAATGTCTCCAGAAGCGATTATTGCCGATGATCAGGCAGCACGAAGGTCAAGTAGTGTTTTGGCCTGATTTGGCGTCATGTCATTACGCAAAGGACACTTTAAAATGGTACAAAAGTCAAAATGTATGTTTCGTGCCGAAAGACATGAATCCGCCGAACTGCCCGGAGGCACGGCCAATCGAGACTTTTTGGGCTTTAACCAAAGCAAAGCTTCGAAAATTCATAAAACCAGCGGACGACATCCAAAAATTTAAAAAAGATTGGCAAAGGTGGTCAAAATGGTGGGAAGTACCACGGTGCAGAAGCTAATGGGTCATGTTCGAGGAAAAGTTAGGAGTCTTGGCTATGATTAAATATTCTGATTAAACGAGAGTAAAATATCATATAAAACACAAATACAATTATGATTTGCCAAATAAAATTATTATAACTAAAAAAAAACATGACAGCGGTTTTAAACTGAAACCGTGATATTTTTCCAAACAATTTGATGATTCTTCCCATACAAACTTCAGCCCGCTTTGAAAAATGGTGTAAATGTTGACGGATTCGGCCTAAATTTGAACTAAAGATTAAGGGATTCTTCGAAAAAAAAAAAAAAACGTATCATCAAAGAAGACGCATCTTCAATCACGACAAAACGAGCTCTTACATATCGCGGCAAACAAATGAATTTTCGTTCGCTCAGAATATCAAATTGAAAAGTCATTCACCGTATGGGTTCGATTAAGTACCCAATGACCTCATATTATACCCGCATAATAAATAACGTGGTCACCGTTTTTCAACGTCTGAAGAAGCGTTTGATGCGTTCAAAACGAATGTTTTGGAGCTACACACCAAGAAATTGTTATTTTTACATAAGATGTAATTCAAATTCGATGAAGGAACGTAAAACGAGATTTCATGTTAAATTAAGTGTCCCAAAAAATGATTGAAACATGATAGAATAGACGTTTTCGTTTCTTCCGAATAATTCGTATGTTCCAAATGACTCTCGCATGGGACGATCTCAGGGCACCGACATTTACATGGCGTTTAGGTAATGTGGTTACCATTCCCGGAGTGGGAAATATTGGTTTGAAATAGGATTTGTTTAGATTTAGAAAAAAAAAACGCAGCAAAGTCCCCGATTCTTCTATTCGGTCCCTTGTTCTTGGCTATTTCAGCATTTGAAAAGTCATTAGTGTTAAAAATTATCTCAGTAAGTTGTTCAGAATCAGGATCAAACAAGATTATGTCAATTCAGGCTGTTTCTAAACATCATTTTACAAGAAGACCTTCCAGTTGTCCTACAATGTTCAAATTGATAAAAACAGATAAAAATAGACTGACTAGCATTATATTCCCAGCAAAGAAAATGAGTATTTTCTGGTTGTTCTGGTTATTCCGATGGGGGGAGGTAGCTCATCGAATCTTCCAGTCCGCCTCTAAGCTTCGTGCTATGGTGTACCGGTGGTTACACGCCGATTGCCTGTTTATCTACCGAATTTGGAAGACGTCTGTATAGAGTTATCTCAAATTGTAAGATTTCGCCCACTATATCATAAAACATTGCGATTGGTTGAGCGGAGTGGAGATAACAATATCATTGTGAATAGCACCAAGTCTTCCCCGGTTGGTGCTAAATCGATGAGTTTGAATCTCAATAGAAGCAAAGTTTCCAGAAGGCACGGAATGCATCTACGGACTCTTTTTTTTACCAGGTCCCTCAATCGTAGTTTTGGTTTGTTCTTTAGAAGCTTCTACTTGATTGATGCGGATATTAGTTTTTGGAGTGCGGTTGTAAAAAAGGAAAGTTCACGAAAAAATAGTTTGCTTCGAGCATCGACTATGAACGGTTGTGTAGATGCTTTATAGCGCACTATTTTGGTATAAGGTATGGCACGTTTCGTATTGTTCTGGTTATTTATTGTTCGGCGACGCGAGTTTACAAACGATTATTAATCATTATCAAATCATTTATCAAGGTGAATCCTGATCCATCGAGCCCTACCCTACTAACATAAAAAAAACTCCTTCCTGTGACATTTGTGGGGATGCAGAGGTAAACACGGTCCCTAAACAGCAAAGGTTACACTAACATTCCTTCCCTATTCTCAGCTGATTGCAAGGACGTGGCCGGCGCTGTTATTGATTATTAAAGAAATTGAGTTAGTGAAACGTGTACAATGACCGGTTACTCCCAGCCCCACTAAGTTGATTCATTGTGAAATTTCACCGATTCTGATCTATCACGGAGTAGCACCCATTGATGCGTGCAGTCAGTCAGCAGAGCTAAGCTGTAGTTGTACAAATTGAATGTCTGAATGTTGAAGAGTCTGCGTCGGGCATCGGCTGTGAACGGTTGTGTCGATGCTTTGTTGCGCAATATTTTGCTACCGGGCATACCGTGTTTTCTATTGTTTCGGTTACCTATTGATCTATGACGAGAAACACGTACACATCAAAGTACAACTCATAAGTCATACAGAACCACGATAAAGAATGAAGAGCAATTATACAAATGCTATAGTCGAAAATAGCTCCCACAACACCTAAAACTGCTCTGAACGGACGATTGATTGTACTTACAAATTATCCATTTTAACTCTGATCAAACATACCTGAAAGAAAACAAAAAAAGAAGAAACGTTAGCTAAATCCGTGCAAATCATCACTTGATATGATAATTCAATTACACATTTAATCTTTCAACATACATAAACATGCACTCAGGCTCCCCCTCACGCCCATGATGGGTGTATACAAATCACAAACAATCAACAAAAAGTACTTTCAATGGCTTAATCTGGTTTTCCAACGCACGTCTATTCCAATTTGCGAAAAACGTGACATCAATCTTTCACAGCTTTGTTGTTGCTGGGATGTGAGGCGAGGACGACCTCGCCAAATTGCGTCAGCGCTCAAATGGCTGATTAATCGTACGACATTGGGAATTCCCATGGGACCCACACTTAACGCAACAATCACGCACCATAGCAACACTCCTTCTTCTTCACTCAGTAGCAGGAACACTACAAATGGAGCGAGTGTCGTCTAAAGAATTTTTCAACGTAATTTGCGCCGGTTGGACCCTCAATCGGACACATGAAGAAATCGGGTAATTTATTCCCATAAGAAGGAGAACCGAAACCGTTTGCTCATGCGGAGAAATGTTATCTCATAAAATAAACATTGACCTCTGCTGATTTTTGCTTCGGGAGCCATCGTTCCTCTGCAAGCTCATCACGTTCTCGGAGATGGAGATTCTTGTTTTGGCGATTAATGTAAACGAATGTAACGTAATTTATGTCTTATCCTAGGGCTTCCTTTGTTCGCAAACATTCACCGGTAATCCGAGTCATACATATTACATAGAAACGTGGCCCATGATAAATTGAATTGGATGAACCATCTGATGTACGTCTACGGTGATTTTCTCTTTGTCGAGTACGCGGAATTTCACGAGGGCACCAAGAATGGATTTTGCAACTGAAATGGACATTCGAAGTCGATTACATTGAAAAAGGGGGGTTTTCTCGGCATCAAACTTTCACACCGTTTACATGCTACTACTATGGTATTTTTTCCGAACGCATACAAGCATTTTTGGGTGAGGGATTATTACTTACGTATTTAATCGCTCCGATGTCGACAAGGTAGCCGCGCGCTTGCTGGGAAATGTCCAACAGGAAATCCATTTTTCGTCGTTAACTTTTTTTGTCAGCTGCAAATTGTATCTATTTCAAGCATATGCTTTGATTCACCTTCACTTCATTGCATCTTCTATCATTCAATAATTGAATAAATTGCCTCTATCGTTGAACACGGATACTTATCATAGATTAATAATAGGCGGCTATTTTAGCTGTATACTTCCCGCCCGCAAGGAAGAGGGGGCGAAGGATGAATTAGCCATCCCCCAAATTGATGGAGTGATTAGGGGAATACTAAACAGAAGCTGATAATTAGAACCGTGCTCGGCGAGCTATTGATTATGAACGATGAAGCCAAATTAACTACTGAGTATTTTGATGACCCAATTAGCACTATCGATAACAATGAAAAACATGGGTGAATTGACAGCTTGGGAGGGGGAGATTTGAGATAACAACGGTTTTTGATTATGAGCGCTAATTGATTCGGCGTTTCTAAAAATCGACTGAGATTAAGCGTGAGGGACAATCTGTTAACGGATCATTTTTTGGTATTGTATATTTCGAACCTAAGTGCAATGTGCACGTTGAAACTTAATTTACTCGCAGTGGCTGAATATCAAATGGACTACGTAGAAAATTCGAAATGGCATCGAGGATATACATTTCCGGATAAACTAATGTCGAACAACTAAGGATAGTCAAGGCAACGATCAGATTTTTCAGTCGCGAGTTTCGGTACCACTTCCAAGTATTTCCAATCGCTAGATTCGTGGATATTGACTTTCGTATTTGCTTAGAAAATCTGAAAAGTCACTTTCACGAAGTTTCTCACGATCCTTAGCTTTGCAATCGGTGGAGACCCACCTAGTACCTCATAGCAAGATGCTTAGAGGCGGACCGGAAGATTCGACGAGCTCCCTCCCCCTGCGATACGTCACTGAATCTTACCGTCTAAAAAGTCTAACTGAAATCTTAAACAGTTTCTGTTTTTTGTAGCCCCATCCTAAATCACCAATAATATCTATCACAGCTTTCGATAGCAGCTCTATGCAGCTTAATTCCTCTCTACTACGAAATAGTAGAGCTGTATATAGAAAAGCAGTATAGTAATAAGAGTTAAACTTATGAGTAGGGCTGTACTGCTCATAAAAGCATAACTGGATCTTTATCGAAAAACTCATAACTCATCCGTTAGAATCAATTGTTCATCACCGATATTTTGCAATGTGCACTGAATGTACCATGTTTTGTTCAGAAATTATTGTTTACCAAAACTAGGTTGTCACATCCAAACAGCCGACACAGAAGTACATTTTCCAGATGGGACAGATATGCTTTTATGGGCAGTATACGTGCTCTTAAAGAATTACGAAGATACCCCGTTTTACGATACTTCAAAATGGGCTTTAACGGATCCGGCGAGATTAAAGTAAATTTTTTAGAAACTTTGAAGCTGCTTAGAAGTTTATAATGAATTTCTACGGTATTTTCATGCGGTTTTCCTATGTAGTGGCTTTGGAACTAACTTAAGAGTGCTGGATAGAAGTTATTTGGAACATCAAGTTTATGAGAGTACGATTGGGAACTGATTGGAACCTTAAATTGCTAGTAAGAACATTTTGTGGATACTTTGTTTAAACATTGTATCATGCAGCTAGAAAGTAGTTTTTTTTTTCGAGAAATACCGAACTTCTTATTACTTGGGATGTTATCTAGCTTTCGAAGACTTGTAAACTTGTTCCAGAGGCCTTTTGAACTCTAACAACCTTTAGAATAGATCTCCGTTAAATCTTCCTGTAGGCTTTCTCTAAATTTCTGGAAGCACACAATCCTTTAGACAGTTTCGTAAATTTTCATTCCCACTTTTCTCGACTATTTGGATACCGGAGTAGTCCGCATTAGAAAAAACTGAATCTAATAAAATATTTAAAAAAAGTGAGTGTAAATAAAAAAATGACTTGATTCTATTTAGTAGCTTCTTTTTTTTTCTTGTAGTTTTTTACTCCTATCCCATCAAAATTTGCACAATCCAACATTTTACGAGCGCTAATGCCCGCTAAAATTGAACTCGGTTTCTGGTAGGGAGCAAACGATTTGACTTTTGGCTTAAGTCGTTTAACAGATAATCAATAAGATTTGATAGATTCTCTGCCAATCAGCTTACGTCAAACGTCAAACCAAGACGGCCAATTCTAAAGCCCTCGCATTCTCGCCACGTCGAACTTTGTTTTTGAAAAATTCGAGGGAGTAAAAATCTATATAAATAAAAATGAATTATTCATTTTTATTCATATAGATTTATTAGTGTTTAGTTACACTAATTATTAGTGTTTAGTATGTCACGGTTTAACTCAATGACGGATGAACGGTTATACAAGATTCTTTTTACGTTCGATTTGTCATGGGGTTCACTGGGTTTATAGGTATAGAGATATGGAAAATTGTTATGAAATAGCTGGAAAATTGTAAAAATAATAAAAGATGATGTAATATAGGACCACGTGCTATTCTAATATTCTAATATTCTATAAAAACTATTCTAGAGTTCCGTGACCGATCAACGTTCTGCATTTGACAAAGTTCAATTGACGTAGACGCGGGACAGCGTTCACCAGGGCATCTAGTTTGAAATAAAACTAATTAAATTATTACAAATAAATAATATAATGCAACTAAAATTATTTAAATTAAAGTAAGTTGAAAGAACTCACTCTCGCATGTACATTTAATGTAAAATAAATGACTGACGCCGACGCATGATTGGCGATATATTGTGCGCATCATGCGCATGCTAAAGGGCGATACGGTCAAAATTTGGTCAATATCAACTTGACGTATTTCTTTCAATTTTGCATTTAAAAAACCTGAACACCCCTCATTTTGAAGGTGTGTGTGTGTAGAATGTTGCTCCTATTTTGATTTTGGAATTCACTCTTCAGTTGTCAAAATGCCGTCCAAGCAAGAAGAGCAGCGTATCAAAATTTTGCTCGCGCATCGCGAAAATCCGAGCTACTCGCACGCAAAGTTGGCAAAATCGCTAAAAGTTGCCAAATCAACCGTTACAAATGTAATTAAAGTGTTTGGGGAACGTTTGTCGACAGCCAGGAAGTCTGGATCGGGGGGAAATCGAAAACCGGAAGCCGCTGAGACGACAAAGAGAGTTGCCGGTAGTTTCAAGCGAAACCCTAACCTATCTCTCCGAGATGCCGCAAATAAGCTGGGTGTATCGTCTACAACCGTGCATCGAGCCAAAAAACGAGCCGGACTATCGACTTACAAGAAGGTAGTGACTCCAAATCGCGATGATAAACAACATACGACGGCCAAAGCGCGATCCCGGAGGCTGTACACGACGATGCTGACGAAGTTTGACTGCGTGGTAATGGACGACGAAACCTACGTCAAAGCCGACTACAAGCAGCTTCCGGGACAGGAGTTTTATACGGCAAAAGGAAGGGGAAAGGTAGCAGATATTTTCAAGCACACGAAACTGTCAAAGTTCGCAAAGAAATATCTGGTTTGGCAAGCCATCTGTACCTGTGGCTTGAAAAGCAGCATTTTCATAGCTTCCGGGACTGTCAACCAAGAAATTTACGTGAAAGAGTGTTTGAATAAACGTCTGCTGCCTTTCCTGAAGAAACACGGTTGTTCCGTACTGTTTTGGCCGGATTTGGCATCTTGCCATTACGGTAAAAAGGCCATGGAGTGGTACGCCGCCAACAACGTGCAGGTGGTTCCCAAGGACAAGAACCCTCCCAACACGCCAGAGCTCCGCTCAATTGAGAAATACTGGGCTATTGTCAAGCGGAACCTAAAGAAGACCAAAAAAACTGCTAAGGACGAGCAGCAGTTCAAGGCAAACTGGCTTTCTGCGGCGAAGAAGGTGGACAAGGTGGCTGTACAAAATCTGATGGCAGGGGTCAAGCGTAAGGCCCGGCAATTCGGATTTGGAAAAGCGGAAGCCTAACTGAATATTTTTCCTGAATTTTATACTAATTGAACTTGAAAAAGAAATTTAATTTGATTTTTTAAATAAACGATTTCACCGATTTACACGCGTTTTCCCTTGACCAAATTTTGACCGTATCACTCTTTAAACGACTTCAAGAAAACTATACCAAACCTATCTTTGCGGAAGAAATATATTAATACGGAACTGATTTCAAGATAATAAAGGGTGTACCGTTTGAAATTTGCACACACTCAAATTGCTCAACTTTTGATCCGTTGGGTAAAATTAATTGAAATTTTGCGTAGACATAGTTTACTGTGTATTGTTTACACTCAGTGAGTTGATTTCATCAGGTGCGCAAAAGTTTTCAAAATGCCGACGAAGGAACAGTGCGTGCGCGAAAAAGTTTTGCACGAGTACTTTGAGAATAAGGATCTGTCGCATCGTGCCATCGGAAAAAAAAGAGTTGGGAATCGCGAGTTCCACGGTGTCTGGTATCATAAAACGGTTCGAAGAACGTCTGACTGTTGATTGGAAGCGAAGATCCGGAGAAGAAGCCATCAGGTCAACACAAACGATCACAAACGCGTGGTTGGGGCCTTTAGACGGAAACCGAACGCCTCAGTTCGAGATGTGGCTAAAAAGTTACTCCGGCCGGACGTGCTAAGGCGAATGATGTCGATTTCGTGCCGAAAGATCTGAAACACTCCGGAACTGCACCCAATAGAAAAATACTGGGCCATTATGAAGGAGCACCTTCTAAAACGACCTAAAGTGATTTTCTACAATCGGCAGTGCGAAAATAGTGACTTTAGTGACCATTTTACGAAAAATAGTGACTTTAGTGACTTTTGGATGCAAATAGAGACTTTTAAGTGACTAGACTCAAAATAGTGACAAAGTCACTAAAAAGTGACCTGCTACCAGCCCTGAATGTACCATGTTATGTTCAGAAAAAATCATAGCTCATAAAATCTTCCGGTCCGCCTCTAAGCATATTGCTATGAGGTACCAGGTCCAGGCAATCGGGCCTGTCGATCTGCCAAATTTGGAAGACGTCTGCATTGAATTATCTCAAATTATAATACTCCGGCCACTATATCAAAAAACATTGCGATTAGTTGAGCGGATTGGAGATAATGAAATCATTGGGCATAGGACCAAGTCTCCCCCGAGTGGTGCTTTCAGATATTCTGGATAGTACTATTTGATCTTCTAATAACTTAATCTGAATGAAATCTTGGGAGTTTATTTTTAAGATCTTCCGAAAGACTTTCAACAGATTTTGGACTTGCCTGGAGTTGTCTGTGGTCTTTTTGGGATCTCTACCTATTCTTATTAAATCTTAATAATCATTTTTATAGCAGATTTCCTTAAGGAATTCAAACAGAGTTTCTTGTAACTGTTGTTTAGAACTTTAAGCACACACCTAGAAAATTTCATGTTACATAACGTCTTTTTAAATGCACCAAACGAAGCGGCTAATAAGACTTAAATTTACGTTCTTTTTCAAATTTTATGTTCGGAATTGTAAACCAAAGACTGAAACAATCATCGGATGAAAAGAGAGCTTTATTGCGGCGTGCGTTGTCAATGCCGGCCAATGCAAGACTGTGTGCTGTTGAAAGCATATATCCTGGCAGTAGAAGGCATACGATTGAGTGGTGTATTGATATTTCAGTTCACGATCATGTAATTTTAAGTATTTTGACCCTTAAAAATAAATCCGCAAAATCTAATTTGAATTAAAAGATATTATTTCGCATCATACTGTGTTTACTTTTAAGTGACAACTAGTCTTATTGGATTTGCACTTATTTGCACATAAAAGTCAATCATATATTGATTTACATGACACGAAATATAAGTCTTTTATCAAGTACAGCTCATGTAATTTACATTATTTTTAAGAGTATAGGTTTTTTGAACACTTTCACTATGTGTTCGTGTAGATTTCCAGCCAAATCTACCTGAAACTAAGGGGTTATCCATTAAGCGTTTCCTATCTTCAAAGTTGAATTAAACAAAAAAGCCCATCAATACCATTAAGTATGGAATATGACATCGTTCAAATGGCTTCACTTGGTGGAGTGCATCCGAAAAGTCCAATTTTCCACTACTCTAAATACTCTAAATCGTGACTACTAAATCGGGCTGAATCTCGTTGATGGCTTGAGTGATATGTTCGCTTTGAGGGAATTGGTGCTTTGCGGCTTATTGGCATAGACCAGCGACTTAACATAACCCCACAAGAAAAAAATCCAGCGGGGTTAAATCCATGGTAATTTGGCAAGACACACTGAATATGCTAATTTGACACTTTTAGCTTCAACAATATTGTCGCAATTAACTGTCAAAGTTAGGAAATCCCTATTGAAAAACCTTTTACCTCTAAATCTCCTTGTTGGTTCGTTCCAGATCAACTATTTAAATATTCTTTAGTTTACTTCCTCAGGTCCTTCGTAGGGAATTGTTTAAGATCCTGTGCCTATCTTCCACTTTCAACTAGAAATTTTCTACTAAAAGAATAGGAAAATCTCGGATTACTGGAGAAATTATGTTTCAGATTTGAGTCTACGGTCTAACTGAAAATGGACAATTCACATTCACATTCAGAACTCACGTGATGCAACTGAGGTTATTCAATACGATTAGGATTCGTGGGCGCCTCTTGTTGAATGACGTCATTGGTAAGTCTCGGAGCAGTTCATACCGTCTCTGCTGCGTCTGAGGAATGCTTCGGCAGTGCTACTTTACCTACGGTGAACACTTCAACACAAGGTCTGACATTTTGAAATATGAGTCTACTTGGTTTATGAACAGGCCCTTAGTTTATGCCACATCTAGCATTCCCTTTATGTGCATTATTTTTTTTTTTTGTCTGGATTATCGAGATTTTCAGCCTCGGGCTGGTTCATCTCCCGTCGTAGTCACTCAAATACCTCTTTTGGGTATTTTCGTAGCTTGTCCGGGGGTGAGATTCGAACTCGTGACTTTGGCGTGAGAGGTATGGATGTTGACCACTACGCCGGAGTCGCCCCCCTTTATGTGCATTAGAAAAAGCAGAAACTTAAATGGTTCTTTCAAACTGTGCAGCCTTGAAAAGTTTGGAGTCACATTTGGAAATATGAAGTGAGTCAACCTTAAATCATTTGAATATAAAGTTATTTAGTCCTCAAAAATTTTGAATCAGACCTAAAGTGCTTAAAATTACTATTACTATTTCAGATGCCACAAGATGCTACTATTATATTAGTATTATGCTGTTTAAATGCTACTTGTTAAATAAGCATTTCGAATGCAAAATATCCTTGATAATGCATTGCCATAGCATTGCAGTAAAACTGAACTGCTTTGCTGAAGGTCCGAACTTTCACATGCCCAATAGCGCGATCTAGTGACAGAAAATCAAATCATAATCTAAGTTGAAGGTTCGAATTTTCTTGGAGGTCGGGATAAAGATTTAAACATGTTCAAAAATGCTCTGTTTTACAAGCCTACTAGCGCCACGTAATTCCGAACTTTTTGAAAGTCCTTCTGCACTTTTCTGGAGGTTCGAACTTTCTAGGTGGTTTAGATCACGATATTGAAAATGCTCTCCGTTATATACCCACTAGCGCCACGCAGTAACCGAATTTCGAACCATACTCTCCAGTTTCTGTAGTTCTAAGTGGTCTGGATTACGATATAAAATCGTTGAAAATTGCACTCTACTACATGTTTACTAGCGACGCGTACTGACAGACTTCCGAACCACAATCTTCACCTTAAGAAAGTTCTTGAGCTTGTGAACAACTTTGCTGAAGGTTTGAACTTTCTAGGTGCTCGGGATCACGATATACACTCGTTTAAAAATGCACTCTTTTACCTGTACACTAGCGACGTAGTGACTGAATTTTGAACCATACTCTCCATCTTCCAGAATCCCTTAACCTTCTGAACAACTTTGCTGATAACAACATTTTTAACCAGGTAATCAAGGTTTCAAGGTATAGTATCATAAATTCTATTGTTCTAGTTGAGTGGATGCTTTTGAGGGTGGTGCAATATTCAAGTGTGTGTTGCAAAACTTTTCGAAGTGAGTCGATACTTTTGCCTGGTAGTGTATCTAGAACGTTAGGATTCATATTTCGCCTCGCTAAGGTCTTTACCGCCTGAAGTCACTATACTGTTCACTCGTTCGTTCAACTCTCGAATACTTCTCTGTAGTGACATCCGTATTACCGAAATGCAGCGGGGAGGGTAGAATCTGATCAACGCTGTTTCTTACGATTGCCTCTCCGCCGACTTCCTTGGCGAGAAACGTTCCGTCTGCCTAATCAATGTCAGCTGATTCATCTAGATACTCTTCGAGCGCGAAGGAACGTCACAAGTCTGCAGCAGATCCACTGCAGGGAAGGGTTGATTGTCCTGTCATACTGGGGGCGGTTAATTTGGACTTTTGTTCAAGGGCTCCGCGGAACAATGCAATACTGAGACTACTTTTTCACCACCCTTACTACGGACAAAACAGCGCCTCGATTGGTGTATGCTGCCTCCGTTTTTGATTTTAATTTGTCCCGAGAAACAATCCGTCGTAATTTCACAGTGTTTTTTTTTATCGAGAAATAAAGTGTAACTATTATAAATCTTTGTGAATTTTTGTGCAATATTATGTAGGTAAAAAAGAACTAGATTCATTTACAATCATTGAGATTAATTTGGTCTATTGATGTTCTCCACAAATAAAAAAATAAAAAACACAATGCCTTTAATCTATTTTCAAACATAGAATATAAAATATCCGCCTTCAACTACACTCCAAAACATTCAACTTGCGTCACAAAAATACCGAGTAGCTCCATTGAACTTGGTCATGAATGGTAATGATCCAAAACAAACTCAACCGTATTTAGAATTCGTAACCCATGCCCACATCCGCTTGATCCACGAGGGCGACCATTATTGATTCAAACATGTTTTGTCAAATGTTATAAATTCACCCACCACGGTTCAGCTGTTGTAGAAACGACCAGCACACCACCCCGGTTTTGGTGAAAGCAAATATAATTGATCCTGAATAATTTCAACGAAACCGCAAAGTTCACGCCACTTTCCCCTTCCTATTCCTCGCGTTCCATCGCTGTTCCAAGAACCTCTCAATCGGAAACATTAGGCAGTTTATACACAAAAAAAGTCACATCCCGCGACGGACCACCCAGCCCACCTCCCACAATGTTCGTTCTCTGAATTTTGCACTATATGGGCTCTTTCGATTTCGGGAAATGAAACTTGATTTATTTTTAATTCACACGAGTGAATCACACCACCACCACCATCATCATCATCAGCAATGATTTTGACATTTTCCAGTTGTCATCACGCCAAAGAGTCGTACACTAACTCACACGTTCTGACGAATTTACCGACCAAATTTAGGAAGGAGTCGTTCAATGGAGAGAAAAGGTTAAACACTAAACAGCGGTTTGGACAGGAGGCGGAAACACGGCTTTTCCTCAGTCAGGAAAGGCCAACCAATCGAGTGGAACTAGAGTGAAAATTTTCACATTGTGTTTGACGGACGACGTCGAAAAGTAGACGGCTTTGATAACAGCAAACTCGATAGCGAACAAAAAAAATAACATGATAAGCTCGGTCGGGTAGATCGGAACAAAGAGAAAGGTTCAGCTATCAGAATCGCGCAATCGATAAGCATTTTTGTTTGTTGATTTCCGTGTACGATAAACTGATAAAATTCAATGCAACGCGATAAAGAAATTCTGACACACTTATCGGATTCCAAATTAAATTTATCACAATTTGTCATCCTGTTAGTCACCAAACTCGGATGCTAACGTATGATTTTCTTCCGATACCCAGACTAAACCATGTTTTTTTTTTCTTGAACCCGACCCTAATTCTTCACCGACCGACACGAACGCGATAGTTGCTGGAAACCAAACTGGAAACGGGGCGGGTGACCGGGGTGTCGATTCGATTGACACTGACCGGAGGGGTCAATCAAGTAATCTCGATCGACCTTGTGCTAAGCTTAGCTCAGAAGAAGGCGACGAGACGGTCACACACAAAAAAGAAAGAGAACCAGATTCTCGGAAAAGCAAAACAGGTTTATTGTTCTTGTCGATAATTGCTTCTGAAAAGAAAGGAAAACCGTTCAGTCCAGTGAATCGGTTTAATGAAAACAAAAAAAGACAAATTTAGAATCAAGAGAACCAACGGAGAACATGGAAGGACTTCCGCTGGAACAGAGCCCCCTCCAGCCAGATGTTAATTGAATTTCAGCAACAATCACTCAATTCGGAAGATAAATGAAAACACAATGCCCGACAGGTAACAATACCAAGTAATGCTCCGCGGTTGTTGTCAAACTATGTGGTTGGGTAACACAGACGAGTGGTTTCAAAGTTGACGAAAAAACTTTGTCCAAATAGCCGAATGATTGTTGGTGGTAACTAGCATTTATCGCATCTTTGACATCATGCAATCGAACCCACCGACTCCGGCTTGGGAACACCGTGCCTTTACCGACCAGGCTATCCTTTGTTTCCTGACCAGTTCAATAACACAGAGAGCCAAACAAAAATATTTGAAAAGAACATTAATGTGTGACAACTTGTGCTCTTCTTCTAGTTACTTGGCTTTATATGCCCAACGAGATTCAGTTAGATTCGTTTGCCACCAGCTAAAGGCTGACTAAAAGTAAATAGTCACGCCCCCCGCTAGCACGCCTCGAGTGTTGGGAATCGAAAATCTTTGACAATGGTTTGCTTAAACTTCTATAGAGAAAAACTGGTGCAAGTTTGATCAAAGTAGTCGATCGCGATCAGAAATAACGTCAAATGGAACTCTGAAGAAAAAAAAATTTTGTGCACAAACACCGGGAAAATCCGGAGTGGTCCGATTCCAAGCTGGCTAAAGTGCTAAAGATGCCGAAAACAACAGGTTGTCGAGTGCTCAAAACCTACAAGGAAACCCTGAGTGTGGAAAGGAATCAGCGTACCTACGAAAAACTGGAACCAAGGATCACCAGCTGCGCTACAAGGTGTTGAGGTGCGTTAAATCCAACCCCGGTCTTTCGATCCGAGATGTGGCCAGAAGGTACAACGCCAACTTTCAAACGGTGCGGAACATCCTTTCCTGGGAAGGATACAAGTCGTACAAAGCCTGCATGAAGCAGAATTCCGTGGCCAAAAAGCGTGCAAAGCTCTTGTACGACCGTGTTTTGACGAAACACAAGGGTTGCACTTTGATCGATGACAAAACGTACGTCAAACTCGATTTTAAGCAGCTTCTCGGTCAAAAGTTTTACATCGCGACTGGACGTGTGGATGTGCCGGGAAGATTCGCGTTCGTGTTTGCCGACAAATTCGTGAAGAAGTTCATGATTTGGCAAGCGATTTGCAGTTGTGGCCTGAAAACGGAACTATTCGTCAAATCCTCGACGATGACATTCCAAGTTTACATCGAAGAATGCCTGAAAAAGCGTGTATTGCCGTTCATCCGCAAGCATAGAGACAAAGTCATCTTTAAGCCAATTTTGCCAACTGCCACTACTCCAAGGTGGTTCTGGAGTGGTATGCTGCCAACAACATCGATTTTGTTCCCAAACTAATGCATCCTCCGAATTGCCCGGAATTTCGACCAATCGAAAAATATTGGGCAATTTCGAAGCAGCGACTTCGACGAAGCGGCGTGGCAGTCAAGGACATCCAGCAAATGCGGGCAAAATGGAAGAAATGCGTTGATTACGTGTCCATTTTCTCTGTGCGGGCGCTGATGGACTCCATCAAGAAGAAGGTTCGAGATTTCGTTCGAACTGGAGATATGTAACCATCTAATGCTGTAACTTTAAAGTTTTAATAAAAGTACTGTGAAGCAACCATCAATGGACTTTTTTTTTAACTTATTGAATCACGAATTACAGGTCTTTTTGTGCGTACCATTTTACTTTCAGTCAGCCTTTAATTTAAGAATCTGTATTTAAAAAAAAATATGATGAACTTGTAGCACTTTGTTCCATCAATAACTTTGTCAAACAATGCATTTTCCCTTCTTTTCATATATACGACGAGAGAGCGATCCATTCGTCGCAAGACCCACTGCGATTCTTACAGCGAATGGAAGACAAAAAGAACGCTGTCCAGTCGTAGATATGATAGTTAAAGCAATGCACTGTTTGACGAAGACCAGTGAGTGGCAGCAAGCCCGATCATGTGTTGACGAAACAAGACCATCAATTTCATGCAAATTTGTTGTTTCTGTAGGGAAAAGTTGGATTTTGAAGCTGCCCCTTGAATGTTGGGCCTAGATTTTATGTAATGAACCTCCCAGAATCCATTGGTGCTGTCAGTCAGTCAGTCAGTCAGTCAGTCAGTCAGTCAGTCAGTCAGTCAGTCAGTCAGTCAGTCAGTCAGTCAGTCAGTCAGTCAGTCAGTCAGTCAGTCAGTCAGTCAGTCAGT
Organism: Aedes koreicus; assembly: GCA_024533555.2. Classification (NCBI taxonomy): domain Eukaryota; kingdom Metazoa; phylum Arthropoda; class Insecta; order Diptera; family Culicidae; genus Aedes; species Aedes koreicus. The sequence continues at coordinate 141,417 of JAHHFK020002363.1, read as the reverse complement.
CAGTCAGTCAGTCAGTCAGTCAGTCAGTCAGTCAGTCAGTCAGTCAGTCAGTCAGTCAGTCAGTCAGTCAGTCAGTCAGTCAGTCAGTCAGTCAGTCAGTCAGTCAGTCAGTCAGTCAGTCAGTCAGTCAGTCAGTCAGTCAGTCAGTCAGTCAGTCAGTCAGTCAGTCAGTCAGTCAGTCAGTCAGTCAGTCAGTCAGTCAGTCAGTCAGTCAGTCAGTCAGTCAGTCAGTCAGTCAGTCAGTCAGTCAGTCAGTCAGTCAGTCAGTCAGTCAGTCAGTCAGTCAGTCAGTCAGTCAGTCAGTCAGTCAGTCAGTCAGTCAGTCAGTCAGTCAGTCAGTCAGTCAGTCAGTCAGTCATTCAGTCAGTCAGTCAGTCAGTCAGTCAGTCAGTCAGTCAGTCAGTCAGTCAGTCAGTCAGTCAGTCAGAAGGTCTTTTCACTCTGTGCGATGTCTTGATGAAACCGTTATCCATGTTCATCTGAGACGGCTCCCATATTCTCTGGGAAGAAGTCCAAATGAAAATGCAAAAGGTGCAATTTTAGTGACGTTTTCAGCGAACGTTTGGAATGCATTTCATGCTCGCAACTCTGTTGCGTTAAGAGTTTGCTGAAAACTGTCGTCTTCGAGGAGTTTCCTGATTTGAGGTCCAACAAATACTCCTTCTTTCACTTTGGTTTCGCTCAAGCTCGGAAACTTTTTCCTCAAAAAACCCAATGGTTCTCCTTGGATATCCAGCTTTTTTACGAAAATTTTAATGGGCCCAAGCTCAATATGCAACGGAGGTAAGAAAATGTTGTCCCTGTCGACAAGAGGCAGATTTGACACATTTCTCTTCCCTGATACCATCTAGGTAAGTGCAGACCAATGCTAGTGGTGGTAATGTTTGCCCCTCGCACGGCAGTCCCATTCGTACAAAAAAAACAACAATGTTTTGTCTGGCCTCTTCGAAGTCCAGTGAACCTTATGGTTTTCACTGATGTTCCGAGTATTTGATTTTTTCCAGAAATGTTTTAATGTTCTCATAAGTTTCCTTGCTCTTACTGTATTAAAGACTGTATTCGATGAAATTTGGACACACAAAATAGGTCACCAAAAATTTTCCTTGAGCCCGATTCTTTTCAAACTTTCTGGAAATAAAGTACTACTAAATGGTTAAGTTTTGACATCATTGGTTTATTGAACCTCTTCTCCCAACCCAAATGCCCGCACCTTTGCCTTGACCCCTTTCATCAAATTTTGGGCAATGATAGGACCGACTTGCTTACTTACTTTTAACCACACTTTCTTTAGTTCAAGTTCATTTTCTATTAGTTTTTGAGTTTTTACGAGCTTTGCCTTCATGATTGCCCAAAATTTTTCAATTGGTCGAAGTTCCGGAGTGTTTGGAGGGTTGACGTCTTTTGGTACAAAAACTACATTATTATCTTTTTACCAGTCTAAGACGGGCCGGGCATAGTGGCAAGATGCCAAATCCGGCCAAAACAGTGTCGGGCCATCGTGAGATCTCAAGAAGGGCAGAAGTCGTTTTTGGAGGCATTCGTCCTTGTAGATTTGTCCGTTGACGGTCCCAGAGGTGATGAAGGGCTGACTCATTTTGCCACATCCTCAGATCGGTTGCCAGACAAGGAATTTTTTGGCGAATTTCGACAGATTCTTCTTCCGTACACTCTCCGGAACGGCCAACTTAGAGGTGGCGACGTAGTGTTCCTGTCCTGGCATTTGTTTGGTGTCGGCTTTAATGTAGGTCTCATCGTCCATCACAATGCAGAACGGTTTTGTGAGCCACTCCCTGTACAGTTTTCTTGCACGAGTTTTGGCCACCGAGTTCTGTTTATCGCTCCGGTTCGGTGCCTTCTGGACCTTGTACACATGTAATCCAAAACGTTTCATTGTTTTCTGCACAAAACAAACTGAAACTTTCGCCTTTTTCGCAACATCCCTGATCGAAATGTTGGGATAACGCTTAAATTGGTTCAATACCATCCTGGCCTTCTCCGGATTTGATGTGCCACGTTTTTTGCCACTACCATTTTTCCGCTTGGTTGTCTTACGGTCCTTGAACGTTTTGATCGCATGAGATACAATTGATTGTGCGATTCCGAGCTGTTTTCCAATCCATCGATGAGAAGCGTTTGGGTTTTCGAAGTGAGTGCCCAAAATTTGTTGGCGCACTATTTCTTCATTTGAAGCCATCACTGAAATCACTCGACCGATTTTCACGAAACTCATTACACAATTGACACAACACAATGAAATACATTCAGTTAAAATTTCAATATTTTTTACCCACACGCTAAAAAGTTACGAACAATTGCGTGTGTCCAAATTTCATCGAATACAGTCTTTAGACCTTCGATATTGTTGCAATAGACAAGATCCCGATCCATCGAAATATATTCAATGTTATCTGAATGCCTTAATGATGATACCTTGGCATCTTTTTCCAGGAAATTTCACTAATTTGGTCTTGAAGCTACTTTAAATCATTTAAAGCCATGGACCGAATAGAATGGAGACAACTTCTGAGTACCGCAAAGGCCACACCGGCCTTGTTCTGATTGGTCAACTTCAAATCATTTAGCTTCAATAAACTATGCTGTAAATCTACTGTCTACTGTAAATCATTTAGTTTCAATCTTATTTAGAGTAATTTTAGATAGTATTTCTGCTTGAAATTCTGAGCAAAATTCACTGGTTAGAGATCAGTCGAGATCCTAAGCAAGGTTTGCTTTCAGCAATGGACAAAATTCGTTCGTGATTATGAGCAGAATTTGCTCGGAGTTCTACAAGGCTCCCCAAGTAGTCTGATCAGGATTTACTCTAATTTTTGGCGAGATTTGCTGAGAAATTTAAACACTATTGAACGGAAATTCCACGCAGGAAACACACAAAACTATGAGTAGTATACACTTCGAATCTTTGTTAGAGATTGTACGAAATGCTTAGCGGATTTGGCTTGGGATCCTAACATGATCTTGTTCAGAATCCTTGGCTGAATTCTGAAGTGGGAATATTGGCTACAGTATCCTGAGCGCAACCTGACCCATAGTCGTTCATTTGTTATGAATCAAGACGGTACACGCAGTAAAGCTTTGCTCCTTAGGAAACAAATCACAAAACGTTCATGAATAGTCATACAAATCTTTCGAATTCTTTAACCCCATCCCCCAAACGCTGCACACCTAGAGCTTCCTTGGCACATTTGTTCCACTCCTTCTCCTCTCCCCCGGGCGCCCGTTGTTTTTCGAGAAATGCTTTATTATCAGCGGATTTCCGCTTGTGGGATCCTAACATGATCTTGTCAAAACTCAGAAATGGCTTTGGCTGAATTCTATTGAAAGTCTGGGAATATTGGCTCAGAATCCTGAGCAGGATTGTCCTTTTGACGTAGGTTTCATTGCATATGAGGTCATCCAATAGTCGTTCCCCTCCTCCCTCTGCCTCTCCTCTGTTTGGTTCTTCTGGCCGATGACGAATTTGCTCGCAAACGAATCATTCGAACGTACTGCGAGCAGTAGCGTATTTTTGTGCGATTCAATCGATAGTCAGGGTCCGACGGTCCAACACCTCTGGTTCAGTCGGCATATGTTCCACTACGACGCTTACCTTGAGGCACTCGATCCACGCTCTTTTGCTTCCTGAACCGTTTGAGCACATCATACACGGTTGATGTAGCGATTTTTCACGTTTTTGGGGTTTTTTTTGGCGCCCACATGAATTTACCACGGGGGGTGCGCAGATTTTTCTCACCTCTCGGTTTCCATCTGGAATAACTTTTGACTCACTGCACGAAACACCGTGAAATTTATACCACAGAAAGTGGGCGCCTAGGTAAATAAATCGCTGTAAAATAATTCTTGCAGCGGTCACTTTCCGTGCCGCTGCAACACAATAAGTGATTCCGGATTTTCTAAAATTGTTGAATTATGCTTTGCTCAGGATGCTGAACTGCTTTCTTTCAGAATCATAAGCAGGACTCGTTCGAAGTTTTGATCATAGTTCACTTAGAATCATGAGCAAGATTTGATTATAAAACTGGGCAGGATTTTTTATTTGGAATCCGGAGCAGGTTCTACTTAATATCTCGAGTGAATTCATTCAAAATCCAAACGGTTTCGCTCAAAAGCCCTAGTAGCATTTACTTAAAATCCATGGTAATCATTAACAGGGTTTGTTATAAATCAGTGACACGCATTCTCGTACAGTGAGACGTACGAACGAAATGAAATAGATTCTCTGAGCAAATGAGTTTACTATAATGCTCAACGATTTTATGATTCTGCGGAATACTTATACATGTATTGAATAGCTCAGAAGCAATTGGTTGATGTCTTAGCGTCAATTTTCTTAGTTGACGTAGCACAACAGATGGAAGAGAACATATTTGTATTGTCGCGGCATCAAAGAGAGTTCGCATTCGGTAACGTTGCGAATGGGCCAAATCACAGTCTCTCACTTTTTTGGGCATAGAAACCGTGCATTACCGTGCACGGAAGATGATGTTTTAGAAAACGGAGCTATTATTTTGTGTGTGTAGAAATAAACAAAATCGTTTTCTTGAGTGAAAAACAGCCCCTGTTCAAGTTTTTTAATCAATTGTAACTTCATACTCTTTTTGAAAGAGTTTGTTCTTGAAATGTTACTTTGCATCAAAAACTTCTAACACTTCGGCCTATGATCTTTCTTTCTAAGAATAATAAAGTTCTTCTAAAGAGCATTCGAGGTTCAAGAGCCGTGTTCTATGTTTTCGGTTGTCAAGCTTAGTGCTCACGGTTCATCAAAGTAGCTAAATAATCGGAATATGGGAGGGACCATCAGGGCCCCCGATTGAAGCGGAATGGATGGGAAGCTTGGGAATGCCAACTCCTTGTTGCTAACAGTTTGTGGATAAAGGGTGGGCTCTTCTCCCCACTCATCCTTTTGTTCGATAGCTCGCAGTTTTGACCAATTGTTCAATCTTGTTGTTGGAAGGAGACTCTTTTCAGTCCCGGGTAGGTATCTTTTTTCTAATCCCCAGTATCAATTCGTATAGGTTATGTTGCCTATCAATCCATCCAACCCGTTTTTGTCCCTTGATACAATGACATGATGAGGACAATCAGTGGATATTGAAGCTTGATTAAGTCAAACAGAGAAGAAACCCCTGTCGGAATTAGTTTTCGTGCTACAATGAATGACAGTAAATATCATACATCATGTATGATATTCAATACATGCAATGTATCATACAATACGGATTTTTTTTTTATAGAATTCATAATGCCGTTAGAATACGGAAGTATGAAAACTTTCTATAAAGTATCAACGTTTTGATAGTTCTGGACAACAGTTTGTACGTCATCGCTAACCACAAAATGATGCATCGACATAAAAAAATGCATGGAATAAAAAAACATTACATATACACTTTAATTTCAGTTGGAAGCTCATAAAATTCTTTGATTTTCTTCTTCTTCTTCTGCTCTAAAAAGGCCAAGAACCGCAGTGCTTTTTGATCCACCAAACTTTTCAAAGGTAAAAAAAAAGTATTTCGAATACCACGCTGGCCTTCCCCTGCTAAAGCCACCCACCATCCACACGCAAGTCACGCAGTTCTCGTGAAAACAGCATTATCCTCGAATAAACACCGAAACAACTAGGCTATGCCGGTTGCCGTAATGTAGCACAACTGGGGGGAAAATAAAGTCTGCTTCAGTTAGACTCCGGAGTGGCGAAAACGAAAAATAAGCGAATGAAATTTACGCAAAGCTTAGATTGTTTCCAACAACAATCGCTCGATAATTGAATTCTTTTTTCGAAATCATTATACCAGATCAAGAATTTCCAAGAGAATTGTGGACAAAAAGGAATTCCTAGAAAATAAAAAATGACAAAATTTTCAGCACTTAAAATGAATAACTTTCCAAACAAAACTGTCAAAAGTTTCCGGATCAGCCACATGGCCAGGGTAGCAGCCATTCGACTTGATTCACATATATTCATTTGCCAACAACTCGTTCCAGAAGCCGAATTTTAAAATATGATGTATGATGAACTTGTGGTACATGATCAATTCTACATCTTTGTCAAACATTGCATTCCTATATTTCTAATATCCACGGCGTAGTTCTTGCGATGGGTATTCGATTAATATAAGCTCTCATTTAAACTCTTATAATTCAGCTTTTGAAATGAGCGTTAAACGAATGTAAGTGTTCTGAGACTGCTATACGATAATTTCGTAATTTCGACTGAAGCAGCCTCGACAACCAATGCGACAGACAACGAGCTGAAGGATCTAAAGCTTAAAGAAAGAACACCCCGACCATACCGAGGGAACTCGTGCGTATCCATGGGTGTGTATATTGTTGCCCATTTCATGTTTTATTCGCAACCTGAGGACGTGAAGGACCTGTAGGGATCAACATACGTATTACAGTGTAGGTAAAATGACACAGGGCAGTCGGACTGTCTTTTCATTTTCGCTTCTGGACTGTTAAACTTAACTGCACGGCTCCGAAAAGAAACGCTGCGATGCTCCGTTCAGGTTATGCCTGCTTGAACTTTAGTTGTTATGAATTTGTTCTACTTGGATGCCGGTTTTTTTTTTTTTTTGGTTTGGAAATACGCAATACTGTAATCAAGATTGCTACTACTAGGTATACATCTGTTGATGACATCGCTCCGGCTTGCTCAGCTATAAACATGTAGAATCAACATACATCGAAATTGGCATCAGGTGGAAGAGAAAATCGATGTCTTCTGGGAAGATGTTTTTTTTTTTTGCACACACTCCTTCTTGCTTGTTATATTGATGGACACGCATGGTGATTCACAGTTGTAAGAAGTTTGAAGGCAGGGTCGAGGCTCGATTTGAATTTATCTAACAGCAGCTTAGCTAATGAGATATTGTCGTGATTTTCGATTTCAAAAGAGTTACGTGACTAATAACGTGACTAATTCTAACATTACATTGTCATTAAAATTCTCTCATCCATCATAAGCTTACCAACGACGCAAATTGATCCGACGATTAATGCTTCAATATTCGTATCGATTCCAAAATTATTTCCAAAACGCTGGAATCGACACATAATAATAAATAAAAGGATGCGCAATAAAGCTTCAATTTTTCCAGCCAAACGTGCTCGAGCGCAAAGCTTTTCCCATCATTCGCTTGCTGAAAATGAGGAAAAAATTGCGAGCAAATGGCAGAAATTAAATTCGCTTATCGTGTCTTACTGCTTGCCTGGGCAATAACAATAACAAGAGTGACTGCAGGCTCTCACGTCGCCGTTCATTGTGTTCGGAATTTTCCTGGGAAGAGTCCTTTCGCATAGCATCAAATCAGCGAATAAATTTTCCTGTGCACACCCCGGGGAAAGTCAATGGATCGAATGTTGATGGTTTATTCTAGCGGCATCGACGAGCCCCGCACCAGCCTCTGATGGATATGGCGGATGTTGTTGTACATTTAAAACAAGTTTGATCAGATGCGATGCAAGTATGTAGTTAGTATGCACATTTTTTTTCGAGAAAATTTAGGTAAATCATTTTAATCGGTTCAGTTTTCACAATCTCTTACTATATTGGGACAAATTAAAGGAAATTATTTTGTTATGAACGATTATCTTATCTTTTCGTCTCTTATCGTTCATATCACGTGGCTAGTATTGGCATTGGAGCTGGCTAGTATTTATATTATTTATTTACTACGTCTTCAGCTATGCTGCACAGACTGAACCTATCTTATATCTATGTCATTTGCCTAATACTAGATTGAAAACGGTCTCGACTTATGCTAAAATCAAACTTTTCAACACCATTCAACAAGTTAAAACACTTTTCAAGCGGGTGATTTTATCCGAACACTGTCTGGTGTCTGGCAGTCCAAAATAACGATCGTTGCCGGGACCGACGCGCAGGAACGAAGAAGCTCACATGCTGTCCTGGGCAGTCGATTCGGTTGCTTAGTATATCGAACGTGAATTCAGACGGTGGCACAAGTCGTTGACGAACAGAGTGAAGATCAAGGGACCGAGTTGGCTACCTTGTGGCACGCCGGATGGTGTTGCAAAACAGCTTGACTTAAAAGAGCTAGGCTTCACGTAGGCGGATTAGTCTAGTAGGTATGACCGTAACTACATGATGAGGCAATTAGGAAATCCTAGTTTCTCATTTTCATTTTGCAGCGTTTGGTGGGGCAATGAGAGCGCAAGTCAATCCAAAGCCGAGGGTTAGGGAAGGGGTAATGGCGAACTGGTCTATGCGGACTACTTGAACGCCATTGGAGGTGAAAAGGATTAGGTTGGGGTAAGGGGTTTGTAGTGTTTTTGGATTGAGATGGCCGCGTTGCTACAACATGATCTGAAATGTTTAATTTTATTGGGATTTGAAACTAGTATTGACTCTAATATAACTTTTTGATCTTAGGTAAGATGAATGTTTTTGATAGTTTGACAGTTTTGATTTCCTATATACTTATATTTGAGTGCCGTCTTTGATTTTTTCGAGGATGCTCCACAGGTACTTTTTCTTGAAATTTATATGATCACTTCCTTATCAAAACCGCATGTAGCCTAGGTCTGAGCAGGTCCTTCGCACTCCAATCGATCCATTTCACAGCCGTTATCGACCATGAAGTCAATAAAAAAATGAATAACAACATAAGTTGTCAATAAAATGAAAAGTGTACTTTTAGTCGTTTCCCTTAGATTGATAGTAAGAAGTCTAAGAGTGAATTGCGGCATAGCCCGCCAGTATCACACCTGATGTTAGTGCCTTTATATAAACCTTCTACGACGTGGCAGTGAAAAAATGATAAGAAAATGTGATACTTTCACTACTGGTGAAATTCTTGGTCTCACATGCATGTTTATAGCATGAGATAAGCCCTCTCACCATCGACAAGGTGACAAATTTGACCTACGAGAGGGAGTTAGACTTTTCTTCGATTTTTTTCAATATTAGTTAGAATGTTTTTTAACGAATGTTTAGAAAAAATCGAAAGATAATGAAGATACTGCCGCGCTTTTTTCCAAAAGGAGTATTGCAGTACAAAATCCCCCCCTATGTTTTGTGAAGAAGAAAAGAGCTTTACCCCGAGCCGCTATAGTGATATAATGAGATGGGCAGTAGAAGAAAATAACTTTTCCTTGAAAAAAAAAAGCAACTGGGCTGGGCAGAGGAGGAGAGGAGAGGTGTGTGTATGGGTGTGACCACAGACAATTTCCATACATCCGGAAACGTAGTCTCCTACACACTTAGAAAACAATCGGTAATTTTTTACCGAACTTTCAACAGCTGAACGTTCGGAAATCCGGATCGGATTTCGGTAAAATTTGACAAGTTCCGGTAATGTTTTTACCGGAATAGAGACAGGTTGAATAGCCAACACACAAGGGGTGCAAGTACTTCAGCACATCGACGAATAAAACCGGGAGGTTGCCTATCTGACCCAGGACCGTTTCGAAGGGTCAACAGTTCCCAGTGCACTAGTGACATCTGCTACGGTGAAGATTGCACACGGAAATAGTGTATCGTATGATGGCAAGGAATTCAACAACTCCGGAGAACTCGGCGGAAAGTCAGCATTGTAGACAGATTTGAAGAAATCAGCGAAAAGTTCGACAGAACCTTCGAGGCCTCGACTGGTTGGGCCATCGAAAGACATTTCCGGTGGAATCGAGTGTGTGTTTTTTATGCTTTAAACAAAGCGCCAGAAAGAGGAGGAATCCACCTTAACCTCATCTTGTATTCGGAAAATATACTCACGGAAAGAAGAAGATACACATTCGGCGTATTCAGCCTCGAGCCTGCGAAGAATTGAGCTGTTTTCAGCAGTTCGATGACGCAGAAACCGGTGGCGAACCTTACAAAGAACGTTACGCCGATGTCGAAGGTCAGTATTCCACCATGGTCCATTGTTTGAACGGCGAGGATAACGTCTGCGGAGAGAACAGTGTCTGCTTATGGTTCTGGAAATCTCGCCGTAGAATGTGGCAACGTTGGCATCGTGAATAATTTCCTCCCAGTTCAGTGAACGTAGATCTTCAAAAACTGAATCGATTGAAATCGAAGTCGAGGTCCTCCGTAGTTGCTTGAATACCCTCAAAGGAACTTCGTGTGTTCACGCGTAAAACGAACGGCTTGTGGTGACGGTCCAAGGGTAAACTTGAGAATTGCTTGCTTCAAACAACTCAGTTTCATTACTGTTGTTAACGAAAGCCATGTCTAGGAGTCTTCCGTTGATATTACGCACATCGCAAATCTGTTGCAATCCACTTTCAATCATGTTTCTGGTAAATACAAGCTCCTGTTCGGTTGATGCATTTGTTGGTATGCACGAGTCCAATCATCACAGAATCACCGTAGGCCGCTTTATTCATTATTTGTTGCACACAGTCCGAATGGTCGACATAACTGCCGGGTTCACTATTGGGCCTCAAGTAAATTCCACATACATAGACAGATCTAGTCGGAAGAGACAGTTTAACAGCGATTTGTTCGAGCGAGTCAGTATGTAGGTTTGAAGTAAGAACTGAATTATTTGACCTTACATATCTTTCTCGGAGAGTTGAATAATATATCTCATAGAATGACTTTGATTGGAAATGTGAGGAAGCACCCAGATAACCAAAATATGGCCCGCATAAGTTGAGACCATAAATGTGTAAATTTCATTGTTTTCTTTAAACAAATTGATTTGACATCGTATATCACTTAATCTGTAACAACAAATTGGATTTAAAAAGTCTAACAATGTAAATCCGATAAAGTTTGTGACGCAGTACGATGGATAACTCTTAACGATTTATCTTCAACATAATACGATAATGGCCACAACTAACGTTTGCATTAAAGAAATGGATTTTTTTCGGATGGTGATAAAAAAAAAGCTAAGACAGATAATTGCATTTTGATAAATTTCCCATGGAAGGTAATTATTTAACCTTACTTGCAAAAAAATTCTACGCCCTTACGAGCGGCCTTCCGGCAGTTAACCGGAACATTCGCCATGGCGGACGAAAACATGCGTGTACTTTTTCACTGTTTGGCCGGATGAACCGACCTCCCAAGCGCCAAGCGCACGCAGCGATGTAGCCACTTTTCCCTCGGTCTTCCTCTTCAGCATCCTTTGGAGCTTCTTGACCGGGCTTTTTTTTTCGATGCTCTGATTGTTGTCCAATAGTGCCAAGATGTTGTAGATGCCGGAACGGGCGTATCCGGCATCCACGAAGTGCCACACGATGTCCGTTTTCGACGCGGCGGGGTACCGTTCTTTGAACGCGCACACTTCTGAACGGAGTTGCTTCACTGTTTTTGCCATCACGGTTAGAGTTCGACTGATAGAGCTGTCATATTTTGTCTGCTGACTCATGGATTACTATGATTGATGCTGCATGGCTAGTTTCGTCAGTGCGGGTGAAGGTAAACCCATGAAAAATCGGCAATTTTTGTCAATTTTTTTTAAAATGCAAAAGTTATATGCGATTTTGACTTAAAATGTAGGAATATACGAGACTAACACTGTTATACCACTTCTGGTTGTCTGGGCAGCCATTTCAAACATATGAAACACTATACAAACCTGCCAATTTAGAATTGGAACACTTTCAATGGAATATATGTCAGAATCTGTTTACAATGAAACTAACCAACTATGAGTTCTTAAAGTGTACATGTTTCGTAACTTTGATGAAATTCGGTGTGACAAAAGAAAAAGCCCACCCTAGATAATTCTAGTTTTGTACAATATAACATCGATACACCCCTCGGATTATCTTGTTTTGACATTTCAATGATCCTGCAACACTGTTTAGTGACGTTTTATAACCGTTTTACTTGGTTGTGAGATATTACGCGTGAATCAGGTGATTTTTATTACAAAAAGGATGGAAGGCAAACAAATTTCACTGCAGATCCGGAAATTAGTTGTAGTGGATTGCGAAAAACACATTTCGCAACGAGTGATCGCGAAAAAGTTTGGGATCAGCCGAGGAGCGGTCCGCGCGATATATAAGAAACATCAAACTTTTGGATCGGTGGTTGATAAACCAGGTAGAGGCCTAGCACGGAAGACTGACCAACGAACCGATGCTAGAATAATTCGCGAAATCAAAAAAGATCCAAAGGTTACGATTCGTTCCATCCAAGAAAAGCTGGAGCTACCGATATCTGATCGAACTATACGGCGTCGAATAGCAGCACATGGATTGAAGAGCAGATACACACGGAGACTACCATTTATCAGCAAGGTGAATAAATTAAAGCGTCTGCGCTTCGCTCGGGAACATGCTGATAAGCCTCAAGAATTTTGGAGACGAGTGCTCTGGACCGACGAATCGAAATTTGAAATCTTCAACCGGAAGCGGCGTGATCGGGTTTGGCGAAAGGATGGAGAAAGTCTTCAGGAACGTCATTTGCAAGGGACTGTAAAACACGGCGGTGGGAACGTGATGGTGTGGGGATGTTTTTCTTTTGCTGGTGTTGGAAACTTGGTTCGCATTAATGGAATTATGACAGCAGACATATACATAGACATTTTGAACGAAAACCTCGAGGAGTCTTTATTGAAGGTCGGGTTGGAAAACAACTTTATTTTCCAACAAGATAATGACCCAAAGCATACAGCAAAAAAGACAAAAGCTTTTTTCCGTTCCAATCGCATAAAACCATTGGAATGGCCACCTCAAAGTCCAGATTTGAACCCAATTGAAAATTTGTGGTCAATCCTGGACAACAAAGTGAACAAATCCGATGTAACGAATAAGGACAACTATTTCGAAGCGCTTCAGAATGCCTGGCTTTCAATAGACCCACAGCATTTACAAAACTTAGCTGATAGTATGCCAACACGTCTTCAGGAAGTTCTTAAGGCCAAAGGAGGTCACATTAATTACTAAAGTTATTGTTTTCTTCTTTATGCTATCGTTTTGAATATATATTTGTAGGTGGGCTTTTTCTTATGTCATATCTATTTCTGATTAAAGTGCAATAAACATGTGATATGTAACGTCATAATAAAAAAAAGTTATTTGATTGACCACAAAATATCAATACCAAACCATCATTATTTATTTCAGTTTATTATATCGCAATAATACTGTTAATTTTTCATGTAAATAATGCGAAAATTTGTTCTATTTCTTTCAAATCCCATTTTCAACTAATTCAAGCAATAATATCAACATTTTCGAGTGCAGTTATCTTTATAAAGTCCTTTTAAACAAATTTATTCAATGTGTCCTCCAGTGATGTTTGTGCTTCAACATATGCCCAAATCGAATAATCCAACGGATTAAGATCTGGACTGCTAGGGGGCCACAAATCCTTCGGCCAAAACTTCATGTTATCGTTCAACCATTGTTGGGTTCGATTGGACGTGTGACACGGCGCTCCATCCTGCTGTAGGACAACGTTTTGGTCCTCGGAGAAGTTGGCCTTCACCCAGGGAAGCACTTGGTCCTTTAAAATACCGATATACACTTCGGTATTGATTTTAACTCCAGCATCAATGAAAACAGGCGGCATTTTCAAACCGTTGGACGCCACCAAGCCAAACATCATGACACCAGCCGGATGTTTGGTTTGAAATTTGAATTTCACTTTTTCCGGAACGTTCTCCATTTTCTGCGGTGAAATGAACCGGTCCGTGCGGCTGTTGGCCACAGCATCGATGCTGAAAAGCTTTTCGTCGGAGAACAGGATTATCATTTTTTCCTTCTTCAACAAGGAAAGCAATCTCTTGGAACGAGTCACTCGTAGTTCCTTGACCCGGTCCGTAATCAAGTGGCGTTTCACTCTGGCTCTGGAAGATGCATGCAGGTCTTCTTTGATGATTCTCCGCATGGATTTCTCCGAAATATTGGCTTCCTTTGCAAGTTTTCTTATGGAACGCACCGGGTTGCGAGCAATTTTTGCACGGACCGATTTGATCACGTTCGGCGTGCGTGCAAAGCGCGGACGTCCGCTTCCCGGCTTCCGCTGCTTAGGACCATCCTGCAGGGACTTTTTTATGCGGTAAACTGTTGCCAAATGGCACCCTACCACCTTGGCAATCTCTTTCGGCTTCTTCTGGGCGAGCAACAAACTGGTGATCACTTCTTTCGCGAACATTTTGACGAATTTGCAATAAAACAAATAGAATGTTTGGATGCAGCACTTGAAAGTAAACATAAACAAATACACTTTCGACAGAAATTAGTCACTAGCTACACGAATTAACCCAATACTCAAGTTTGAACATTTTCGCATTATTTTCTGCCGCACCCTGTAATGAGATATCACTAAACAATCAATTTTATTTTTTATTTTTCAACAAATAGAACCACCCTAATGAAATGTCACATATAATATACTAGCAGTTGCCAACGATGATATAGGATATGTTTCAATACTCAAATTCAATTCACTTCCCCAACATGAAAAAGTCCCAGAAGGTCGATTTTTTTCAAATTTTTTTTAGAGGTATCACCAGATCTAAACGTTTCATGCATTTCTAAGACATTTGGTATCAAAAAAAATCGATTTCGAAATTTCATGTACCTCATTGGGAGATTTTCCATGGGTCAAAAAAGTCAAAACTTTAACCGCTTTGAGGGTCCACTTAACAAAGTCCGATTGAGCTCAAATTTTGCATGGGTATTTTATTCCAGGAGACAACACTTTTGAGAACCATCCTGTTTTGAAATTCTAAAAATCGATTTTCACCAGCACCCTAATGGACATTGGTTGTGGAGGACTTTGAATGGAAAGTGTTGGAGGAGGCGAATGAATTGCATAAGTTGCTAAGGGAACCTCTCATCGATCACACCGCTAAAATCGGTCCACTACGGTGGGCTGGGGATGTCGTAAGAATGTCGGATTGATTCTCGGTGAATGATCCGTCGGGTACAAGAGGAGTATGCGCCCAGATGCAAGGTGAATGGATCAAGTAGAATGTGACTAGCGAAACCTTCACCGATTGCGAGGCTGGCGAAGTGCAACTTTTGCATACAGCAGAGGCCACTCCTACCTTGGAAAGATTGATCCAGATCATGAACTAACAATGTTTTTTCGTAAATTCACTTACGCTTGTTTTGTAAATACAGTTTTTGTACATTGAACACATGTCTCATGCATTGTAAACAACTTTCATAATACTTGTCATCATCATATTGCTTGCATTACACCTTATTCGTACAATGCACGAAATGAATTTCGTGCGGACCAGCCAATTTTCGCTCTGCTTCTGTCGTACCCAAACATGTCGGTGTTGCTTTTTTGGTGGCAAAAATCATTTGCTCACCGCGAAATAAAATGAAAAGCGTCTCACGCTTCGTGTCGAAAATGTTGACTTCATCTTCATTTATCTCTCCACTTATCACTGGTCACCATAGCCAAGAGAGATAAACCAAGGATTCAGTAAAAGCTCTTCCCAATTCTGCAGGATTAATTCCCAATTCAAAAACATTTAAAAGAGTAACAATGAACGAATATTCTTTGACTTTGTCACGGATGGCCAGACAATTATTTGAATTGAACCCTAACAATATGGGTGTCAAAATTCTTGAAATCGTTCCAGAAGAACGTTTGCCATAGTTATTGGACAATCCATCTTTTTGATTTTTTCCTTTTCCGTTTCAGTAAACGGAATTTAACATGGGATTGCGATAGAAAAGGAAATTTCTTTCGAACACGATACCGAACTTTACTCTAGACTGGCCAATCAGTAGCTAAGTCATCGGTTGTACCGATAACGATAAGAAATTTTCTTTTGGAACGATTCCAAAAATTTTGACACCCATATTGTTGGGGTTCAATTCAAATAATTTTCTGGCCATCCGTGGGCTCATGGGAACTTCTCTGAACTGGCCAATCCGAAGCCAAGTGACCGGATGGTCCAATAACTTTAGAAAACGTTCTTCTGGAACGATTCTAAGAATGTTGGCACCCATATTGTTAGGGCTCAATACAAATAACTGCCTGGTCATCCGTGGCCTCATGGGAACCTGCTTCGAGGTGACTGTTCCTGAATCAAGTCACCGGATTGTCATATGGCTAACACACACATTCCTGTGTATTCATTCCACAGTTTTTGTATCATTAGTGTTGGTTTTCTGTTGGAACATTTATAAGTATACCATTTTCGGAACACGGTTCCGGATATCCGATTTTTCCGGAGATGGATGATGTCCATCGGTCATATTAGACAATTTTGAGGAAGCGGTTGAGTTCCTGAATCCAAAACTGCCAAAATATTCAAAATCGGTTGGATATTTCCATAGTAATGTCCATTTTAGTTCCGTGGGTAAAAACGTTCCTAGTCGGCCTTTTACGTAACAAAAAAAAAAATCAGAAGCCCCTCCTCGCACCCCCCCAGATGTCACAAAGTTTCAATATCCTACTATGACAACTTAATGAAATATTATGTTTTGAAATCGAAAAAGGCAACTTTGTTCCCTGTTTGACACGTAACGGTTCAGTGCGATTGGTCTTGTGAGCTTGCTTTTTAGAGTCGTAATATTATTTTGAACCATGCAAAGCTTTTTTCAAGATGGTTACATAGATAGACATCACTGTTTTAAAACTATTGATCAAAAATCGACCGATTTTGTTCCACATATCTATTCGGGTGATCAGTTTTCAAGCGAAGCGTCGAACACTGATACAACCCAAGCACCATGCCAACATTCCCCACAGATCCGTCAAGCTGAATCTATTGAACCTAAATCCTATCACACGTGCTCCCCTTCAACTCTGAGCCCATCGTAGAAGTACAGATGTCATTCACCTAAATTCACTGCGACTGAGCTGTTGCGCTGCCGACACGGTTCAATGCAATAGCAAATTTATTTTTAATCCAAACTTCCACCCGTTGTCATTTCGTCCGGCACACGAGTTCTGTTCGCTTTCTCTACCCAGAGCTTCATGAATGAAATTGACATTGAGTTGGCTTCTGCTTTCATCTTATGCAATAGCGAAAAAAAAAACAACCAAAATGCACCTACGTCTTCAGATGAAACAATATAAAATGTCTAAGTTATTGCATTTCTGTCATCGTTGTTACAATTTCGTTAAATGGGCGAAACTCGGTGTCAAACAAAGGAATTCAAAGGAAGATTTTTGCTATCTCATGCTGCGAAGCACACCGAATAGTTTTATACATCATTCTATCTTTATGACATCGTCTGCTGCATCGGTCACAGTTTAATACTACAGTGCGACCACCCACCAGAAAAACCAGCACATAATGGACGAACGGTGAAGTAAATTGACTTTTTAGATGAGCTATTCGAAATCCCGGTTCCAGGAAAGACATGAGAGCGGAAAATACTGACTTTGTGTTCATTACAGTTGTGGCATGGAGCAAATCCTAACTAGCTCGGAATGGCACATTCAGGGCGGGAAAGTGCAGCCTCGCAAGCCACTCCGGGAGGGTCGAAGTTTTCCCCGACTCTATGGCGATTGTTTGTCATTGCCGTTGCCATCCTACCATGTGGCATCGAGACAAAATGGCAGCAGACGAACTATCCAGATAAATGCACATACATATTTTGCGGTTGCAATGAATACTGCGGGGGCGACGACGCCACGATGATAAATGATGATAATCATATTCCTGTCCATGCACGACGACGACGACGGACGCCGAGAGTGCACTTCACCACTCGTGTCAACAGGAATGGGAAAATGGAGTCCGTTTCAATAGAAGCAAAAAATGCGTCTTCCTAGGAAGATTCGACGGGAAAGTTCGCTTTTGCCGTGAATGGAAGAAGCAGCGAAAAGGAGCATCTCAAGTTGATCCGCTGAAACAAGGATAAACTAGTGCATCCACTTCGGGAAAGTGTCGTCTTGCAACGGATGTTGCGAATGTCCATGATGTGCCTAGCTGTCTTTTTTTTGTGTGTGTGCTGGTGAGTGGTTCAAATGGCGGGAATGATATCGATGTGATTTTGTGCTATTTACGACAGAAAATGATTATTTAGATGTTTTCATTTTATGTATTACGTTTAGATAGGATTTAAGTGTTTTATAATAGTTTGGCATGCAATTTTCACTTTAAATGTAGCTCTTTATCGTTCTACAATCATGATCTAGGGAATTATCTGAGCACGTGTACAAAGATAATTATCAAAGCTTGAGATTTTGAAATTGTGGAGAAGTTTAAGATTTGCTTTAAGTCTTTTAGAGTTTGCGAACGTGTTTCCATTTTTATTCATTTTTATATAGGGGTATTAAGGGCTTAATTTGCATAAAGAGTGTATTCGATAAACATGGCATACACAGATTTACTCATTAAAATTAAACCGATTGTCGGATTTTCTTGAAATTTTCAGGGAATGAGAAACTAGTAATGAGTTATGATGTACAAAATTTGTTTGATTCAATTTCATCTCCCATCCCGAACCCCCACACCATCCCGTTTACAGCACCATCCCATTTTGTACTAGATGTAGATCAGGCCAAAACAGAATTGATCCTAAGTGCTTCCTTATGAATGGCAAGAGACGCTTCTTAAGGCACTCTTCCCAAGTAATAATTTAAGTTTTATTCCAGCCGTATTGCACTGATCCCGGCTTTGTTGATAAAACTACATTCAAAACTGTTTTGTCTACCAACGCCTCCTATATGCTCCTTTAAAGCCAAAATTTGTACAAAGTGGCCCACTCTATAGATAGTTGTGATAATAAATTAATAAAACCTTTATAAGACCATAAAGATTTTGAATTTTCTAGTGATAGACGTTATGACCACTTGAGAACCTTCATAAAACCTATTGGCTGCCATGAAAACCAGAATGTGGCCAAATGTCCACAGCTGTCAAACTTCACAGTGGAATCTAGGTTGGTTTTTGTTGTTCTGCTTTGTTCGATTCTCTGCTCTTCTGATTAAGCAGTAAATAATATCTGAGAAAAAAGGTCTGGTGTTGCGGGAAATTTTGTTTGATAGCAAAATATCCATAACAAATTGACATTTTCACAGCGTATCATGCTCCAAATCATATAAACATTTAATTTTGTGGTGAATATTGGCACGATAAGAGCGGGTTTTTGTGGTGAATATTGGCACGATGCGCCTCGGAAATTATGCGAGTGTACAACAACAGACACGAAATTAAAATATTCGATAAATTAATAATGAATTAATTGAAAATTTATGGAATTCAATAAGGTTATCTAAAAAATGCAGAAATTGGTCTCTGATCTGCAGTTCATTTGCATTACATTTAAAATTTGGTACATTTATTTTTCCACACTTCAATTATTTCTTATATTTCAATATGGCGATTGGAAAAAAAATCACAATTCTGCAAAAAAGCCAAATTATCTTCACGATGACTACTTTAAAACTATTTGGTTATTTGGTGGCTTCCCCCAATGCCAATTTGCCGTTCAATGCATTTACTGGTGGCAAAATGGTTTTAAAATGCTTTTTCAACTGACCATAATGAGTCTTAAAACGGCATTTCAAAACAGCATTTCATGAGTTCATAAAGTCGAAATAAAACCTTTGAAAGGAGTAAAAGGAATTTGGGAAAACAAGGAGATCTTTTTAAACAAGCTGTGTAGGTTCTGATAAACTTGACTAAAATATGAAACCTATTGGCACCTCTTCGTGTCATAATAAAACCAAAGTGATTTTTAGTGGCTTTGATGAAACCTTAATAAAACTTAATAAAACAGGATGGTTTTCGCAATGTTACTTGGGTTCCGTGTAAACCGCACCGTTGATTGTTCTTCTTTCGAACATCCTCCGGAACATCGAACTAAGATTTGCAACGAAATATTCTCATCCAGGAAGTTTTCGGAAGTCAGCCTAGACGTAAGTTTCGTCAACCATCACGATGCAACTCGATTTGGTGAGCAACTTCGTATATCGTTTTCGGGCGCGGGTTTTCGCAGTGATGTTTTGGTTTTCATTCCGGTTTAGGGCCTTTTGCAACTTGTAAACATGTAAACCAGCACGCTTCAAGGTTCTCTGCACAAAACCGACAGACACCTTGAACTTTTTAGCGACATCTCGAATGGACATGCTTGGACGGTTCTTGAACTGTTGCACCACTTTCATGGCTATTTTACTGGCCATTACGATCACTCCCTTCTTTTCTTTGGGCACTCAGACGCTCCTTGAAGGTTCTTATCACACGAGGCACAGTTGTATTTGCAATTTAAAGCTTTTTAGCGATCCAGCAATGGGACGCCTCTGGATTTTGATTGTAAGTAAGTGCACAACATTTTTTCACGGGTTTTCTTATTTCGACAACATGACTGGAACTACTGTATGAATAACAATGAAACTTGACAGATATAAACAATACACTATTAATGATATTTGCTCAAACTTTCAGGTTTTTTACTCATACGGTTCAAGAGTTACACAAGAGTTTTTATCGAATATACCCTTTAATCTTTGACCCTATCAGCAATACACTTAATATTCGTATGAACCGAGCTAACCTCACGCGATACTTGTTTGCTGCAGCTGCTAAGATCGGTAACGCTATTAAGAACCTTGTCAAAGGCAAACTGCTTTGCTTCAAGATTGACAGTGCTACGTGGTATGGACGCCACACCCTAGGAGTAAATATTCAGTTTTTAGATCAGAAGGGGCCAAGAAATTGTTATTTTCACAATCGGTAAATATATATTTTAACCTTTTTGTGAATAAAACACGTAATATCATATTCAAGGTATGATCGAGATAAATGGGCGCGACATACGGCGAAATTCCTCAAACCGAAAATTGAAAATTGAAGAGATACTTGCTTCATACGGAATTTCTTCAGAGCAAATCTTTGCAACCACCTGCGATAACGCTACCAATATGGTTGCTACTGTGAAACAATTACAGTCGTATTTGCAGCTGCAAGTTTTTAACTTGACCATTGACCAAGGAAGGGGGGGGGAACCCACCAAAAAGCGAAGACAGAGAAAAAAGGGAGAAAAAAAAGGGAAGAAGGGCGGAAAAAATAAAAAGAAACGGCGCAAACAAAAAAAAAAAGGGGAGGCATTCGAGAACCCACCACATAACAAGAACGAAGAATTACAAAGATCTTGCACACAGTACCAGAAATAGGTGACAATCTATTTTTTATTATACGCAATAAATGTGCATTAATTGGACGTTAAATAAAATAAAGAGAGTTAACGTATGACACTAAAAATGTTTTAGCTTAGCTAAGCTCAGATTGACTGACTGCACGTATCAATGGTTGCTACTCAGTGATTAATCAGAATACGTGAAGTTGCATAATGAATCAACTGAATGGGGCTGGAAGTAACCGACCATTCTCACTGTCACTTTTCAGTGATTTAATTTCTTTAATAATCAATAACGGCGCACACCACGTCCTTGCAATCAGGTGGGAATAGGGAAGGAATGTTAGTGTGATCTTTGCTGTTTGGGGACCGTGTTTACCTCCCCACAAAGGTCACAGGAAGGAGGTTTTTTTTCTAGTAAGGCTATGCGCCATGCTCGATAGCAAAGTATTGCGCAATAAAGCATCGACACAACCGTTCACAGCCGATGTTCGAAGCAAACTCTTTTTTCGTAAAATTTCAATTTTTACAATTTAGGGTACCTGGTAAATATAAGAGTCCTTAGATGCATTTCGTGCCTTCTGGCATCTTTATGCTTCTATGGATGTCCAAGCTTATCGGTTTAGCACCAACCGGGGGAGACTTGGTCCTATACCCAATGATTTCATTATGTCCAATCCGCTCAACCAATCGCAATTTATTATAATTTGAAAAAACTCAATGCAGACGTCTTCCAAATTTGGCAGATCGACAGGCAATCTGTCGAGACCCAACTTTGCACACATCGCTTTGTGACTTCTACTTAACATGGATCAAGACGGTGATGGAGGTCAATAAAATAACTTCAAAAAGATTTGCAGAGCATTTATCTACATCGCTCAGCAGACGGCTGAAACAATTGACATTGTATTGAAATCTTCACTACTTATCGATATGATAAGTATGATCATGAAAGACAAGAGTATGATTGTGAAAAAATTTAATTTTTATATTAAGGGAGAAGAATTGTCTTGAAGTCCTAAATTTGCTTATGTTGCCATTTTCAAATAAAAGATAATAATCTTTATATATGAAGCCTAAATTCATTGCACTAATCTGTCATATTAGAAATTAGAAGAAAGTAATGGTTATTCTGAATAAGTATGTTCAGCAGGAGGTAGAGTATGATATCATTCAACTGAAGAAGATAATTCTATTGGGAATGAAGGATTACGTTGAGAAAGCACGCGATAATGAGCAGTCTACACCGTCAGCATCAGCTCCAACAACTTTTCCTTGTAATGACCTAGATGCTTTCCTGACCAACATGTTTGGTGGGTCCCTTCCTGAACATGGATTTCCACTGAAAACAGATTCATTTGTTCGACAGCTCAAAGCATTGGATTTGGAAACTCATCAGAACCACATTGGTTTTATCGCAAGAATACTCATCCTGAGTTGCCACGATTCTGCTGACAGTTTCTTCCCATCAAGTAACCTTCAGCCTTCAGCGCACTTGGGTTAGTGTTGTCAGACAAGCGCACGAACCTTTCCGATGACACACTGGAGAATATTCTGCTTACTAAGCTTAGTAAGGAACTGTTCGATAAAATACTTCCAGGATTGTAAAACTGATTGGATGAAAATTTTCAAGATCTTCCATGAACATCGAGCTTGCATCGAGCTTTTTAAGTAAATTATATGGTGCTCTTACTACGAGTGTTACCCTTGTCTGCAATTAATTTTTAAATTTGTCATCACAAATTTTCAAAACAGAGATGGCCTTAAGGGTTCCTTATGATAGTATTTTAGTAAATCAGTGCAGGAACCGTCTTACGTAAAGTAAATGGTTGGAACAAAACACGTTTGACAGGCATTTTTTGAAGCTTCATTAACGAAGAAATTGGTGAAAAGTTTTTCTCGATAGATCGACGCATCTCGAAACTACGGATCATGGAACTTGAGAAAAGAAAATTATTTGTGCACAAACATCTAGAGAATCCTCCCTGGTCTGCCTCAAAAATAGCAAGAGTGTTAAAATTCCCAAAGTCAACGATGTGTCTTGTAATCAAACGTTACAAGGATACTCTGAGTGTGGATAGAGCACAGCGCCATCTATCATAAAAGTGGCACTAGCGACAAAGAGCTGAGGAGAAAGGTGTTGAGGTACGTAGAAGGCAACCCAGGTGTCTCCATACGTGATTTGGCAAAGAATCTGCGACTTACAGGCTTCTTCAGTGTCTGATAAGAATTTAAAGGAATTTCGTCGCGTTTTCTTATGATAGTTTGAAAAAATGTTTCATCTTTTTTTTAAATGATCACGTGAATTGTTAGTCCCTGCCCTTCGGTTCAGAAAAGGGTATGGGCGCGTTTTGCCAACTTGGTCACGACAGATTTCATGTATAAATAGGCTGCCACATCAACGTTCAAAAGTGCCTGGACCAAATGGACAGCTTGTAATGATCACTTGAAGATGCGATAGGGGAGCATTGCCCTGATATTCCCAAATGTAGGACGTAGTAAAATGTTTCTTGTTAACTAAACGTGATGGAATTTAATAAACGAGTGTAAACTCATCGGGAATGATCTCTCAGATGCATCCGTCGAACCATTCTGAACTACCGTTGTGAGAATATCACCATGAAAATCTCAGATGCGTATAGCATGTTACTAATTACTAATGCTTTATCTCCTTTCTCCTGTTCTCTTACCTATTCTATGACCGCGAGCAATACCATATGACATCGTGCATAGCCATAGGCCAGCATAGGCCTTCCCATAAAGTCAGCTCTTCAAAACTAGAAACACCGAGACGACGCCGAGCAATAAGTGAAAAACGGTGTATAACCCTAACCAATTTTATTTTCAGCCAAATTGTCTAACACAAGGTAAGCAATCAAATGACCACAACAAAATATACTAAATATTCATGACATAACATATAACGATGAAAGGGAGGGACCATCAGGGCACCCAAGTAAATCGATTTGGATAGGGAGCATGGGACTGCCTCCTCCCTATTGTTAACATTTCGGGGAACAAGGGCGGGCTGTTCGACCCCATCTATTGGGTTTATTCTGTCAACCGAGGGCTCGATTCTAGTGCTGTGAGTGTGAACTTGCTTTTGGAAGGAGATTAGCAATAGCATTGACACTTTGATTGTTGTTTTGTTGTATTCTCCTACCCGCGGGGAACCAATATCAAAAAAGAAAATTTTCGGAAGCGGAAAATCCCCCATCAACATGAGAGGCTCTCGGAGTTTACAGTAATTTATTGCTACACGGCCATCCATTTTAACTCAGTTTTGAGTCGTTTTTGACTCACTTTCGTCAATAGTGGAGTCACTCAAATTTGAGTAAATGTAACTGGGATTGACAAGTCAACAAATCAAAAACATTCATCTGATTTGAGTCGATGTTTTTGATTTGTCGACTTGTCAATCCCAGTTACATTTACTCAAATTTGAGTGACTCCACTATTGACGAAAGTGAGTCAAAAACGACAAAAAACTGAGTTAACATGGATGGCCGTGTAGACTAAGAGAATTGAAGAGAAAACATTGATAGTTTCGTTTAGAGTAACGGCAGGTTATGAAAATTGAAAGATACAAGTTGAAAACAATCAGAGGACATATTAAGGTAGTATACAACCGCATCTGGGGTAGCTCGGTAAAACATTATGCGCCCGATTGTATACTACCTTCATATGCCCTCCGCTCGTTTTCAACTTGTATCTTTCAATTTTCATAACCTGCCGTTACTCTAAACGGAACTATCAATGCTTTCTCTTCAATTCTCTTAGTTCTAGCAATAAATTACTGTCCACTCCTAGACCCTCTCATGTTGATGGAAAATTATCTGCTTCTGACAAATTTCATCATTAGCATTGACGTTTGCACACCTCGTGGATGGAGCTACGACGAGGAATAATTCGTTGAAGACATTGTATGCTACCATGAAACGGAACAAGTAACTGAGACGTTTCTTCACGCAATAATCTCCTCGAAGACACTCCTCGATTGCTCATTTGGCCATGTCCATGTAACCGTTCGAGATAGGGAAGATTTGGTATCTATCTGACTTATGGTTATAGCCGTATTGTTCGCCCTCTGGAGAGAGAAGATATTCTCTATCCGTAGTAATCTAGACGGTTGGGACTCTATTATTAATAAAGTCCCAGCTTTGTACGGCTCATGGTTAATGTGCCATTACACGATATCTAGAATACAAGACATCGTATAATAGAAATGCCTCACCCAATTCCAAAAATCCAATGTGAATAGTAATCCTATGCTGCCGTGAAACGCATATCAGTCAAATCTTTGCTTGATTTCCTATTCTTAGGGGACTCATATGCGTTTCACGGCAGTATGATGTTTGTCGTTTTTGTGCCAGCATTGTATGCAATAGTCGAAAGTTGAACAGGCTTCGAATCGCCTTCAAAAAGTTCGCCTGGACCGGAAAACTTACTCAACGTATGATGTCAATCATATTTTCACCAACTCTGATCTTCTCAAATTCACAAAACTATAATCTATATCGTCGGAATAATTTATTACTTTCGCTAAATAGGCTCATTTAAAATGCCCAACTAGTGCACAAAACGTATTAGGCAGAAAATTGAGATAAAAATAATAACACTGGTTAAGAAATCGTGAGCCACACGAAAGATTGATAACTGAATTTCGATAACTAACACACACAGAATCAAACCATTATTAGGCCATTATGTATGCGTATTAAACTTTATGCAGGTGTTTAAGATAACCTCCTTGGGGCAGCCAGTGGTA
The DNA here is from genome assembly GCA_024533555.2 of Aedes koreicus. Lineage (NCBI taxonomy): Eukaryota > Metazoa > Arthropoda > Insecta > Diptera > Culicidae > Aedes > Aedes koreicus. The sequence continues at coordinate 115,646 of JAHHFK020002363.1, read as the reverse complement.
TTATGGAAAAAAAGATGTCTTTTTTATCAGACAGATTTAGTCCGGTAGTTAGAACATGTCTGCTCTATTGCTGCTCCAGCGACCAATTTTAGAATATTTCGTATTTCATATCCACTCCAGCCCGGCATGCTAACCCTGCCATCATCAAATGGATCATGGTTTATGTACTCATGTATTATCTATTTACTATCTATCACAAAATAAACACAATACGTAAACATGAATAATTCAATAATTAATCAATTATTGATTAGCACAAATATCACGGAGTCCAAAAAATAGAGAAAAATATGACAGCAAACAAAAACTCAACCGTCTTCGGCGAGCGCTTGCTGTGATCATCGGCCTAATGTTGCTTTGTAGCAGCGCCTTTAATGATTGAGGTAAGGGAGGACCCGAGATGTGTTCTTTGTTAACATCAAAACAAATGACTTAGTTTTGAAGATTCGGATTATCCTGGCTCAACTGTGTAATTCTACATAAGTCTACATAAACAATTATAAGAAGAAGGAGGACCCCTCGATTATAATTCACAATTGTTTGCGTTTGGATGAAGCATAAACTTATCGTTATTGTCTAGAGAGTTATCTACAGAGGATAATCATATCTTGCTTTGCACAGATAACTTCTCGCCCAATAACGATGACAAGACTAAACTAGCTACGTCACAGCATGCGGTTTGGCAGTGAGGTGCGGATTAGATTGATTAATCATCAACATCTTAGCCGCAGATCTGTTCTTCCAACGGTACCTACAGCAGCGGAGAAAAGGTTTCGCACAAGTAGCTTATGTCTGAAATGTACGACGGTCTTACGCCCGTCAAGTGCTCCGAGCTCGAGTGGATTACCGTTTTTGATTGATGTGATTGTACTTGGTTTCGAGCGCAGATAAATCCCAATTACCACTGGAATCCCATAGATGCATCGTGATAATCTAATTGAGTAAACGATCCCATTAGTAGTTTTCAAATTATTGCTACACCATCCTGCACAGCACAGTGCCAGTTATAACCGAACGAAATAATCTCCGGACATGTGCCAAACTAAAGCCCTCGCCGGTATTTCATCAGTTCAAGTTTCCGGCGACTTTTGACACTTGTAATCTCCTTGGTTGGGGACTTTACTCTTCTCATCCCTTGTGGGTGTTTGTGAAAGCTCACTCAGGATAGATAATCCTAACCGTACACCTTCTCCGAAACTTTTGGTCAGCCTTAGCCATCCCACGCAAAGCTCCAAAGGGGGAATGGGAATCTAATCGATTAGCAAAATAGGTCAATCGATTCACGTGTTTCATGGCGATGTACCTGTGTCGTCGTTGTCCGGTCCAGCTACCACCCTACTGAAGGCTCTATTGATTACGGCGAGAGCGAGAGTGGAACCGATCTGCAGCAGATGCTGGGTGTCATATAGTGCGATGTGTATGAACAAACAACTTTGCCGGGCTACTGGGTAGACATTGTATAGGCAGCGCACAGAACACTGAAGTCTACTAAAAATCTCACAGCGTGGGAGGAAATTGAAATTCATCCACTTAAAGCGTGACGGTTGGTTTGCTTGGTTGAATGTTAGATCCATGCCTGAATGGAACGTGAAGCTTAATTTGCTGTAAGAATGAGCTAGGTTTGAGAGTTCGTTAAAGATGTTTCCTCCGTGAAGGCGGGGGTCGTTCTATTCAATCACAACATTATATTAGATTTTGTAACAACCCAAGCCAGAACGTCATAAAATGCGCGGAAACTGTACCCTTATCATTTTTTCATTATCCCTCAACCCGGTAAAGAGGATTGGACCCCACACTCTCGTCGACTCTAATAATTCTAGAAGGGGATCGATTAGCGACTAGTGGGGTCTGTAGGAAGATTGTCACTCATGGCTGTGTTGCAAACCCATCCAAACACAAATATAACAATTATTCGATGAGACCCGACGAATGGCGAATACCTGATGGATGATCTACGCGACCTTGGTGGTGACAATGATGAACAAGCACTCGTGTCACAATTGACGACGACAGAGACCGAATCGACGATGTGACGTGTATGAGCTAAGCTTTCCCCGGAATCGAACCAATCACAGTTCAGTTCATATTCCCAATTTCAAATTATAATGATGTTTGTCTATCGGGTGCGAGCTTGTGTGTGTGTGTGTGTCTTGTGTGGGGGCGGGGGTGGTAGCAGACAAGATAATAAAACAAACGTAGCACCGTTCTATCATCATCTGGAGCAAAAGAGAACGGCACCATTGGTAGCAGGTCTCTTCGGAGCAATCTGATAGAAAGTCAATCATGTTTGACAAAGTACCATTTTTTGGGGGCTATTATTGTGGCTTTTGAAAACGAGGTCGGATACTGCACGCTGGAGAAAACAATTTAGTCTCCCAACCTTCCCTCGGCACTCTCTTCCCGGAAAAAAAAGAAGGATTGGTTACACTATGACAATTCAAAGATCGAAAACGTGCGCCGAACGGATGCCGGTTTGTCAGTGGAATTCCATTGAAACATTATTGCTGCTTGCTGAGTTCTGCTTTGTGATGATTTGGAAATAATGATAATAATACTGAAAGCTTTTACAATTTTCTGAAAAAGAATCATGAGTTTTGAAGCAGCTAAAATACGTCTTTAGAAGTCTGTCAAACTGTGATGATTTAATTATGTATTTCGGAAGATAAGAATAATTCACTGCGCTATCTACAAGTACCATTTGTCCGCGTCCTTACTGCTTTAATCTAATCACCGGAGTTACAAAGCGCGCAATTGAATCACCCCATCCAAATAAAACATTGTTATCTTTAAGGGGATTTCGACTTTCAAAGAAATATGGCCAGTCAATTTGTACCCCACATGGTGTGACATTTTCTGATTAGCGATAATCTCGCCGTTGACGTCTACAAACACGAAACAGTGCAGTTTGCCGTCATTTAACGCACAATGATACTAAATATGGGTGGGTAAACAAGTACTGTTCTACCAAATCAAAAATTGGAAACCAAAATACCAAAACTATTCAACCGTGTTAACGAAGCATTCTATACTCTCAACATGTACGAATTTATCTTGCTTTGGAAAAGCACAGCTCAATGATTTCCCACCAGTCAGCGGCGGTAAAATTCAACAGATGTCCCTTGCCTTTGAAAAACCACTGTACATTGATGATGATGTCCTAGCAATAGTTTGCATGCATGCGGTGAACTACACGGACCGCACATAATCTGTTGCGCGGTTGTGGATTTTCCGGCTAAATTGTTGGTATATACCAAAGCCAGAGAATTCAACAGGGACCGTAAATCCTAGAGCGTGTGAGTATGGGTTCGTACTTAACTTTCCTCGTTGTAATGCATATTAATAAATGGTGTACCCAAGTGGTGTCCCTCATCGTTGCTACACATCGCTTGTTGCGTCCGTTTGTTTTTGGTTCGAGGCGAACCGGGGTACAATTTGTGCTTGTAGTTATTGATGGTTGTTGAATTAATTTCCCTGAAAACATGCCACACAGGACCTGCTCTCTTGGGATAGCGGTGGTCGCAATTGCCCAGAATGGTATAACAAATTGAGCGAAATAGCGATAGTGTACACCACCTGGGTCCATAAAAAGATGTTACTCATTTTTACTAGTCGTCACAGTCGTCGTGCAGTAAATCAAATTGGCTGTACTATAACCATGGGAATAAAGTTAAACGACGGGATCAAACCCCATATAAACTACAACAACCAGTGTGGAGTTTATAGTAACGGATGATGGCGACGACGGCATATTCCATGCATCAATAACAACCACTGTGACACTTGACTGGGGGCTCAGGAAAAAAAAACCTTACCCCAGGCCAATTTCGAGGAAATCTGGAAAGTTAATAAAACTTTTCGGTCCCCATTGTGAGCAGATGCAGCTATACGTTGTTTTCTGCTGTGCCGGCAAAACAGTGAACTCTGGTGTGCGTTTGTTGAAATTTATTTAACTATTTCAATGAATAATAAATCTGGGAAAAGTTCTACGATTTTCCACGAGACGTGGGCAGTTCGTGCTGTTTTGGGATCACAGATTTTACTCTTGTAAATTGAGAGTTTCGGTTGACACGATTTGATGGTGGGATTTGAATTGAGTTTATTAAACAAGTAACTATAGGAGTACGACTATTAAGTACCCTTTTTGAGAATGAGCATGAGCATGAACATGCTTAACCACCCGAGGTTGCTACTTCGTTATTGCCAGATCAGCTGAAATAACACAGAGAACCAATAGATGCTGCTTAGGACTAACATAAATCTCCACGCGAATGTAGGTCAAATAAGGAATAGTTAGGATTATGCTGACGTGATACTTGCTTTACTGGTCTACAATACGTTAATAAAACAAAATTCGTTTCTTGGGTTCTTCCAATCGAATTCCTCAACTAAAATTTTAATAAATTTACAACAATTCTTCGGGAAAAGTTCACTATAGACTTTTACTAGATTATCTCTTGGAACTTCTGATAGCTTTCAGTAGATTTTTCTTAAAACATTAAATAGGTTAACAGAGTTCAGTTTCTCAGAATCGGAATTGCTGAAATGTTGAAATGAACTTACGTGGCACTTCAGATTTTCTTTCGAAATCCTCAAAATCTTTTCACTAAAGGGTGATACGGTCAAAATTTGGTCAAGGGAAAACGCGTGTAAATCGGTGAAATCGTTTATTTAAAAAATCAAATTAAATTTCTTTTTCAAGTTCAATTAGTATAAAATTCAGGAAAAATATTCAGTTAGGCTTCCGCTTTTCCAAATCCGAATTGCCGGGCCTTACGCTTGACCCCTGCCATCAGATTTTGTACAGCCACCTTGTCCACCTTCTTCGCCGCAGAAAGCCAGTTTGCCTTGAACTGCTGCTCGTCCTTAGCAGTTTTTTTGGTCTTCTTTAGGTTCCGCTTGACAATAGCCCAGTATTTCTCAATTGGGCGGAGCTCTGGCGTGTTGGGAGGGTTCTTGTCCTTGGGAACCACCTGCACGTTGTTGGCGGCGTACCACTCCATGGCCTTTTTACCGTAATGGCAAGATGCCAAATCCGGCCAAAACAGTACGGAACAACCGTGTTTCTTCAGGAAAGGCAGCAGACGTTTATTCAAACACTCTTTCACGTAAATTTCTTGGTTGACAGTCCCGGAAGCTATGAAAATGCTGCTTTTCAAGCCACAGGTACAGATGGCTTGCCAAACCAGATATTTCTTTGCGAACTTTGACAGTTTCGTGTGCTTGAAAATATCTGCTACCTTTCCCCTTCCTTTTGCCGTATAAAACTCCTGTCCCGGAAGCTGCTTGTAGTCGGCTTTGACGTAGGTTTCGTCGTCCATTACCACGCAGTCAAACTTCGTCAGCATCGTCGTGTACAGCCTCCGGGATCGCGCTTTGGCCGTCGTATTTTGTTTATCATCGCGATTTGGAGTCACTACCTTCTTGTAAGTCGATAGTCCGGCTCGTTTTTTGGCTCGATGCACGGTTGTAGACGATACACCCAGCTTATTTGCGGCATCTCGGAGAGATAGGTTAGGGTTTTGCTTGAAACTACCGGCAACTCTCTTTGTCGTCTCAGCGGCTTCCGGTTTTCGATTTCCCCCCGATCCAGACTTCCTGGCTGTCGACAAACTTTCCCCAAACACTTTAATTACATTTGTAATGGTTGATTTGGCAACTTTTAGCGATTTTGCCAACTTTGCGTGCGAGTAGCTCGGATTTTCGCGATGCGCGAGCAAAATTTTGATACGCTGCTCTTCTTGCTTGGACGGCATTTTGACAACTGAAGAGTGAATTCCAAAATCAAAATAGGAGCAACATTCTACACACACACACCTTCAAAATGAGGGATGTTCAGGTTTTTTAAATGCAAAATTGAAAGAAATACGTCAAGTTGATATTGACCAAATTTTGACCGTATCGCCCTTTACATCCTCAAAAAGGATTTAAGATCGCAGCAAGCCGTGCTTCGAAACTGACGTTTTTGTTTTTGCTGCGTCGTTTTCGCGAAAAAAAATCAAACAATAATTCGTAATTTAACTTGAACTAACAGTGAAATCATAAAATCTCTCGCATTGTGTAAGCCGTAGTGAATACAGTAGATTCCCTCTAGAAATGTGTGAGTGTCGGTAGTATTTCCCCGTTTTTTTTTTGTGCTTCGCCCCCGCACCCCGAGGAAGAGTTAATATCAGCTTAGTTGTGTTTGTTAGTGCTGTTAGTATTGTGACCCTCGGGCATAATTTATTAGTTTAGAGTGTTTTTCCGCTTTGTCGCGAGTGAATCGATGATTATTAGCAGTTTTGAAGCTCGATATAAAGTCGCCTCATAGCGAGGATTTGCATTATTGGCAGAGTGTGGAGTGAAAAAAAAAGAAGCCTAGTGCATTGTAGAGAACGGCCATTTGCTGGTCAGAAGCAGCAAACGAAAACAACGCGCATGGGCGGGTGAAAAGCTTGCACATATTTTTAGGTGCATTCACCACGGGGTGTACAGAGTTTTGTTATGCAAGTTGCATATCTAGTGGGCGGTATAACAACGTTAATTTTTGCGCATATTTAATCGCGAGTGCATGAAATTAATTACGAATTAACGTCGAAATTTTTTATTTTTACGAAGGAACAAGATAGTGTGATTGAGGAGGCGGACATGGGTGAGATCTATCTGATTATAATTATATAACAAAAATCTTATTTTCAAATAATACTAAATACGTGCCTGGTATGGAAATTAAAAATTTCCAAATCTGGAAGTGTGTTGCAGTGCTCTTATCCAAATGATATCGGTAACACACACACACACACACACACACACACACACACACACACACACACACACACACACACACACACACACACACACACACACACACACACACACACACACACACACACACACACACACAAAGGATTCTGATTTTGAACGATATCTAGCACGAATGGTGTTTGACGAATGGCAACTTCGTTTCATGCAATGCCCAAGTGGACAAGTTTCACTGGAATATTGCATAGAAATTTAATTAATCCCACTTCGGGATGCATGGACAATCTATTGAATTTATGAATATTGCTTTCGCAATGAATATTACGATTGTTTACTAACATCTATCGATTTTCGGAATAATTTTGCTAAATTTTGTGAAAATTTTCCTGTTATTGATCAAATTTAAGCTCGAAATGACTCGTCATGCAAGAAACTGTGCTGCGGGAGCAGTGAACACGTACCACGAGAAGACGAAGGACGCCGCCTCGTCCGGGTTTGGTTCATCATCGAGACGGATCGGAAAGGACTCGGTCAAAGATTTTGATTGCTGCTCGCTGACGCTGCAGCCTTGTAGAAATCCAGCTATAACGTGAGATGCTCTTTAAATGCTAAATGGTTTAAAGTTGTTGAATAAGATCAAGTCTAACATACAAAGCTTGGTTTGCATTTGATAATAATTAGGGAATATGTCCCTGTATTAATCTCATCACTTCGCAATCCATCCTACACGAAATCAAAGAACCATAGGTTTGGTGTGTAACGTTTGAGTTTTTTTATCATCGTAAGCAAACACTGTTACGATTTCAAGACACAGGATTGTAGTGAAAGAAATTTTCTTTTTTCATCGCTTCATGTTATAAAAGTATAAGTTTTAACAAGTGTAAAGTGAATTTTGATCTATTTCTTTAACCCAGTCTTGTGCTGAGTCACACCAAGAGCAGCATTGTGGGAAGAGCATCAGTTGTGATAGGGATAGTGAGAACTTAACTCGGGCTCCTTGGACTGGATACGGGATCAAGTGGAATTCAGCTAAGTACCTTTTATATTTTTGAAACTCGACTAGTTTTAGCTCCCAGGTTAGCAGGTTCTAGTTATGTAAAATTTTAAGCTGAATATAAAGGTAGACCAAAGGGATTCGTGGTCGTGAATATCATAACACACATAGCCTGCGGTAGTGAGATTGCTGTTCTCTGTTTTTTTTTTTTTGTAACGTGCCAACCGAGGAGTGGCAGCTTCATAGCTGTATGATGTGGCAGTGGTGACCAGGGGCAAAAGAGGCCCCTGGGCTTAACGACCCCTCCGCTCCACTGCGAGTAGGTAAATCAACCTAAAGGGTGATACGGTCAAAATTTGGTCAAGGGAAAACGCGTGTAAATCGGTGAAATCGTTTATTTAAAAAATCAAATTAAATTTCTTTTTCAAGTTCAATTAGTATAAAATTCAGGAAAAATATTCAGTTAGGCTTCCGCTTTTCCAAATCCGAATTGCCGGGCCTTACGCTTGACCCCTGCCATCAGATTTTGTACAGCCACCTTGTCCACCTTCTTCGCCGCAGAAAGCCAGTTTGCCTTGAACTGCTGCTCGTCCTTAGCAGTTTTTTTGGTCTTCTTTAGGTTCCGCTTGACAATAGCCCAGTATTTCTCAATTGGGCGGAGCTCTGGCGTGTTGGGAGGGTTCTTGTCCTTGGGAACCACCTGCACGTTGTTGGCGGCGTACCACTCCATGGCCTTTTTACCGTAATGGCAAGATGCCAAATCCGACCAAAACAGTACGGAACAACCGTGTTTCTTCAGGAAAGGCAGCAGACGTTTATTCAAACACTCTTTCACGTAAATTTCTTGGTTGACAGTCCCGGAGGCTATGAAAATGCTGCTTTTCAAGCCACAGGTACAGATGGCTTGCCAAACCAGATATTTCTTTGCGAACTTTGACAGTTTCGTGTGCTTGAAAATATCTGCTACCTTTCCCCTTCCTTTTGCCGTATAAAACTCCTGTCCCGGAAGCTGCTTGTAGTCGGCTTTGACGTAGGTTTCGTCGTCCATTACCACGCAGTCAAACTTCGTCAGCATCGTCGTGTACAGCCTCCGGGATCGCGCTTTGGCCGTCGTATTTTGTTTATCATCGCGATTTGGAGTCACTACCTTCTTGTAAGTCGATAGTCCGGCTCGTTTTTTGGCTCGATGCACGGTTGTAGACGATACACCCAGCTTATTTGCGGCATCTCGGAGAGATAGGTTAGGGTTTCGCTTGAAACTACCGGCAACTCTCTTTGTCGTCTCAGCGGCTTCCGGTTTTCGATTTCCCCCCGATCCAGACTTCCTGGCTGTCGACAAACGTTCCCCAAACACTTTAATTACATTTGTAACGGTTGATTTGGCAACTTTTAGCGATTTTGCCAACTTTGCGTGCGAGTAGCTCGGATTTTCGCGATGCGCGAGCAAAATTTTGATACGCTGCTCTTCTTGCTTGGACGGCATTTTGACAACTGAAGAGTGAATTCCAAAATCAAAATAGGAGCAACATTCTACACACACACACCTTCAAAATGAGGGGTGTTCAGGTTTTTTAAATGCAAAATTGAAAGAAATACGTCAAGTTGATATTGACCAAATTTTGACCGTATCGCCCTTTAAAGCTTGCTTCAGATAGAATTTGAACAAAAACAATTGCCTGTATTTCAGTTATTTATTATTGAATTCAAGATCTTTTTTTATACAAATGTAGCGTTTTCTTCATACTTTTAAGAAAAAATACGGATAAAATTATTCGTCACGGTTTCGAAGGAATTCTCGAATTTTTCCTGTAACACGGCTCATTAGGCGGCGCACAGCTTCTTTGTCCATCGTTTTAGCTATCTTATTCCACCAGGTCTTCATTTGATTGATGTATTTGACAACCTTTCCCTTTGCCTTGAGTCTCCTCTTCATGATTGCCCAGTATTTCTCAATAGGGCGGAACTGGGGGCAGTTGGGTGGGTTAAGGTTTTTCGGAACAACCTGGACCCCTTTCTCTGCATACCATTCTTGAACGACTTTGCTGTAATGATAGCTTGCCAAATCTGGCCAAAACATTACGGGATGGTCGTGGGATCGAATGAACGGCAAAATTCGTTTTTGGAGACACTCTTTTTGGTATAGTTCCGACGTCATTGTCTTATTTGTAACGAAAACTTTCGTTTTTTTGCCACAGCTGCAAATGCCCTGCCAAATCATGAATTTTCGTGCAAATTTGTCGGCCAAAACAAATTTAAATTTGGCTGGAACATCCCCCGAGCCATTGCCAAGTAAAATTTTTGACCTGGGATTTGCCCGAAGTCAGCCTTGACATAGGTTTCATCGTCCATCAGAAGACACCCGTCGAACTTGGTCAGCACCTGGTCGTATAGCTTCCGAGCACGGATTTTGGCCACACTATTCTGTTTTATGGTCCGATTTGGCTGTTTGCTAGCTCGATACGACTTGATTCCTTCCCGGAGTCGAGTTCTCCTCGCGGTACTATGGGCAGCACCGAATTTTCTGGCCAAATCACGGTCCGACATATTGGGATTCCTCTTAATCGTCTTCAAAATCTTACCACGCAGTTGCCGGTCGACAGTTCCACTCCGACGATTGGCTTGAGGCTTCCGAATCGTCGTCAATGTTTCTTTATACCGTTTGATAACGCGCCATACGGTATTTCTGGGCAATTTCAGCTGTTTAGCTAGCCTAGATGCAGACCACAATGGATTTTCCAAATAACTGTGCACAATTTTTTCCCTTCTTTCGGCTTCCATGTTGATTGTTTACAAAGTACAGTCGATTTGCGGAATGTCAAAAATACATACGTGAAGCTGACAAAATTCCCGACACGTGGGCGCCAAGAACTTCCAAATCCGCCCACCAGGAGCGCCACAATATGAGCAAAAGTTTGTTCCAATTCTAAATGAAGCAAGCCTTAATATTGCGTTTGACTGTATTTGATAAAGCATAAACCAGCGGCGGTCACCAGTAGAGAAATGTACAGAAATGTCATGACATTTTTTCCATTGCCAGTTTGTTGTCGTGTGTCTTCCGTAAAATCATTATGAAACATGTAAAATGTCAGTGAAAAAATAGTAAAACACAGTGCTGGCGGTCTGATATTGCTAAATTTTGATCAGACGGCTATAAGCATTGATCCATCCATTATTGGAAGGGTAAATTAAACACTAAATTATACTTCACATTAAGTCTCCATACTGAAATAATCGAAAAGGCCCAAAAGAGTGATCCATGCTGTAAATGCCCTTAAGCCTTCTACTTTTTTTTGCTCTACACTCTAAGCTCAATTTACCCATAATCGTAAAAAAGTGCACATACTCATTTATGGGTAAAGTTGACTTTACCCATATTTGAGTAAATTTTTATGGGACAAAATACTCAAATATGGGTAAGTTGTAATGAACCCATAAATGAGTATGTGCACTTTTCGCGATTATGAGTATTCTTCACCCATATTTGGGTAAATTGAACTTAGCGTGTAGTGAGCGATCAGCTCAAATTTGATAAAATCAGAGTAACAAAGACTTCATTTCTAAAAAAAAAACATTGCTTACAAGACCTGCTGTCATATTTTAAACGTAAAAAAATATCCTCATCATTGTTCCTGGAATGGCTCAATTCCAGCCACTTAACTCGACCCATTACCCAGATCGTCTATTCCGTCGGACGCGAACAACTACGGTAGCATCGATATCAGCGTGCCGTTACTATGCCACCCAACAACGATGACTTGGCTCACTATTTTTGTTCCAGCCCCAGACTGGACCGGACCGGAAAATTATGCACCAAGCGATCGGAAAACCATTTATCGTGCTTAATTTCCGTTCGTCGGAAAATGAATTTTCCGAACAACGATGACGACGCTGACGCCAACAACGAACGAATGAACGAACGATGAGCGGCACTATATTGCTATCTGGCCATATTTGCACAGCACTTGCCATTATGGACGTCCGACGTTTTGTCTTGCCACCGTCTCATCCGATAGCGTATCAGAAAGGAGTTTGATAAGTTCAGCAATTTGGAACAAAAAAATGGGAATAGATTGATTTAACTGAACACATCACCCCAGTTCTAGGAGACGACATTCGATTTGTATGTCTAGTTCTGAAAAATAGCACACTAACTTCTAGATCTATTGAAGAAACAAAAAACTTGGTACTCTTTTTGCCCAGTGTTTGTGTGCAAATGAGTGTCTAATTCAAGCAAACGGCTACCTCGTTGCCCTCGTTTAGCATTCATTAAACTGTTTTATTCTGGCACATTCTTGTCCAGCGCACTCTTGTAGCGCACTTATCGTCTTCAACAAAATTACTTAATGTAGATTTACGTTTCCTACCCATTGCTTGCTACCCCAACAAACGGTGAACCATTTGTAACCGCCTTTACTAAAAGCTAGACGTTTCCGTTGATATCAATTTAGATCCAGCCGCGTTTTTCAAACACAAACACGTATTTCTCCATCCATCCCGAGGAGTGAAAATACATAAATCAATCAACACCGATGGTGGTGGCACAGCGGCAGTGGCTATCACCATCGTTCCTCCATCTCCTGCTGCTGAATAATTGCCCGCAAAACTGTTTCAATTTTTCACCGGCAAACCATTAGCATCAACTTTGGCGCAAAATGTTCCCATTTTTTGACTCATCGCTGCGCTGTGACGCGGTGGCAGACAGCAGGAAGAAACTAAACGAAGCAAAAAGTCAAATGGATTTGATTCGCTGCCGGATACTTCGAAAGGTCCCCATGCACGGCGGAACAGGACCGCTGCCAAACAGATGGGGTGTGACGTTATCCGTTCAATTATCTTTGATTATTTTGTTTGTTTAGTTTTCTTTTTACTCAGGAAAGTCTCTCTGATCCAAATAACCAGATGTGACCGGGTGGTAGGTCAGCTTTTCCTGGAAGCATGTTTGGAACTTTTGGGGAAGTGTGCATTTCTCTAAGGAGCCTCATGTTGAATAGTTGAAAATTTGTAATTAATTTGCTAAGGAATACGTCTATGTAGAATTTACTGTTCTGTGACACGCATTGAAAAATTTGCTATTTACTCTAGTGGTGCGTACAGTCATGTGCAAAAATCTCTGAAAGGAAAACCGATCAGCAACGCAAGTTGTTCTGAGAAATTGGAAAATGTTTTCAATATGCAAATACAATGCGAGACTCGACATAATTCTTCGAAACTACATTTATAACCACTAATTCAGACTCGTCCTTCACCATTCCGGCAATCTAAATGCGTTGATCGAAAGTCGTGTCAATAAAACGCTCGCACTACCTTGTTGTAGAAACGTCGTCAAATCACGCACAGCAATCAGTTCCACCTCCGAAATAGGATTCCAACGCGTATAAAAATAATAACATCGTAAAAATATATCACCCGACTTCCGGAAAAGGAAAAAGGCATCCGAGTGGCGACCAGTTGAATCCACAGGCGGACTTGGTGTAATATGGGCTGTCGAACATCGATATAAAGAACGTATGGCGTGGCGAAAGCCCAATAAAGCAACAACTCCGAAGAACGACGATGACGATGACGGCGGCGACTCACTGAAATATAGCTCCCGCCAAGGCCAAGGTTGCCTTTGACTTGGGGGGTTTAATTGTAGGCCAAGGAATTAAAGGTGTTCAGCATTCAGATTCTGAATGGGTGGGATGTGATTTTTCGATGCTCTGGAGCAGCAAATTGAATCCAAGTTTATGCATTTTGACAAAAAACCTAGAGTGTGTGTGTGTGTTTTTTTTCTATAAGATTTAAAAACCTTCAAAAGCCTAGCCTGTTGTGTTGTTTGGTTAGAACTTTCGTGCCGATCCACTAAAAACAATCCGTACTCTCTCTTTGCCTTCTCCCCCAAGATCACGGTTAAGCGACTACTTCGGGGGGCGGCTGTGCTCATGCACTTCTCTTCAGCTCTCGGCTTTAGCTGGCAGCTCGCATGCGCCCTTAGAGGCCGTTACGTGAACCCATCGATACGTGTAGCGATGTGGAGTAGCCGACTGTAATGACATGCTCTCCTTCACAGCCACCCTCATGGGACACTTTCTCCTGATTCACACGGCCATCAATTTAATCAGTTTTGAGTCGTTTTTGACTCATTTTCGCCGAAAGTGGACGAACGATCTCGACTCATTTCGGCAGCTTCAGTGTCAACACACTATTGTAAATCCCGTTCCAAAGCGTCGGATCGAAAATGGAACCTTGTGACCCATCTGCTGTAAAAATGATTGACTTCTGTCCCATGCCAGTATCGTAAACCAGAATTGGTAGCAGCTTCTCAGAATCCTACACAGATAGCCAGGGACAGCGCTTCGGCTATGGCCTCTCAGTTGGCGCTGTTGAATGCGTCCTGCTCGTCGATCGTTATCACCGCGCAATAACGCTCCCCTCTTCGCTTCTGTTTCGACACCTGATCCGCGTTCTCAACCACAGTTTGAGTAGCATCTATCGTTGATTTTCTTTTTTGGAAATCAAACTGCATTTCCGACAGACCGAGCTCGCCCTCCGTTCACATTGTTAGCCTGTTGAGGATAATCCCCTCCAAGCGTTTCCCGAGTGTATCCAGCAGGCATAACGTTTGCATTAAAAAAAATGGACAAAAATTGCCGATTTTTCATGGGCTTACCTTCACCCGCACTGACAAAAGTACCCGAGCAGCATCAGTCATAGTAACCCATGAGTCAGCAGACATAATTTGACAGCTCTATCAGTCGAACTCTAACCGTGATGGCAAAAACAGTGGAGCAACGACGTTCAGAACGGCACCCCACCGAGTCGAAAACGGTTATCGTGCGGCACTTTGTGGACGCCGGATACGCCCGTTCCGGCATCTACAACATCTTGGCGCTATTAGACAACAATCAGAGCATCGAAAGAAAGCCCGGTTCCGGACGGCCGACGACCCTGAGCTACAAGAAGCTCCAAAGGATGTTGAAGAGGAAGACCGAGGAAAAAGAGGCTACATCGCTGCGTGCACTTGTCCGGGAGGTCGGTTCAACCGGCCAAACAGTGAAAAAGTACCCGGCGAACATGAACATACATGTCAGGAAGCGAAACTGGTTTGGAAGTGAGCTCCGAGGTGAAGTTCATTTTACACACCAAGTTCCCCAAGAAGGTGCTGCTGTGGCTGACAATCAGCGAGAAGGGGATGTCAAAGCCGCTCTTCTTTTGCTCCGGATTGGCCGTGAACGGGGAAATTTATAGTACGACATGCCTGCCGGAAGTTGCGTCGTTCATCAAAAAATACCATAAGGGCGAAGACGCGCTGTTTTGGCCGCAAACATTGATGATTTCATGTTGTACAGACTTAATTTGGTATGAATAGCCGTCCTCTGAAAACGCTAAAGAATGAAAAATCGCTAAAAAAAAGTAGCACTCCACCATCTGAAATCCTTTCCAAAGGATTTTTCGTTGGGGCGTATAACCGCTGCGTCCATTGAATTGAACTTGATCACCATTTGTCAAGTGAGCAGCCTAAGACGCGTCTCCTAGTCGGGCAAAATCGAGTTTGTAAGACCCAGGATTCGCAGTCCAAATTTCTGCAGGCTGCATATAGCCACTGTACAGAAATTTAAGTCTGCTCTTGAACAAAGCATCACAACTGCAGAGCAGATGTTCCGAGGTGTCACGTTCCATGTTACAGAAACGACAGATATCATTCTGAACCTGGCCAATGTTTTTCAAATGATATCTACTCGGGCAATGTCCGGTTACTAGGCCAGTATAGGTACAAAGAGCTCTCTTATTGGGCTCCAAAAGCTTTTTACTGATTGTAGCATTAGGAATTATAAACCTTTTCGATTGAACACACTTTGTGGTAATCAACCAGTTGGTCATCACACTTTGTTCTTCCCAAGATTTCAGTTCAATTTTTAGCAAATAGCCTAGAAAACCGTTGGATAGTTTCCCATCGCCTCTGAGATTTCTAACCCAGGGCCGAAGATTTCTGCTCCCATTTTAGTTCCAATTTTTGAGCCACCTGTGAAGAATTTTATGGAACCATGACAAACAGTGGGTCCTCCGACTTCCCAATATATACGTGACATCTCACATATGTTGTAATGGATGTCATGGTTTTCCACAGTTTTCATCCAGTCTCTATTCATATACATCACTGACCCATTTTGAATGCTTTGTGAAATGCTCAGGTAACCGACTAAGTTACCAGACTTAAAAGTTTTCAACCGTTTGAGTCTAAGCATACTCTTTCCCGCTTCTAATTGCACATATTCGTGCAAAGGAAGAAGATTAATAATTGCTTTTAACGATTTTGACGGAGTGCTGTGCATCGCTCCCGTTATGGCAATGGGCACTAGCCGTTGAAGTTTTGACAGCTTTTTCCGTGCAGTAGCCTCTTTTGTTTATGGCCACCACACAAGGGAAGCATACGTTAGCTTTGGACGTATTATAAATGTATAAATCCACATTATCATTCTTCGTCTTAGACCAGCATATCCAGAAAGCACTGGTTGCCTTGCCGATCACACACTCAACATGAACAGTATCACTCCTAAGTATTTCACCTGTTCACTAAGATGGATATCCAATCCTCCTAGCATAAAAGCTTTCAGATTCAGATTCAACTTGTCTAGTAATCTAGTTGAAGCAGTACGATGGTGAGGGTAGTGGTACATATTAACGACATTTTCAAAACAGCGGCATTCTGAAAAGTTCATTCTCAGTCAGACAATAGGGCTGATTGTAGCTCGAAGTGAAGACGAGAAAATTAGAAGAAATGTGCTGCCACGATGAGAGATGGAGCAAAGACGGAGCGAATGAATCACGAATAACATGAGTTGCTGGGAAAACCTCCCTTCGTCCACATCACAATAATCGGTAGACTACGATGGGCTGAGCATGTCGTAAGGATATCGGGCGACAGCCTGGTGGAAATGATTCTCGAAAACGAACCAACTGGAACAAACAGAAGTTGGGACAATGGATCGATCGATCGGTGGATCGGTCAAAGGGAAGAAGACCTGCCGACCCTCAGTACAGTGTTATTTGGAGACGGCTTCTGTGCACAGTATAGGACACCCAGGTCTTATCCTGATTGATAAGGTCAGAAGAAAAAGAATTTTCTGGAAATCCTCACTATAAAACTGTAATTTCTTGTTCATCCTTTATTATTGTTCAGGAACTGTTTGTTTAGTATGTTAAGTTACGAGTGTGGCTCTACGTTTATTTTCAGGGCGGCAACGGTTGCTTGTCAGTAAAATAGATGTTCATAAAAACACAACGAATGGTTAAAAACCAACAAACGCTTCATTTCCTATAAACTTATATGTTAGTATTAAGAAATTAAATGTTGAGTTCGTTCACACAGCGGTGTTTAAGACGTCTCAATATCTCACACAAAATTTCATCAAATATAAATATACTACCTGCTCTCGTTTTGCATTCATATTTATAGCGTAACCAAAGCAAACAATCTACCAAAACAAATCAATTCCGTCAAATGCCAGTTGATTACAAGTACAATGAAAATATGCACATATCGGTAAACAAAACTGTACAAGAGATACACTGAGACAAAAAAATGACAGGCAACCTTCGCCATCCTGTAGACCATTCCAGGATATCGAAATCGATCGTGAGCAAATAAATCCCTTAGTACTAACTTTTTGTTGAGGATTTTTAAAATGGTAGCAGCAGTTTTTAAAATAGAATTCTATTAACATGCATATGGACAAACTCAACGTTCAAAACATACTTTAGTAATTCTTTGAGGCAAACACAAGTCCAAAAACACCCCCATGAAATTAACAGAAAACATTAAGATAATTCCTTTCTTCCGCAGAAACATTATCTTTTCGAACACCATTCCACCGCCATGACAGAGAGGACATTCACGCACAACGATGAAAACTCATTTTCGCCGCAATCACCCACAATGAACCCTCCAGGACTGCGGCAGTGGTCTGGGGTGTGGAGTCGCATAGCAACACGCTGACAGGACGGGAAAACCAACCGCGGTAATGGAAATGAATAATGCACAAAAACAACACGAAGATTGATATCCATTGTTGCCATTACAGTACATATTACATTCCAACTCTAATTCAGCCCGCTTTTCGGAGAAGTCGAAGTCGAATCACTGTCTTTCTCGCTCTCACTGTAGTCGATGTCGTTGTCGTCGGGCGTCTGCTAATGGTGTTCCATTCTTCCGAAAATTCTTATTACCACCGCCCCAATGAGCCACGAAACAGAATGAGATTCAGAGCAAAGACCACACTGCTGCAGACGTGCAAAAAATCTTAATGAAACCTTCGCCCAGGCAGCAGTAGAAGTCGGTGAAACTGCTGTCGGACACATTCGACATTCATGACAATCCTGTGGAGGTGCAAAAGTTCAAACTATGTACATCGGGTGGGCGGGTGCATTTTTCAATACAAACTATCCGGATAGGTCGAGGAGGATGACGTTGTACATTCTAAAAGTGATACGTGCTCAACAGACGGTTCATTGATCGAGACTACTCAACTCCCCCCCACATTCCCACTGTAGAAAAGCACTCTACTAAATTTAACTCCACCGGCAAATGTGCCCTGCGTTCAGAACTATTGCATCCGATTGCCGACGCGACTAGCACAATTCGTGGAAATGGAAGCTATTCCCGGATTTCGGCATCCTTTTTCAAGTGAAAAGCTCCTCGTCCATGGAGACTAATAATCTTACACGCTCTTCACTCTTCACGCCAGGGGAGTCGATTTCGGTATAATCCTCTGGGGGGACACGTTGCAACGATGACGGGTTGATGGAATGCATACGCTCCCCATTCCACAAACTTATCCCCTCAGTGCTAGAAATGTGTTTTTTATTTCAGTTATATCCATGAGCAACAGTCGAATCTTTTCTCTGCATGGGGCGGTAGTCTACTTCTGGTCAATTAGTCCGACAGTAGGGCATAAGGGTCTGTCATCGGTGAGTGGAGTCATGTTCGTGTCACAATTTCAGTCATTCTCATTCCTGATGAAATATTTGATGGTCATCGTCCTTTTACTTTGATGATGGTGACTTTTTGAATGTAAACTGATCGGGTAATCTAGGGAAACATGCTGTGGCTATGGTAGGAAAAAGCAACGTCATTTTATTTCACGCCAAAGTGGATTGCTGCGCTAGAAGTTATTAGTCAGAAGTATGTTCGATCGGGGACAGCCCCATTAACTGTTGACGTAGAAGTACTATTTTTATGTGCTTCCACAATTCAATGTTAAGGTTATCATAATATTCACTGCTAAATCTCAGAAAAAAATAAGCTACAGGGACAGTTAAGAGTGATAATGTGACGTGAAATTATATCTTCAATGTTGGAAAAAAACTGATCGGTAAATCTTTGTTGCTGCAATCAATGAAATGTGATAAATTTTCTCTCATTACCCGTTCTTATATTCTTAGACATTCTTCTCTTTTCAGTGAGCGGGAAATGGCGCTATAAACATAAGCCATATTGGGCTAGGACTATAGTTAATGCTAAAGTCCCTACCATTTGAAAAGAAATGGAGCATCACTTAACCTTCTTAGACAAGATGCTCCCAACGACCGTTTTTAATAATTGTTTGTTATGTACACCAAACAGGGCATTCTGTTTAACTATTTTCTCCTACTATTCATTTCACCTTTCTTTTGATATCTACTGAAGGCTACGTGGGTTCCCCGTGTCTTCTTAAGGTAGATACCAAATCCTCCCTATCTCCAACGGTTGCATGGACGTGGCCAGGTGAGCGATCGAGGAGTCTCTTCGTGGAGATTATTGCGTGAAGAAACGTATCAGTATCTGGTTCCGTTTCATGGTGACATGCAATGTCTTCAACGAAATATTCCTCCCCCCCCCCCCGGTGCACCACCTCCCACCTACAAATATCCGTTTTGAGGGCCTCAAAATAAGACAAAGGGGGGTTTGATTCTGAAAACAAAATGCTAGATATATTTCCAAAAAACTTATTTGAAAAATAAAGAAATTTAACAGGGGATGACGGAATTATTAACGTTCAAACGCTGACTACTTTTCGTGACAGTTTCGTTTTTCGTACTAGTAGAGTTTACTAAAAAATATAAAACAAAGACGTAGTCCACGTCAAAATCTATTCGGTATGTATGATATATGTGACATTCACAACAGATTGTATTGTCAGACGTGTTACAACATATCCTTTTTCTGACATAGCTATGTTGCCCAAGCAGCACAAAACCGTCAAATTTGTTGCAACAACCTGTTTGTGACTTAAATTAGTCGCATCGAAGTTGCTTAAGCTGAGTTGCAACAGCTGTGCTGCTAGAGTGGTCATGACAAGAGAACACACAAGTCAAACAGTCAAATCGACTAGATGTGTTTCTAACTTTCAGAAAGCGGTAGAAATTCACGTGGTTTCCCTCTCTCAAGGTCAAGAGTTCGACCAAATTCACAATCAAGTTGAAGAGCACTTAGAATTGAATTCAAAAATCTCCTCTCAAACTTCCAAGAATATTTCAAAGCCTTCCGAATTACTACGCAGTTATCAAGAATAATTTTCAGATCACATCGTTCAACCAATTTCAAATACCAGTACTTCTATCAAAGGCTATTTCGATAACAACAGCTTCGAGCTTCCGCCAGATCTAGTGAACTTCTTTTGGACTAACCTTCCTACGTTCTTATGAATAATCTTCAAATCTTCCAATAGTGTACATACTGTAGAAGCACCAGACTTCTCTCAATAGTCAGATAGATTGAAACAAATTATCAGGCTTTCCACCTGAATCTTTACTTTTCAAATAAATTTTTCAGCAAGCCTGAGCATGAGCATTATTGACCGTCCAAGATTGCTACTCCGTTATTGCCATAGCAGCTGTTATTACACAGAGAATCAATAGCTGGTGCTTGGGACTAACATACATCCTCAATGGTTAAAAACTGATGATCCTAAATTAATGCAATACCGGCGCCGGCCTCGCCCGCATACATGTCAAATAAGGAAAGAGTAGGAATGAGTTGACGTGATACTCACTTTGTTGGAAGCAGAGGAATCCTCCGCAATCCAAACCACTGGGATGTTGAATAACACATATTGCGAGGCATGTTTTTCAATGTAAAGAAAAGGTTTTAATAGCGAAAAAGGTTTTAATAATGAATACCGATTTATACCAACGTTAAGTATGCTGTTGGGCCCACTCACAAAGGGGATGGTGGTTTCTGATTGAGAAGATAGGGTTATTTAAAACGCTCGAAGGACAATATGGATCGATTTAATCCAACAGTAAGGATGCTGTTGGGGCCAATCATGAAGAGTGAAAGTGGTTTTGCATTAAAAAGACAGGATACTTTTTGTTGACGCTTGACAGTCGATTTAAAGCGATTTATAACAAGAGTAGGGATGAGACTGGGGCCTCTCACAAAGAGTGATGATTAATATATATTGAGCAGATAAGACAGTTTTAACAACGCTTAAGAGCCGATTTTGACCTATTTAAACCAACAGTAAGAATGCTATTGGGACCACTCGCAAATTGTGGTGGTGGTTAACTTCATTGGGAAAACAAGTTTTTAAAAAACGATTTATACCAACAATAAGGCTGCTTTTGTATCAGGGCTTCAAATGGTGAGTTGACAACTTAGAAGGAGGGTGCGACCGACCTCTTTCTTCACAAGTTCCTACCTCACGCATCCACGAGTCATATGATCACAAAAGACTGCCAGCTGAAACATGGAGACGCTGGTTGGTGTAGCCTGGGCAATGTTGTCATTTTGACAATAGCGAAGTGAGAGGGTGCGACCTGTAAATCATATCATATAATTTTCCACTCTAATATCAATTGATAATTTCAGCACGCTTTGCAATCATCTATCATTAATCCAATTGATATATTTGAAATGTGACTAGAACAGTATAAAGACATGTTTTTACAACAACAAACAAATCTTAAAAGAGAAACGTAGTCCTACGTTGAAAATTCCTTTTTACTCAAACATTTTATTTCATAACAATGAGTATGAAACTGTAGTGTAGTGTTTTTTATAAATGAAATAAAAGTAAAAAATTTGAATTCAACTCTTTAATTTATGTAACGGAAAATTGACTCTGTAATTCATTGTATTCAATCGTTATTTTTGGACAAAGAAAAAATAGTTTGTTGAATTTATCAATTGAAAACTAAGTTTTGATTTTAGAATACAAAACTGGAAAGAACGGTATAGGGGATAAAACTATAGAAAATGGTCTCATCTATGCGAATGTTTCAATCTTAAGTTTCACTTCATAACTATGAAACAATATGGTAAGATTGCATACAATCCAAGAAATAGATGCAGAAATGTTTACATATTCACACATATAGCGAAAATGACCTAACTCACTCGCTTATTACGTCTTTTCGTCAAAAGAAGTCTAATTTTGCAAAAAATAAAAATTTACGGACTTTTTTAGACATTCCCAGACATGTCAAATTTGTGTCGCAGACATTTAAAAAAATATCTGGCACCACTGCCTATAACAACTATATAAGTGGTATTAGAAGGGGTAGCCTAAGGCAGTCGAAGGATTTGTTGACTGGAACAGGGTTCGTGGAGTCGCCAGTCCCGTGTCCTGTGAAGACACGGGGTTCGAAACAAGCCATCAAGTAGGCTATTCTCTCGGGGCAACCTGCTGGGGATAGTCCTGCAGACATAGGTAATCCTTGCACTGATGGTGGGTTCTTATCGCATCACATCACATCACAATAAGGATGCTTTTGTTGCAACTAAAAAGATGTGTGATGGTGGTTTTTCATTGTGAAAACAGGTGAAAACTTTAAAAATCGTTTGAAAGCCATTTTGGATCGATGTATACCAGCCGTAACGGTGCTGTTAGAACTAATCACAAAGTGTAATGGTAGATGTTCTTTAGGAAAACAAGTTAATTTAACAACACTTAAAAACCTACTTTGACCGATTTATACCAACACTAAGGATGCTGCTGGAGCCACTCATAAATTTTTTAGTATCGCTTGAATGCCGATGTGGACCGATTTATTCAACAGTATGGATGATGTTGGGGCCTCTCACAAAGTGTGATGGAGAATATGCATTGGGAAGACAAAAACATTTAAGAAACCGAAAAGATTCAATTGGCCCCCTTTAAACCCCCCGGCCCCCCCCCCTGTGGTGATGGGGTATTTTACCAGGGAAAACACGAAACCTCACAGTAAGGATGCCGTCGATGAGCAAGAGCATGAGCAAGAGAACCAACAGATGATGTTTGGGACTCACACACATCCTCAATGTGTAAAAACTGGTGATCCCAAACTAAGGCAATACCGGCGCCGACCCCTCGCTTTATTGGAAGCCGAGAGCACCTCTGAACTTCCACGAGAAATCACTGTGATATTGGATCAAGCCACCAAGGTTTGGTGGCATCATGGTTCGTTTTGGTAAACGATAAGCTGTTTAGTGAAACATTTAGATATTAGTACCAATTTCCTATTTGAGCCGATTTATACCAACAGTAAGGATGCTGTTGGGGCCATTCACAAAGTATGATGATGGTTTTTCATTGGGAAAACAAAGTTATTTTTGTATCATGCTGGAAAGTCGATTTGGATCGATTTAAACCAACAGTAAGGATGCCATTGGGGCCACTCACAAAGTGTGATGGTCGTTTTCCATTAGGAAAACAAGGTAATTAGTACAAACGTTCGAGATTTCCGATCGATTGATACCAACAGTGGTTTACTTGTTCCAAGACATGGTGGCCCAGCGAGTATGGCGAGCGAATAATATGGATCACAATTAATTTTGACCCCCACCACCGGCTCACAACACCCGACGGAACACCACATCTCACAGGGAAACAGCTTTATTGTTTTCTTTTTTTCTGTGCTCACTCGATCACCAAACAATATATAACCGGAACAATAGATAACGCGATATGCCCGATAAGAAAATAGTGCGCAAAAAATCATCGACACAACCGTTCACATCCGATGCTCGACGCAGACTCTTTGTTTCTCGTAAACTTGCAATTTGTACAACTACATGCTACAAACTATTTTACTAGTGGAACTAATATTTGCAACAAACAAGTTGAACGTCCTAAAGAGCAATCTATATCATAAATTACGATTGAAGGATTTGGCGAAATTTGCGTCCCTAGAAGCATATCGCGCCTTTTGGAAACTTTATGGTTCTGTTGATTTCCAAGGTCATCTTTTTGGCACAACCCGAGGGGGACTTGGTCCTATACCCACACACAATTTTTTTTTTTGATTTTAACGGGCGCGTAAAATTTTCCCTCGTTTAATTTCAAGCCAAAGCAATCGTAAACAAGGTAATTGTTTGCAATTTTTCATACACCCTCTTCTTTCTTTTCCCTCCTTTCCCCCCTTCCCCTTCCCCCTATTTTTTTTGTTTATTCTATACGTGAATTGAGTTGTATGATGTTTGGATTAAAACTACATGAAACATTATTTCCTGTCAAATCTAGCATTCCGTTTATGTGCATTAGATAACGCAGAAAATTCAATGTTTCTTTTTATCTGTGTATAGTGTGTGGAATATTATCAGTTGAGATAACTCCTTGCAGACGTCTACTAAATTTGGCAGATCGACAGACAATCGGTGTGTAATCACCTGGTACCTCCGGACCGGAAGATGCGATGAGCTATCTCACCCCCCAGTAACACCACTTCTACTACACGACAAAAAACTGACCATCCAGTATAATGCTACAGAAGGTGAAACAGAGACTGTTTTTCAGGCAGAGACAGACTTCTAAAGAGCTGAACTCCATAGCCCATTCATCCATCGGTGGTCAGTCCACTAACAATGACTTGAAATTAGCGAGGACAACACACAAAACTCGATAACGAAATTTTACTCTTACAAAAGTAAAAATGAGAAAGAAACAAAGGAGGATAAAAAGAAAAGAGCTCACACGGATTTCAAAAACACCCGGATTTGCAGATAAATCGAGCATTTAGAACCGGTACTGCACTTGAGGAGCTCGCTCCAAGACCACGAACTAGACTGCCCAGAGTAATGCCATTAGAGTGAACAAGAAACTTCTTCTGCCGTACATTTCCTTGATTGATTGCAGAAATTTCGCCTCCAAAGATGACACACAGACTCGAGTTTAAATTGCCAGTCTTCCTTTATTACCTCTTCTAATTAAATGTTGAGCAAGCATATCCATGAGCAAAATTATTCTAAATGATGAGTAATATGCAAGACGGTTGCTCTAATCCAGTAATCAATTTGCGCACATATTACAGTAGCATCAATTCAACATTAAGTTCCTAGTCGAACAACTGCAAAACTAAAGATTTTCTTTCATAGTGGAGCCGGCATTCTGAATAAGAATGAAAAATCGGTTCACAGCCATTTTTGAAATTCACGAGGCGGCAGTGAACTGGGACTTCCTGACCCGGATTAAGTTGATGATTTTACTCGTAGTTCTCTCCTGAATTTCCTTAGATATTTTTTTAAGAGCTCGTAAACAAAAACTGGATCGGTTCTGTCCTTGGAATTATTTTTCTGAGCGATATATTTAATACCATGAGTCTAGGTAGTGGCTTTAGTGGTATATGAGTGCTGGTAGTGGCTCCAGTTATTAGTGATAAGCTGGTAGTGACTTTGGTGACTATATTAATGAAAATATTGAACAAATAGTGACCTCAAAGCCTCGAAAATATCACCAAATAATCACAAGTGACATTGAATATTACTCAGAAAAAAATTAAAAAAAAACATACAGTTTTACTGTACTATATCTTGTTCGCAGTGACGAAAGTTATTGAAAGTCATTTCAACGGTGGCGTTTCGTCCGCATGTTCAAACTGTTAATTGACTAGGTAGTCAGTCCTTTCACAAAACTTTTAAATTTCTATATAAAAAAGACGTCAAACCACACCCCAACGTTTTATCTTGGCGAATCAATCATCAAAGTAAAAAGCAGACTAACCGTTTGCTTTAATTCAACAGAATAGATATGGATCGAAATGAGTTACAACATATTTTATATAATTGGAATGAACTCACCAAGTTCTACTCGATGAAATTTAGCTTCTTCCCATTTACCTTTGAAAATCTTGAGGCAGATAATTGCGTAACTCATCTGAGGTGTGGACACGTCAGTTCCAATATTGCTCTATATTTTGTAAAAAAATGCCTTCTACTGCTAGCCGCATTATAACAAATTTTTGAGTTTTCAGTGACGTTGTGGCCAATTTCGGTAACTCTTCTCGAAGATTAAATACGTTGAAAAGGTTGAAATTTTGATCACAAGACGCCACTGCTTTTCAATTATTTCAAAAGACGTCATGGTGGATCGAAATATGTCTGTCTTAAGCTCCCTTGAAATTTGATTTAAGTTTTTTCAGAACTTGCTATAAAATTCGTAGATTTTTTCTTAAAATTGGCCTTTTTTTTTTTGGGCCAAAAATACTGCGTCCATTGAGTTGAACTTTTGCAGTATGTTTCTTCAGCGCTAAAATTCCGCAGAATTTGCCATAAATACCCTTGACTCATCGATGAACATCATAATGGAGTACAGGAAGAGGACCAAAACAGTGAAGAAAGTGCTGTCGGCGATACAGCAACTGACACCAACTGAAGTTAAGGATGCCATCAAGCAGCTGAAGAGCAACAAATCGGTTGGAAGGGTATCGGTATGGTATCGGAGCAGAACTTATCAGGATGGGCCCGGACAAGTTGGCTAATCGCCTGCATCGAGTGACAGTTAGGATTTGGGATATCGAACAGCTGCCAGGGGAGTGGAAGGATGGGTTTATCTACCCTATCTACAAGAAGGGCGGCAAACTGGACTGCGAAATCTATCGTGCGATCATCGCCCTACCTGAACTTGTTTCAAGTTCCTTCGGAATTCGCCTCAAGTTCTCTGGGAATCCTGACAATCTTGGAATTTGCTCTAAGTTTTCATGAAGCATCCTTAAATCACTGGATTATTGGCATAAGATCTCCTAGAACTGACAGTTAGTTCCCTCAGAACTTATTTTTAATTTCCGCGAAATGCACCCTAAGTTCCATAGACACTCTCGGAATTATGTTTAGGCTTCTTAACAATTTACTATAAAACCCCTAGAATCTTTTCTTATGTGTCATTGGATCATGCTCTATGAACCTTGCTATAAAATCTGTTAGAATTGACATAAGTTCCGTCAGGACTTGACCATTAAATTTGCCATAAGGTCTGCTTCACTTGAAATTCGAACACTTTATTTCAGCGCCATTTGATTGGGCATAGAATTTCCTATCGAATCTCAGACTTTTCGAAACTAGAACCTTTAGATGCTACTTAGGGATAAACAACTGAAACAGAGATCTATGTCCATACATTTGGCTGATTTTGCCCAAACAAACTTCAACACGTCTTGGAAACGAGTAGATGTTGACCGATTTGGCTGAAATTTGGACCAGCGACCCGGGGTGGCATGGAAAACAAGTGGTTCTGTGATGCACGGAATACTCAACAATTTGGAAAATCCTGGGCACCCTAAACCCGCTGACAGAGAAATCATTCTCAAGATATCGGAGCATAGTACATTTTTTGAAGCATTTTTACAATTTGAGTAAGATAAATTATACAAGGAAAAATAAACTAACTATGCCGATATTATTCCTATAGGTCTTATACTCCCCAGGTAACCAATAAGCATTAGCACATGCAGTAAATCATCCCTAAATCTGCATTTCAAAAACAGGCATTATATTAGCATTATATCAGCATCCTGAATGCTATTGGTTTCATAAGTTGCATTTCAAATGCTATTTAACTCTTTCATTCCAAATACAAGCCTTTATTTCACAGTACTAAAATAGGCTGAAGCTTACTGGCATGCTATTAATAAGAGGTCAAATGTGCTCAAAACATAAAAAAATAAAAAGAGAAAAACCGTTAACCGAATTCGATAAAGATTTAACCTTCGATTAAATGCCCGGTTCTCCCACTTCAGTGATTAGCCTGAGGCTTAAAGGTGATTTCTTTTAAAATAGTTGTGTGTATTGAAGTCACATGTATAGGTACAGCCCGAACAGAAAAAAAAATCATACCCAAGCACAATCCAAATTTTCAATCGTTATGTTGTTATTCTCCATGTTTCGTGTTTTATTTGAATTGCGTTGCGTTGTTATCTCTCCCCGTACAAGGTCACACTGGACTTAGAACTTAGGACAACCTTCGAATATAATTAAGCATTTCGGTAACAAAAAACGGATCTTTCGCACAAACCAAAACCATTCACTGGACAATCGCAGAAGCATGAATGACAGACAACTGCTTTATCCATCTTCGGGGTAAACTGTCTCAAAGACGAAAATGAGCAGAGCTGCCAGCCAATTAAATATCACTTGTGCAAACACGGCACCCTTTCGTATTTAGTTCGTCCTACAATATAGCTTTGTTCTATCTCTTCTATCAGCTATTTCATCGAATGCGGTCTAATTAGACATCGACACGGAGTCACGTTTTCCGTTGCTTTGCTTAACTTTGACAAACGTTTATTGCGCGCGCGCACGCCGATTGAACAATCCGAACGCGGTGGCGTCATGCGTTAAACTAGTTCCTTGCGCGGTGCAAGCGGTCCTCCGATCCATGATGGCCATTCTCATTCTAACCTAAACACACACGCTCAAAGTCAACACTTAATTAGAGGAGGCATACGTCCGACGTTTGCATACACTTCACTCGATTTGGATGACAATCAACCTTTATAGTGACTTTTCATCAATCGAATCAAATTTAAAAATGTTCAACTAAAGTGATGATCAGCTGGAAAGTGACGCTCCCGCTCAAACGAATCCCAAATAAAGGTGTGTTTAAATAACTAAACGCATTTTCGAGAAGTGGATGCCCGTTGCATTCATAATTTATCTGTACGTGTTTTGTAGATGTGGTCGATGCGATGCGATAGGTTGAAAATCGAACTCAAATAAATAAACAATCAAGTTGAATTACAATTGCAGCGCTGGAGCCTCAATTGATGAAGTGCAAACTGTGGTCAAAAGAAGCTAAGTCAAGTGGGCAAAATTGAACCGCTTTACCTTGTTGAGTCGTTGAGATAGAACTACGAAGTGTTCTGAAATAGTCTCATGATGTGGGAATTTTCAATTGTGCCACTTACCTAAAAAGGAGAAAAGAAATAAAATTGATTAGATGATTGCAAGAATTTCTGTTCATGAAATGATCTCATCAAATAAACACTACGAGAGGTGATGTCACACTGTGGTATTGGTGATTTCATATTGAAATGCCAACAAATAATGATAATTGTATAGTACTGTGGAATACAGGATGTCGAATTTTATTGCGTTTCCGTGGTTGAAGTGTTTTACTTTTTTTTACGCTGTCGAGGATTTCGCACTCTGCTCACTTATTTCTACGATTTTATTCGACGCCATTGACGGACGTTGATCTCAGACTATTTCTTTATTTAATACTGTTTCGTTTGTTTAAAAACGAAATGTCCGCTAGTGAAATTGAGTTCAGGGTCGCTAAGAACCAACAAAAAAATGGTCGATTTGTACCGCGACTTCAAATTTTGGAAGGCACAAATCTATGAAATTACAATCATTTCACATAAAACACTTCAACCACTTGTATGCTGCAGAACAATAAAAATTTGTTTAACGTTTGAGCCACACTTTAACTTATTTTAAAAACTTTTTCAGAGTATGATAAAAAATTAATCATTTTTACACAACTTGACTACCCGAGCAGGAACGAATAACTTGATAACTGGCTTTGGCATTTAAGAGCTCAGATTAAGAGGTAAAATACCTGAGAATAATACCATAAAATTTTTCCCACAATGTTATGCGAATACCAAATTGAGGTAAGACAACACCAAAATAGTACGTCTGAGGTATTCCCAGCCCGAGCAGAACATAAAAGATAGAAACCTAATTTGATCTTGAAACGGCTTGGTATAAAGAGCTCAGATAAGAGTAAAAACCTGAGCAAAATACCTAAGAATTGCAAGCAAAATATCTCTCGAATAACTAAACTTGATATTTTGGATACCTGGGTAAGTATTTGGTCACCTTAGAGGTATTATTTCGGTATTGTCTTACCTCAATTTGGTATTCGCATGAAATTGTGGGAACAATTTTATGGTATTATCCTCGGTATTTTACCTCTTAATCTGAGCTCTTAAATACCAAGGCCAGTTATCAAGTTATTCGCTTCTGTTCGGGAGGTATCCAAAATAACAAGTTTTGTTATTCGAGAGATATTTTGCTTGCAATTCATAGGTATTTGGCTTAGGTATTTTACCTCTTAATCTGGGCTCTTTAATACCAAGGCCAGTTATCAAGATTAAAATTAGGTATTCATATGTTGTTGTCTCCTGTTCGGGTAGATTTTGCACTTTTCTGATCCTGTTCAGAATTGCTTCAATTCTCAATAGTAGTTATAATAGGGCATAGGTTCCTCCCGTAATTTATGTAGTAGAAGCGCAGTTAAATTCAAATCCATGCTGGAAGTGGTTTGGTTCGATTTCTTGTCTTATTCTAGATTTTTTTCGGATTGTAAAAGTCCGACAACATTTCTGGACATTTTTGGACATGGCATATGATAGATAAAATAAAAATGGTACTGGCATATCGAACTCTCAATTAACAACTGTGTAAGCATTTAGAATACTGAAAGCCTAAAAACCTGGGGATTATTGAGTTTCTTCTCTCTTACGAAGCATTAGCTTAGCTTTACAGTAATAGTATTTCACTCTTCACTCTTCACATTTCCCCAATCCCACGTTGCGAGTAGTAATACGCTTATGTATAGGCAGTGGCGGGTGGATTTGGTGATAAATCACTCATTTCGATGCAGCTTGCTGTCAAATACAACGATATCACTTACAATAAATCTCCGAAATTATGAAACAGTACACGCAGAGAACGAATTTTTAATTTCAACAATTTTCTGTATTGAAATCAGTAAAAAAATGGTTGTTTCTCGGCTAACAATATTTTTTGTTGACATCGAAAAGAAACATTTTTGATTTTAAAGGAAATATTCTTTGTTTTTAAAATACGAATACCTCTTGTATCAAAAAAAAATTCGTTGAATCAGCGAAAATATCTTTCAGAGAACAATTTTAACTTTATGAAAACATCTTCGAAGCTATAATTTTTATTTGTAAAATCGACAAAAGAAATAGTTGGATCAACGATTTTAATTCATCGAGTCAATAATGTATTCAGTTGACTTCAAAATACTCCTTGTTATTTATAGTTGAGTTTTCTATTTCTTGTCTTTTTTAAATAAAGACACTTTTTATGGTTTATTTTAGGTATTAATTATATTTACGTAATTACAAATTCTACTCATTTTCACTGTTGTTCTCGTTACAAAATGGAGCTCACTTTACTGGCCACGCTTGACAACATATACACTGGCAAAAACATCAACAATTATTTTTGTTGATTTGATGATATCTTTTAAAACGAACAAATATATTTTCTTTTATAAAAACATATTGTAGATTCAATAATATTTATTTTTTTAAACACAAATATCGAATCGTTGAGTTTTAAACAAATAATTTTTGATATAACTACATGAGATTTCTCTGCGTGTATTTATACTATCATAATAGATAATGTTATATGCTAACAAAAGCAACTGAGGAATGCATATGGCATCAACTGCCCATAATTTGACTGATCTGGCACCGTCTTGCTATTTTTGGCATAATTAGCAAAAAAGGAACTTTTCCACTTTCTCTAATCAATTTGTCAGGCGCATGAACGGGGCTTCAAATGGTGAGTTGACAACCAGGAAGGAGGTCCTCATAAGTTCCTACCTCACGCCTCCACGAGTCGTATGATCACAAAAAACTGCCAGCTGAAACGTGGAGACGCTGGTTGGCGTAGCCTGGGCAATGTTGTCGAGATGACAATAGAGAAGTGAAGGGGTGTGACTGAAGATCGTGTACCATTAAAATATATTGTATATTTTTCATTCTCATTTAATTAATAATTTCAGCACGCTTTGGAATCATCTTTGCATTCCAAAACCATTTATCTTAAGAGCATGGAGCTCAATTTGTTTTTGAGCATTTCAGCATGAACATATAAATTGCACTTCTGAACTTCAACTACTATTTTCATAAAATACTGGCATGCGACCATAAGCAGTATGGAGTTTATATTTAAATAAATTTGTTTAGTGATATTTTGATTAGATAAGCCATTAATTACAGAAATCATCAAACCGGGCTCTTCGATCACTTATACTGCTATCCTTGGAATGTAACGAGAAGAGTATAAAGAAAACTTTTTAAAATATGTCTTTTAGAATAAACTGTTGCTTTTCAGAAGAATAAAAAACATCATATATCTTTTAATTGAAATTTTATCTATGATAGTTGAAATGATTAACTCTGTTTTTAAGCTTTTCCAGGACCTTTAGGATATTAAAACATACCTAATTTTTCTTTTCAGTTACAAACCAGTGTATGTCAGATGTATTTTGTACATACAGGTTTTATATTCCAAACATGGCAGCAAGCCGTGCTTCGAAACTGACGTGGTTTGTTTTTGCCGCGTCGATTTTTTTTAGCGCTTCACCCCCGCACCCGGAAGAAGAGTTACATCAGCTTAGTTTTGTTTATTAGTGGTAGTATTGTGACACCCGGACATAAATTATTAAGTTCGAGTGTTTTCCGCTTTGTCGCGAGTGAATCGATGATTATTAGCAGTTTTGAAGTTCGATATAGAGTCGCCTCATAGCAGGGATTTTCATTATTGGCAGAATGTGGAGTGAAAAAGAAACGATGCAATGTAGCAAACGGCCATTTGCTGGTCAGAAGCAATAAACGAAGACAACGTATACGCGCGTGAAAGACTGGCACATAATTTCAGATGCATTCACCAACTGGTGTACAGAGTTTTGTTATGCAGGCTGACATTTACCGGGGGGTTTAAAAAGGAAAATTTTTGCGCTTTTTTTTTCACAAGTGCAAAAAAAAAAAAACAAAAAAACACCGAAAATTTTTTTTTTTACAAAAAAAAAAAAAAGTGTCATTAAGGAGGAGGCCATGGGTGAGAACGGTCTGATTATAACAATATACAACATGTCCCATAAAAAAAGGCGAAAATCCATACCTCAGTTTCAAATAAGTTTTTTTTTTATAGAAAATGATAAAAAAATCATAATTTTATTTAGGGAATCGTTTATTAAGCTTTTCATAATTACATTACTTAATATGTCCACCATTTTTCTCGATCACCTTCTCCAAACGGGGACGGAATCGAGAGCATACCTTCTCAATGTATGAGTCAGTCATCGAGTTCCATGCCTTGGTAATGGAAGCTTTCAGGGCGCCAACACTGGGGTGAGAACGTTCACAGGCCTTAGCCTGAACATATGTTCATGTTGAGTAATCCAAAGGATTCAAGTCCGGGCTGCTAGGAGGCCAAATGTCCTTTAGCCAAAATTCCATGTTTTCCTTCAGCCACGCTTGAGTCCTTTTTGAGGTATGACACGGTGCTCCGTCCTGTTCATCCATGGCAGAACGTGGTCCTTCAAAATGTTCATGTAAACCTCGGTATTAACTTTTAATCCAGCTTTGATAAATACTGGAGGCATTTTCAAGCCATTGGACGCAACTGCCCCGAAAACCATGACTCCGGCCGGATGTTTGGTTGTAAACTTGAATTTCACGTTCTCTTGAACATCCTCAATCTTCTTCGGAGAAATAAACCTGTCTGTACGTGTGTTAGATACGGGATCGCTGGTGAACATTTTCTCATCGCAGAATACGATGACGGTATGCTTCTTTTTTAATGCTGACACCAAACGTTTCGAGCCCAGTAGTTGTTTGATTCCGTCCGTTACAAGGTGGCGCTTTACTCTTGCCCTGGACGAACATTTCAAGTCATCTTTGACCAACCGTTGCATGGTAGTTTTTGAAATATCGGCTTCCTTAGCCAATTTCCGGATCGATCTGATAGGATTTCGCCTCACTTTGTCTCTCACTGATCTGATGACCTTCGGTGTACGAGCGGACCGTGGACGGCCACTTCCCGGCTTCCGTGGACGTGGTCCATCAAGGAGTGAACGTTGGATACGGTAAACGGTAACAAGGTGGCATCCCACAATCCTTGCAATTTGTTTCACGGGCTTTTGGCCGAGCAGCAAACTAGTCACAACCTCCTTTGCGTACAGTATTCTCAACTTTGTTACTCGCGAGTCAGATGATTACAGACACGCATTAAAACAGTAAAAATAAAGTTGAAAGCTACCCAAAAATAAGTATTGATAACTTTCGCATTTAATTATGGGACATACTGTAACAATAAGCCTATTTTCAAATAATACTAAATACGTGCCTGGTTTGTAAATTTAACATTTTCAAATCTGGAGGTGTGTTGCAGTGCCCATATCAAAATGATATAGGTAATGTTTACATGCGGGGCTTATTGTACGTGAAAGTAACCTTGGAATGGGCGTTACTCTCCAGACATTCTGAAATTGGTTGCTGGATCTGGCAGTAGAGCTATCACTTTCTAGCTCCCGGATTAAAGCTTCTTCGAATGGTCACTTGAAGGATTGTTGTAAACAGATTTCGTCCATAAAAGCATTGTCGGCCAATTGGTGTAAGATTGCTCAGACACACACACACACACACACACACACACACACACACACACACACACACACACACACACACACACACACACACGCGCGCGTTGGCGGACGGTGCCCCCCCCCCCCCCGGTATTGCTTTATAATGGGTCACAAGTTTTTACATATAGAGGATGTATTTTAGTCCCAAACACCATGTGTTGGTTCTTTGTATAAATCTGGCCCAAACACCATGTGTTGGTACTTTGTAAGCTGATCTGGCAATAACGGAATAGCATCCGTGGGCGGTCAACCATGCTCATGTTCAGTTTGTCAGGTGCGTGAACGAAGCGAAACAGATACTTCATACGCGTGTATTGACTCGCATGTATGTATTTGAAGAAAGCTACAGCAGCGCTCAAAAGTCATTTGAAAATAAAAACAGTGTTTGCTTGGTGAGCTTCCTCTACCAATATTTATTTTAAAAAAATCCTAAAGTAGTATAAACATATGCAAATAGCACATATATATTTCAAACCATATATTTATTCTTTAACTTGATTTAAAAAAAAAAAAAAAAAGAAACCATATTTTATTGAGATCAGATCTTTCTGAAGAACGTTGAAATAAGAGTAGTGTTGTGCTCGTACACGTCTGTCGAGATCTTTCTACAAGTGTTCAATATGATTCATATCTGGACTTTAATAAGGTAACTCCACAACCTTGATCTTAAAATATTGCTGCAGCAACTTCGAACGATGTTTTGGGTCATCGTCTTGAGCATAAGCATGATTGACCGCCCGAGGTTCCTACTCCGTTATTGCCAGATCAGCTGTAACTATACAGAGAACCAACAGATGATGGTTGGAACTAACATACATCCTCAATGTGTAAAAACTGGTGACCCATTATGAAGCAATACCGGCGCCGTCCGTGCCCGTATGCTGGTTAAGTAGGGAATGGAAAGGAACATGTTGACGTTATACTCGCTTAGAATGAAGCCGAGAAATCCTCTGCACTTCCACGAGGAATCACTGGTATGCTGGACAACAGGATGGTAAACGATTAGCTATCTCGCGAAATATTCAAATATTAGTACCGATTTCCGATTTGAACCGAATTATACCAACAGTATAGTAAGGATGCTGTTGTGGCCACTCACAAATGGTGATTTTTCCATAGGAAAACAAGGTAATTTATATTAACGCTTGAGAGCCAATTTGGATCGATTTAAACAGTGGTTTACTTGTTCCAACATATGGTGGCCCGGCGTATATGACAAACGAGTAAAATGGATCACAATTAATTATACCAGCCCACCATACCCGGCGAACCGCCACATCTTTCCAAGAAGCAACTTTCTTGTTTTTTTTTCTGTGCTTACTCGATCACTCGCGCCACCGAAACCAAGCATCGACACAACCGTTCACAGCCGATGCCCGCCGCAGATTATTTGTTTTCTGTAATCTCTCAATTTGTACAGCTACATTGTACAAACTATTTTATTAATACTGGAACTAATATCTGCAATAAGCAAGATGACCGTTCTAAAGAAATTTGCTTTAAAAATCCTGGAGGAACTTCCTCTAAGCTTGTCGATAAAAATCCTCTGAAATTTCTGAGACACTTCTTATAAACTTATGAGCAAATTCGGATGAACGTGTCCAGAAATATGGGAGGAAATTCTTTAAATCTTGTATAGAAAATTCCTCAAAATGTCTGGAAGATTTCCATTAAAAATTCTTTATGATGTTTCTTTGAGTTATTTGAGACAGTTCATTTGACCATCTAGACGTGGTTCCCAGAACTTCTTGAGGAAATCTTTTAGAATAGTTTGGAATGTATTTCAGTTATTCTGAAGGAGGCTACTCACAAAATCCTCTATAGTGTTACTTCTATAGAAGACGGTATTTTTAGAGTAATTTAGTAATTAGTTCCATTTGTAGTTTTGAAGATAGACCTCATATAACAACATCTAAAATTCTGAAAAAGGTCCCTATTTCTTCGAACCTTTTCTTATCGGCCATATTACGCAAATCAAATTTTCACAGAACAAATTAGGAAAACTATTTTCAAACACTAAAATGGTTTTCACATAAGATTTGTCGGCACTCAATAATCAAAACATTAGAAATTCACCTACACATAATTGGTGGCTTACTGCGGAAGAAATGTAATAGGCAATAATTGGGAACATAGAGAAAAATATGTCTCTAAAATTGGGTCTCTGACTTTGTTGTGAAATCATGGCTTATTCTTCTATGTAAATAGTCAATATTTAACCCAAGATTATTCTCTATTGTCTAGGGGTACACCGATATAACGTTCAATTTAGCTGAACCAGTAAAGTAATTGCGGCTCAAAAGTTGAAGACATCGAAAATCTCGAACAAAAAAAAATAAACATAAATTGATGAATAAAGTCTCAATTGCTTCGGAAGAAATCCATCAACATAAATTTGCCGATTATTGCTGAGTTTATAACACATTTGAAATATAGGCCGAATGAAGCGGCTAAGTTGAAGATCTGTTGCATAACAGATTTAGGTAATTAGGGAAATTTTGAATAGAATTTGTTAGTCATGATACTTTTAGGGAATTATCAAACAAAATAACGCAGGGTTAATAAGTATGCAAAACTAGTCAGGTTGTTAGGTTTGTACCTGTAAGTTTAATTTTTTAAAAACAAAATGCTTCTACACCTCACTTTCCTCAGGAGCAGGATTTGGTTGCACCACTGATTTAAACTAAACAAACAAATTCCAAGAATTTCTATTTGGTTGTGTATATTTAAAAAAAAACTCATTTATAGTCTATTTGTGTGCATTGTTTCTGATTAGCTAATTATTTACCAACCATTAAAATTAGTTAACACATTAACAGAATTACATTTAAATAAGTGAAAAGTGTCGCTTTAACCTCAAATAATCCTGGAGAGTGTGAGCTGTTTAGTGGAATACCTGTAACTGGAAAATGAGAAGAATGATTAGTAATTTCCATTTAATTCCAACTACCTTTATTGCTTATCTTGACAGACACGCGTATTTCGTCTACAATGTGCAGACTTCTTCAGTGTCGTGTACTAATACTCGACTGGTATTAGTACACGACACTGAAGAAGTCTGCACATTGTAGACGAAATACGCGTATCTGTCAAGATAAGCAATAAAGGTAGTTGGAATTAAAGGGCGATACGGTCAAAATTTGGTCAATATCAACTTGACGTATTTCTTTCAATTTTGCATTTAAAAAACCTGAACACCCCTCATTTTGAAGGTGTGTGTGTGTAGAATGTTGCTCCTATTTTGATTTTGGAATTCACTCTTCAGTTGTCAAAATGCCGTCCAAGCAAGAAGAGCAGCGTATCAAAATTTTGCTCGCGCATCGCGAAAATCCGAGCTACTCGCACGCAAAGTTGGCAAAATCGCTAAAAGTTGCCAAATCAACCGTTACAAATGTAATTAAAGTATTTGGGGAACGTTTGTCGACAGCCAGGAAGTCTGGATCGGGGGAAATCGAAAACCGGAAGCCGCTGAGACGACAAAGAGAGTTGCCGGTAGTTTCAAGCGAAACCCTAACCTATCTCTCCGAGATGCCGCAAATAAGCTGGGTGTATCGTCTACAACCGTGCATCGAGCCAAAAAACGAGCCGGACTATCGACTTACAAGAAGGTAGTGACTCCAAATCGCGATGATAAACAAAATACGATGGCCAAAGCGCGATCCCGGAGGCTGTACACGACGATGCTGACGAAGTTTGACTGCGTGGTAATGGACGACGAAACCTACGTCAAAGCCGACTACAAGCAGCTTCCGGGACAGGAGTTTTATACGGCAAAAGGAAGGGGAAGGGTAGCAGATATTTTCAAGCACACGAAACTGTCAAAGTTCGCAAAGAAATATCTGGTTTGGCAAGCCATCTGTACCTGTGGCTTGAAAAGCAGCATTTTCATAGCTTCCGGGACTGTCAACCAAGAAATTTACGTGAAAGAGTGTTTGAATACACGTCTGCTGCCTTTCCTGAAGAAACACGGTTGTTCCGTACTGTTTTGGCCGGATTTGGCATCTTGCCATTACGGTAAAAAGGCCATGGAGTGGTACGCCGCCAACAACGTGCAGGTGGTTCCCAAGGACAAGAACCCTCCCAACACGCCAGAGCTCCGCCCAATTGAGAAATACTGGGCTATTGTCAAGCGGAACCTAAAGAAGACCAAAAAAACTGCTAAGGACGAGCAGCAGTTCAAGGCAAACTGGCTTTCTGCGGCGAAGAAGGTGGACAAGGTGGCTGTACAAAATCTGATGGCAGGGGTCAAGCGTAAGGCCCGGCAATTCGGATTTGGAAAAGCGGAAGCCTAACTGAATATTTTTCCTGAATTTTATACTAATTGAACTTGAAAAAGAAATTTAATTTGATTTTTTATATAAACGATTTCACCGATTTACACGCGTTTTTCCTTGACCAAATTTTGACCGTATCACCCTTTAAATGGAAATTACTAATCATTTTTCTCATTTCCTAGTCTCAAATAATCATCAAAATAATCTTGCTTTAATGCACAGGTGTAAAGGAAGGTTATGCGACTCCCCTGAAATAAATACAGCAAACAAGGGCTTACGCTGAAGCATTCTTGATGGCAGCCATTACCTAAAAATTTAGAATTGATATAACTTATAATCTGTACTAGATATTGAATATTTCATTCAGTTTGTATGCTTACTTGCTGTGAGCAATCTTTTGGAGTTCGATTCGGTGTTCATTCACTTAAAATAGAGATTTATCAATTTGAAATAGCAAGGTAAGTTTGCGAGAGAGAGAGAGAGAGAGAGAGAGAGAGAGGGAGAGAGAGAGAGAGAGAGGAAAGAGAGAGAGAGAGAGAGAGAGAGAGAGAGAGAGAGAGAGAGAGAGAGAGAGAGAGAGAGAGAAAAAAAAAAAAAAAAAAAGAAAAAAATACATGGAGCAGCAATTCACCTTGAGACATAAATTTTACAAAATATTATTGCTCAAAATCCACCAGTAGTATAGAGATTGCGTCTGAGAATGCGTCATTTGTCGAGAATCAATGAAAATTAAAAGAAACAACATGCACTGTGGAAAAAAATATTTGTTTTACTTAAAACAAAAATTAATAATTTTCTTCAAATTGCTAATCCCTCCATCTTGCAATTTTCTTCATTTTTTTTAAATAAATTTCTCAAGGATGGAAAAAACATCAAATCATTGTTCTTGAAAGAAAAACTTTTTATGGAATATCAAAACTTTATAATTTCGTATGAATAGGCGCATTCTAGTTGTAGAAAATTATATTTTAGATCTTTTACAGAAAAAAAATGTGCACACACAGCAAATTACTACGTGCAATCATTTTCGAGTTGTTTTGGAAATACATTCCGTAATGTTGGTTATGTTTCGCAACTACGCTATTTTCATAAGTAAGTCGGGGTTCTCCATCTGCAACGGTACAGTTTCTAAAATATTTATTTATTATTTCGATTAGCATTATAATATTTCTCAGTCGTGCACCAGGTGCCACTGTTTTTCAAAATCCTAGAATAGATTTCAGTTACGACATCAGTTTTGTATTTATTGATAAAAACTTGTTACACAGTGCTATCGATATTGGCAATCGCGTGCGTGATTGAAAATAAACCACAACACCATCCATCCGGTCACTTCGTGTAAAATATATCCGATTGCACAACACACACACCCCCCAGCTTGTAAGATATGTAAGAGACACCAACCGGTCGTACAAATTTCACTGCACCAACCGCTCTCTAACCGCCTTGACTGTCACATCACACATGGCATCATGGATGGCCTTGAATCCGCGTGCCGTGACTCGCCGTTCTCCCCCAACTCACGACTAATATCATGTGGATGACTCATGAATTTGGCGCGTTTCACGCACATTTACACACTAATAGACTGCGTCCATAGATATGCAACATGATGCCAATGAATAGATGAAATAGAGAAAGGCGAACCCGTGACAGTAACCTTATTTTCGCCTCGGGACTTTGCTATGCGAAGCCGTACAAAAACTTGCCGGCTTGGGGCAGCTTCAATAACCCGGTTGCCGATTTTTTTTTTGCCTGTGCTTGGGACAAACACTGTTTTTTCGGTAGATTTATCTTAGGAAAACCCGGATAAAAATAACCCATGAATTGCAAACAAGCGGAAAAACTTTCTATTGTTAGCAATCACTGTTATAGTTTTGTATTAATCCACTCAATCAATTATTGCCAGAAAAGATATAGGCTCTACAGTTCCTATATGAACATTTTCCATTCGGGTTGTTCTCGCAGGGTTTTTTTTTGCAGTTCTCTCCCAAAATATCGATATGTATTTGCGTAATCAATGCATGACGTGCACGATGCTGACAGTTTTTGGCACATGTGTTGTATATTTCGAGCAATCAATACACTCGATGTACATTTTTTTTTATTGCCGTAACTAGTACGACTTGGGACAGATTCTGCATCATACGATGTACCTATTACAACTTGTAAAATCCCTTCCACGTTGTAGAGATGAATCACTTATGGCAAACGTATTGATCAAAGCCGTTAGTAACCCTCTGACTGAATCTCGCATGCGTACCACTACGTCGTGAAACATTGACCTTCTTTGTGTGTCACCCGCAGTATCACCACGCGATCGTATGATCCGACCAAAGTTGGGCGGATGACATAAGCATAACAAACCGCTTGCGTTCTCACCCAGTGGTAACCTGTTATTTCTTGTAAGTACTAAACATTCGCGTTTTTTTTGGGTAGTATGGGTCATGTTCTCCGCCACTAGGCACCCATCAATGGACGGAATGTAAATATAAAGCCAAACAACAATATTTGTCGAATCGTCGTGGTAAACCACGTGCGAAACCGACCGCTGACTGCCGTTCGGTCTACGCGGAGTGTGGCGGCAAAGGTACTTACGTTCTCCACTACCACCTCGTAAATTGATTGTTAATTGTGTACGTGTGTCCGGTGGAAGTGTATGTGTCCTTTTTGATCTACGATCCAACTGTTTTTTTTTTCTCGCATGCCGCGTCCACATGTTGGCGTGGGACCAGAAATATAATTGGAGAACCGTTTTCTGTTTGCTGTGTGC
The DNA here is from genome assembly GCA_024533555.2 of Aedes koreicus. Taxonomy (NCBI): domain Eukaryota; kingdom Metazoa; phylum Arthropoda; class Insecta; order Diptera; family Culicidae; genus Aedes; species Aedes koreicus. Next base: position 74,243 of record JAHHFK020002363.1, on the reverse strand, counting down.
ACATCAGTACATAGTCGACGATTGCTTAGCATTCTGCGATTTTTTAATTTTAAATTAACCCTCTAACGAACTCGGATGGTGTCACTCGAGCACTAGTGGTTGATTGGGAGTTCCTGCAGAGGAAGTCAAAAGGTTGTGTTCGATTTTCAACTGAGAGTAGAGGATTATCCCATATGGTCTAGTGGCTAGGATATCTGGCTTTCACCCAGAAGGCCCGGGTTCGATTCCCGGTATGGGAATTTTTTTTAAAGTGATTAATTTGTACTTCTGAATGAAATTATTGAGTTCTATCAATCAAAATTATTTCAATCCAAAATTTATAAACAATTTCATATTTTTTGCTTACTCGTTTGACGTACGAACATCGAGAAAATTGCTGAGGGCTGTGGAATTAAAACAAATTCCCCTCTTTCCCCCCATACCCCACTATCCCACGGGGGGGGGGGGGGGGCCTACAAAAAATTTCCCCCCCCCAGTCTTTCTCTTTTTTACCCCAGTTCTTTTGGGTTTTGCGGGGAAATCCCCCCACCCCTTTTCCCGCTTTTTACGAAACCCACAAACATATAGCGGTTGTCCCCCACCCCCCCTTCTTGTCTTCCTTTTGCTCCCCCCACCTCGACCTCTCACTCCCAGCTCAGACATGGATGAATTATCATTTTTACACCGTACTGTCAGAAACTAGATTCGATAGCAACGTTAAAAAAATCATATTGAATTTGAATTTGTTAGAGATTCAATTATTTCAATTGTAGATCCACTCAATTAAGACGGAGCTGATGTGTGTCAACCGTGCTTTTGCATTTAATGCGTTTTATTTGCTAGTCTCTACCACAAAAACAATTTTCAAAAAAAAAGTGTTTTCTGGTTATCTGAGTTAGAATCGCCGTCTTAAATATATTACTTTTACCAGAGACTTGGTTTTCTTTCAAACATGAGCTATCGTTTACAATTATATTTATCAGCTGATCGTTGGCCCTACAAAAACTTCTTCATTATTTTGCTTCTTTATTTTGTTGTTAGCACTTTCTTAGCTTTACTGAGTCACTATAAATTTCTTCTTCTTCTTAGCATAAGTCTTTGAGTGGTGCTGTTAATGTTTGTTTTGGTGTTTTTATTTTTCATTCGATATAGATTCCGTGTTTTTCGTGAAGTAAATTATTCCGGAGAATGTTTAGCGGATTGTTATATTTTTATGTATTAGTCTTTCTGTGTAGTCTCTACGTTATGGAATCAATACTAATTCACCTTCGATAGCACTCAACAAGTAACAAACATATTCAATTATCAAGTTTTTCAACTAGGATTTTTAAAACGACCAAATCTACTAGTTAGTATCATGCCGTTACCCTTAATCTCCATAGCAGCACACTTGTTGCAAATTTATTGAATCAGCTTCAATTTGACTCAATTAGGTCACAATAAAGTTGCTGTTACTAATTATGACAGTTTGGTGTTGCTTGGGCTATCTCTTTCTCTGTTTCGGCTTGAAATGGTCAACTTCACCGCTACCGTGTATGCTTGATCTGACGTCCCTTGTGGTGCCATGTTGTTGTATAGTGATGCAATTAGGAGCGCAAATCATCTGACAAGTTATCTTTGACCGCCGTACTTATATTCTTAGACATTCTTCTCTTTTCAGCGAGTATTGGCGCTATAACCATAGGGGGTTGGGCTATAGTTAATGCTAATGCTGTTAAGTCCCGAGCGTTTGAAGAGAAATGGAGCATCACTTAACCTTCTTAGACTAGATGCTCCCAACGACCATTTTAAATTAAAAAAAATCTATTTTAAATAAAATCATCGAATTTCAAAATAGTAGAGCTTGTTTTTCCGTTCCAACTAGAGGCAAAGTAAGGGTTATGCAGTAGGTGCTTTGAAAGGCTACGGCCAATTTTAAAGTTGCCGTTGGACAGTTCTAGAAAAACGTTTCAAAATGTTCTAGGAAGAATTTTTCTAATCGAAATATGAATATATCATGCTGATACTTGGGAATAGGAGGGACCATCAGGGAACCCGATTGAAGCAGACTGGATGGAGAGAGTCGGAATGCCTACCCGAGCAAAGGGTTATACCTAATTGATAACAAATTCTAATACCAGATTATCACAGTTTGATAACTGGATATGTTATTATTGAGGCTGAATTAACAGCCAAAATAACAGAAGAGATAACATGAACATTCTCCTTAGATATCATAACAATAACTGATTTTGTTATCAATGAGATCATCTGGATAACAAATCCTGTATTACTGTGAAACAAGAGTATTGCAATAGTTTCAAATTAGGTTATCAACTCAACAGGTTGAGAATGGTAATTTCTTATTCAAAAAACCTCCGTATAGTATTTATAGATTAACATTGAACTGGTAAAATTTGTCACAAATAGTATTTAAAAAGTGATAACATATGATAACAAAATTTCAGAATGGTGATAACAAAATTTGTTTAGCGATAACAGCTGAAATCAAATTGATATCTGGGATAACAGAACTTGTTACACTTAGATGATATCAGTTTGTTATTATCCTTTGCTAGGGTAGGCTCTTTTTCACCCATTGGGACATCCTCTTGTTCCATAGCACATTTTTTTACCAATTGTACAGTCTTTTGTTGCTGGAAGAAGATTCTTTATCCCCCGTGGATACACGTGGAAGTGATATTGCATATCGACCCACCCAAACTGTTTTTTCGCCCTTTATAAATTGGTATGATGAGGACAATCAGTGATTACTGCAGCTTCAGGTCAAACAGAGAGGAGAGCCTGTTGCGGTCGATCTTAGTTTCCGTGCTACAAAGGGGAATTGGTAGTTATCATATCATATCATATCATAGCATAAATGAATTTCAATTCTACCATCCTGTATGTCAAATGCAGCGTGAAATATTTGTACAGCCTGAGTGATTAACGTAAAAGAAAGTCGATCAAAAATAATATGAGAAATCCTGAGGCGGAATATGACCTTCTTCTGCAAATGTTTTATCTGGATTGGTTTAGTACGGAAAAGTCCATTCCCTTCCTATATCACATTACCTTCTGTTTTCTCCCTTTTCACGATTTCGTCAAAAAACTCTCTACGGATTTCGATTCAAAAGTGTACGAAGCAGTCTCAGTTCAGTGTGCGGATTTTGATTCATGAGATATACTTTTTGCAAAGTGGTTTTCAACAGGTGGAGGCGATTCTTGCAATGCCAAACAATGTTTGAGTATAGAAAAAAAACCATATATGAATCGACAAATTCAGATTTTACTCGAAAAAAATGCTACAGACAAAAATGATCACCAAAAATTCGTTTTCAGTAGGATATTTTATATCCTACTATGGAAATAAATGAACACATAATAGCTATGTTTTTTGCAAAGTTGGCTTTGTTCAACTTCCTCTCATAGGCTAAATGCGCACACCTTGGACTTAACAATACCGGATCAAATCCTGTGCAACACTTGCGCCATCTTTCTTGGCTCAATTTCATACACTCTTTCTTCAATTCCTCGTCGTTTTTAAAGCCCTTCCGGGTTTTCGGAGCTTGCTCTTCATTATCACCCAAATTTTTCTGCTGGACGAATTTATACCTGGTTTGCTCATGGTATAATAAATGAAAGTAATTGCAAAATGTTTTGATCATGGTAAATATCTGACTGTTCGAAATGAAGTACATAGCCACAGAAAAGTTTAGGCTGAAGACGACAAGAATGTATAGTAGAGATATGACGCGGCACTTTGCCCAGCATTATCATCTCCAGGAAACGATAGAAATCATTAAACAAACCTCGTGACATCTAGGATTGGGTATTAATTTGAGCTTCCATTTTACGACTGCATTACAAAACATCATAGCGGGAAAATTGAAACTGAAATTTTGAAGAATACTACGGTCCAATACTAATTACTTCAACTAGTGCTCAAGCGGCCAACACAGGCTAGTGCTTCTAAGGTATTGGTCGTAGTAGAGGTGATGATGGGAAAGGGTCTAGTCTTGACAACCAAGCTGTCACGCAGCTCCAGCTAGATACCCTCAAAAAAATAAATAAAAAAAGAACTTTGCAATATATTCGTAGGAACTTGTTAGATATCTATTATAGTTTTGAATGTTCTCCGTACTTCTTATAAGATTCCTTAACTATTACTATAAATTCTACACACTAAATTAAATTTACCGGGCGCGGTGAAAAAACTACCGATTTTTCAACAGCTGAGCTCTCGGTGGTCACCTCGATAATCAATTTTAACTACCGATTCCTCGGTAGTGCATAACCCTTAGCGATATGTCAAAAATTACCGAACTGAACTAACTGAACAATCGTTTAAAAAAAAAACGCCGAACATGTCGCCACACCAATATATTTATTTACCGAGAACCTTAGTATTATTTTAACAGTTACCGGCAAATCCGAAAAATTAGTGCGAAACATCAGTAAAATCAAATACTAAATGACATTGCGGTGATAATAAAAAATAACTTCACAGGCTAGACACTTGTTCTGAGTTCAGTTTTTATTCGCTTCGATAAATTAAATCAAAATAAAAATAAAATACTCAAAATACAGGTTATATCACAAAATGATCAAATTACGCGTTTGAAACCATTAACTGGATTGATCGAAAAACTGGGTTTTTCTTGAATGCTGTCTCACTCTTTGATCGTTTGAGGCCACCAGACGGATTCTTCAATCGGATTATGGCCAACGTTCGAAGGAAGTCTAGAAACATACGTAGTCAATAATATGAACAAATTCAAATGATTAAACAGATTTACCATTTCGTATTTTCGGAAGAAAATCGTCATACTTTGCCAGAATCTTCGGTTGTACATATAATCAAAAAGTGCGAATAATGCAATGCTGTTGTTCACTTCAATCAGCGAGTTTGAAGTTACCTCCATTTCACAATGTGTATAACTTTTTACTCACCGAAGAACACGCTTAGACGTTTAGTCTGAAGTGTTCACTTAATAACTGAACTTTTTAAAAATGGCGTCATATAGAACGTTGAATTAGCCGGAAACTGAGAGTTTGGTATACATATTGACGATAGCTCGGTAAATCTAATTTTTTTATTTTGCTGAATGTTCGCTTCACAGAATTACTGATTTTACGAAAAGTACCGAGTTTTTTTGTCTGAAACCGAGGTTATTCGGTTATATGTGTTACCGACATCTGTATTTTATTACGTTTTACAGAAAAAAATTCATTTTTACAGAATAAAATGAGCAAAAAATATTACCGAGCTGAAATTATGGATTTGAGTGTGTACGAGCCTCGAAATTCCAACTTTCAAAGGTAAATTCCTATCCTATATTAATCGCATTGTTCCTATATTTATACTACTGAAGCTCAAACAATGCATAGTCAATATTAAACACATGAAACGCCACCGAAGTAATTCCAAAACTGACGTTGAAAGAGTAACATTAATTGATGAAAAATAAGCGTGCTATATATTGTTTTCAACACGATTCTAAATATGTAACACTATTTACGAATGCCCCCCCTACAGAAACTGCAATATTGTTTCTTACTACAAATAATGCCTCGATGACGTCGATTCGTTCGTTGCAGGTGTACCAGCAACCGACACCGAACTCGAACGAGCAGAAACAACGAGTATCGCAAGACAACAGCAGCACACACTTGGGGTTAATGCCATTCTAGATGTGCAGCTGATCTCGTTGCAGGAGTGGCCTATGAATCAGCAAACTTGAGTACTGGGCTTAGTAGCTCTCACGTATGGTCTTATTAATAGTTAACTTTGCAGCAAGTCGCTTCTCGTTTGTTTTGATTGAGCAAGGTTTCGTTTGTGAGCAGAAACGCATACCTGCATAAGAAAGCCGAATGTTACGGACCCGACTAAGGTTAGGCTAGGGTGACTGATGATGAGTGGTGGTTCGTTGCAACGAAAAAAAGAGCCACTGCTAAAATCCATCTTAAGCAGTTGGAGGATACTTTGTTACCGTGCGCGGCTTATTGCATTGTTCAACCTTCGGATGTTGTTCGGAAAGTCGTCTTGTTTTTTTCGGCATTGGTTGGTGTGCGTACTTTTTTGGAACCACCGCCGAAGAACGGTTAAAAAAAGTACACGCGGATGACAAACGAATGGGCGGCGGGCGCGAGTAGAAACGAGGGATGGTGACTCACAGCAGCAGCCAGCAGCACAACAGCAGTGTGTTGTTTGGAATTCTTTATTCGCTGTGGGTTTTCTTTTCTCAAACTGGAGGCGTCATTGACTTCGCTAGCTTTAAAGGTGGGGGTCTCGCAATATCTTAAAGAACCTTGACCAAGTTCATTTTAAATGGAACTGAAAGATAGGTGTGTTTTAGATGTTCGGCAAGCGTCTTGATAAAAACTAAACAAACCATACACCTAAATCAATTATTGTCTTCAGTAGGTAACTCCCGTTATTAATTCCAGTATACAGGAAATAACTATGCGCCACTTGTAATCGTGGTTTGAATGGTAAACGTACACGTGTCAGTATTGTTTGATGAAACGAGAAAAACGTGAGCAAACAACTTCCATTCTACCTGTTTCAGGAAGTTATTAGCAAAGTATTACTAAATGTAACACATTGTTTCTATATGGGACAGAGACTATCGCGGCGGAGGCTGCTTAGTGTTACTCCGGGCGTTTATTATTTCGCAATGCTGTAGCGGAAAGCGTGATTTATTCTTAAGATTTGATTTGCGGTTCATCGCAAATATCGGCGTTATAATTGAAAACACGTCCATTTACGAATACAAAACTCGGTATCATTACCGAATTGGTTTGCATCATCCGACTCATTGATCTATCAATGATTGGACAGTTAGGGATGCTCGAAGGCAAGTTATTTAAGATAGACTTTTACCAAGCCGGAGCTAGCGGATTCGATTCCTGGTTCGGTCGAAGAAAGCTTCCTGGTTAGGAATTTTCTTGATTTTTCTGGGCATCAATATTTAATCAATCCATGCATTGTTCACTACGGGCAATTCTTAATTCTTTGTTAGGGTACTGAATTAAGAAGAATAACTTGAGGGCCACAAACCACTCGTTTCTGAAGCGTTAGAAAAAGAAGAATTTCTCATGAAATTATCAAAGAGGTGACGAACTCCGGTAGCATATTGATTGAATATTTCGATGTATGCCCCGTTCCACCAACCATGGGTTCGAGTAAACAGGTTGTTGAGGTATGTTCCACTTTAGCACTGTGGTTCAGCATGCAAAATTTCGTGGTAAGTATTGTAAGCTATGTCAAATTATTTCGGAACTACAGTATTGATTAATGAATATGTACCATCTACTTTACATGACTTGTCTGGTAGGTAGCCTTCTAACAAGTGTTGCCCGCTCCCAATCCGGCATCACATCTGGCCGATGCTGCACAAACACTTTGGTAGTTGGTATGGTAGTTCTTGGATCGCTTGTCATGACTTGCCTTAGTCACTTGTAATTGTTCCGTAATTTTTTCTCACACTGTTACTGACTTCTGAGGCTACAACTTACTTGTAATCCGAGGAACTTCGCTTCTTGTATTCCTTGAAAATAGGCGATGATTTGGATTAGATCCAATGGCATTAGCAGTGTTCCGATCTGTACCACTCTTCAAGCACTTTCGGTACATATGTTTCATTGCTTTGAAGCCCTGCCCTTTGGTTCAGATAGGGGTATGGGCGCGTTCTACCGAGTTGGTCGCGGTCGATTTCATATGTGAATATGCTGCCACATCAACGTTCCAAAGCGCCCTAACCAAATGGACAGCCTGCAATGATCACTTGAAGATGCGGTGGGGGATTATTGCCCTGATTTTCCAAAATATGGCACTTAGTAAAATGTTTCTTGTCTTCTATAACTAAACGTGATGGAATTGAGTATACTAGTGGAAATTAATCGGGAATGATCTCTCATATACTAATGCTTTCTCTCCTTTCTCCTGTTCTCTTCCCTATCCCTTGACCGCGAGCAATACCAAATGACCTCTAAATATACTAAGTATTAAATAACATAAAACGGGGAAAGGGAGGGACCATCAGGGCACCCAAGTAAAACGATTTGGATAGGGAGCATAGGACTGCCTCCTCCCTATCGTTAACATTTCGCGGAACAAGGCCGGGCTCTTCGACGCCATCTATTGGGTTTATTCTGTCAATCGAGGGCTCGATTCTAGTGCTGTCAGTGTGAACTTGCTTTTGGAAGGAGATTCTCTTCCCTTTATTCGCGGGTTTCGCGTAAGTGTCTCTGCTTACGGGCCCACCCAAACGTTTTTGGCCCTTCATACAGGGGCTTGATGATCACAAACGACAATAGAATCCTGATCAAATCGTTTTTCTGACTATACCACTGCTATAAAAAAGTTACCTTGCTACAATAGATGGTCCTACGTCATAATCATCATCATCATCATCATCATTATATGTTTCATTGCTTTGAAGGTTGGTTCGGATTTACCATTCCCTTGTGCGTGATACGATGCTGACGTGTCGTGATTGAATCCCAATTCTCTTCCGAACTTGCTTCAGTCCGTATTGTCAAACTGCGGTCCATTGTCCATAACAACAATCTCTGGTGTTCCATGCCTCGCAAAGTGCCATATCCAAAATCCAAAATCTACCTCCATGAAATCGGAAAAACTGTCAGCCATCACCTTCCTTCCACTCCCAAGGCCCTAGGGTGTAGTCTACTCTCAAATGTGCTGTATGAAATTGGCTGACGCAGACTTCTTGGCACCAATATACTGTCTGACTTGAAGATTACACCTTAATGCTGCTCTTGATGGTATGATAACTAAGCAAGTCGTCGTCTAACTCCTCCTTACTCTCAGGCCAACCATCCATCAAGATACATACGTGCACGTTTATAGAGTGTTTGATTTCGTATCATTAGCAATCAGCCTGAACCTCTATCCGACATGTTGATAACGTCTGCATTTAAACAAATGACAAAAAATTGCCGATTTTCGCACTGACGAAACTACCCATGCAGCATCAATCATAGTAACCCATGAGTCAGCAGATAAAATTTGACAGCTCTATCAGTCGAACTCTAACCGTGATGGCAAAAACAGTGAAGCAACTCCGCTCAGAAGTGTGCGCGTTCAAAGAACGGCACCCCGTCACGTCGAAAACGGACATCGTGCGGCACTTTGTGGACGCCGGATACGCCCGTTCCGGCATCTACAACATCTTGGCACTATTAGACAACAATCAGAGCATCGAAAGAAAGCCCGGTTCCGGACGGCCGACGACCCTGAGCGACAAGAAGCTCCAAAGGATGCTGAAGAGGAAGACCGAGGGAAAAGAGGCCGGGAGGTCGGTTCAATCGGCCAAACAGTGAAAAAGTACCTGGCGAACATGAACATACATGTCAGGAAGCAGAAGTCGCGTTCAGGCAGTGACGCAGCGGCAGCGGCTGAATAAGATGGTCAACTCGATTTTCCCAACGAATAGCGACGTGGCGGTGGTGAAAGACGACGAGACCCATCTCACCCTGGATGGCAACGACTGGCAGGGCACTTCGTATTTTACTTCCTCCACGAAGGAAGTGAGCTCCGAGGTGAAGTTCATTTCACACATCAAGTTCCCCAAGAAGGTGCTGCTGTGGCTGACAATCAGCGAGAAGGGGATGTCAAAGCCGCTCTTCTTTCGCTCCGGACTGGCTCGGGGAAATTTATAGTACGAAATGCCTGCCGGAAGTTGCGTCGTTCATCAAGAAATACCATAAGGGTAAAGAAGCGGTGTTCTGGCCGGATCTGGCGTCGGCCCACTACTCGAAGCGATCGTTGGAGGAGATGGAGCGGCTGAATATCGATGTGGTACCCAAGTCGGCGAACCCGCCCAACGTCCCCCAGCTGCGTCCCATCGAGAATTTCTGGGCCAACCTGAAGCGTAAGATCTACTCCAACAATTTTGTCGCAAAAACTGAGGAGGAATTGATAAATAAGACGAAGAAAGAACTCAAAAACATGCCTACACGCATGTTTTCGTCTGCCATGGCGAATGTTCCGGTTAACTGCCGGAAGGCCGCTCGCAAGGGCGTAGATTTTTTTTTTTGCTAGTAAGCTTAAATAATTACCTTCCATGGGAAATTTATCAAAAGCAATTATCTGTCTTAGCTTTTTTTATCACCATCCGAAAAAAGTCCATGTTTTTTTTAATGCAAACCTTATATTCGGCGACATTGACATGGGTTAATTCCACAAAAGCCACATCCACCTTCTCAATCGCTTCCAAATAATTAAAGGAAGAACTCGTAGCTGTTCTGGATAACAGGTCGGCTATATGCATTTTCAAACCTTCGTTATACTTAACTTTGTTATACTTAATTTTTGGCTGAAGATAAAGGGAAAGGGAAGAATTTAAATTTCGCCGAAAACAAGACTTGGTGAGTACATTCCAAATATGGTGAATAAGTTTATTCACCATACTCATTACGCTCCACATCTACTTGTTTTCGTTGACTATTTTAAGTTGTTTTTCTCTTATTGAATCGACTATAAGAAAAACACAGATCATAGATGCGAAGCGATTTGATCAAAAACGTTACGTCTGTAAGCATTCATCGGCTTTTAAATAAAACAAGAAAATTTTGGTGTAAATATTGAATTGAATGTAGCCTGGAAAGCTATGACAAAAACATGAAGAAGCATCAACCAAGAAATTATTGCAACAAGAAGGCACACAGAGAGACCCTCGACGGTATTTTCCAAAAACAAAAACAAAATTTGTACTGGTCGCCTAGAAAAATTCGGAAAAGATACAATTATTTCGGCGCTCGGGGGAGAGATGAGGGCTTGCCGACAAAATCCGAAAAGTGGGGGATGGAAGCCATAAGTGAGTCATTCGTTGGACATTCAAAATGATGACTGATCACGTTTCGGAGTTATGCGGCTTCTCTCACGCATTAGTCGCGAGAAAAAAAGGGGGGGGAGGAAGATTTACTTACCAAATCGACCGATAATCCACATAGATCTGCGAGCCAGGCGAAGACCCGGCTGCCATCATAGTAGACATTAGAGCCAATTATGTTGGCTATTGGTTGCATGGTTGATTTTTGCTCCTACGAGGGGTAGGTCCTGCTCCTAGCGGGTGGAGCCTCCGCCTTCGGCGTCCCCTATTGACAGTCCACTCTTATAGGAAAACAATCCCGAATATTTTTTCGAGCTGAACACAGCTGCCGCAAACCCGAGATCTCCGATCTTTTGTAGACTTTTCCACTAGAAATCTATATTTTCACACTGAAAAAAAAGCAATAAAGACACACCTCAACTATCTCGACACGGACAGAGACACGACAACGCAACAAGCACACATGGGAAGGACGAAGGGAAAGTTTATGTTTTTATATCTTTCCCTTCCTTTCCCTTCTTCCGGAGCTAACTCACGGCCAAAAACGTAATTTACGTAATCTTCCGTGCTTGTTTCACCTTCCATTTTCAAAGCGCATTGAATTTTGACAATCTTAAAAATTATTTGATTTAGATGTCGAAACAGAAATCATCTTAATTCACTTCACATCACCGCACAAAAATGAGACTGAACTAAATTCCGAATCATCATCGCCACCATCATCGAGGAAGATAAACAACAACAGCAAGAGCCAGCCGAGAGCATGCACAATCATCCAGTACTTCCACCATCCCTCCCCCAGGTGCTAACGGATGCGCGTTGAACCGTTTGGAAACCAACGAACGGATGTCGCGCGAAGCCGCCGGATTTGTATCCCGAAACGATCCGCACTGTTCGGATTTTACACTCCGTGTCGTGACTTCTACATCTGCGTCAGCGTCGACTTTGAAATTATCCAAAACTGAAGAACTGACGCAACGCCAATGCTTAAGGCCTACCCTAAAAAAATTCGAATGGTTATTTTTCTTAACGACCTATTAGGGGTATAATCCAAACCACTAAATAAATGGTTGGAGGATTTTTGATATCGTACGTTTAAGGTAATTTTTTATCAGGGTAGCTATAAAAATGAGCGCTGCCGCAACGACACGGCAGTGCGCATAACGCGGCAATGAACTAAAATGTTCTAAATAATTTGCCTCTGCTGCGTGCCGCTTTCTTGGTCAAAATGCGTTGTCATTTTCATAATCTGCGAAAATGTAGAAAGCACGCCAGCTCTCAATCTTATTAAAAAATTTGCGTTATATAAAAAATCTTCGAAATAAGACAGGCGGCAACTGACGTTGGCGGTTAATGTCAGCGAATCAACAAATAAAAACAAGAGGTATTCGAATGACACCAGAAGTTTTTCAGAAGCAGTTGGATAAAGTAAACCACCAATATGTAAAATTTTCTATTAACAAGCCAATAAACACGGAATGTCGGCTTTTTATTATACTAGTGTTAGTATTCTCGTATGCCTATAGTTATTCAGTAAGATTAAATTTAATTTTAATATTTTTCGAGTGATTTTCATCTACCTTATGATACTGTCAATTGGTAATTTCCGAGGGGCAATTCACTGCAATTAGTTACTGAATCAAAAATACGTGAGCGAAAAAAAAATACACGAAAATTCGTTAATACACGTTAAAGGACAAAAATGCAATAAAAGTTCAAAAATCGAAAAAAATATACATATATTCGGTCTTATACTGAACAGTGCATGAGAATTTTTAATTAAGCTCAAAACTTGAGAACAGTAAAAATACATCATGTGAACGAAATGCGTAACCTAACATTTATTCCAATCGAAAATTCATGCATTTTATTGTAGAGGAATCCATCTTGTAAAAAGATAGAATACATGGAGCGGTGTAGTTTTTGAAAGGCGCCGGAAGCAAAATACACTCTCGTTGCAAACTGTCTACTCTTCGAGCATCGTGTCGTCATCCCACCTGCTCTTCGGCAAGCGATCCTGAATGACCTGCATGTGGCGCACATCGGGGTGGTCAAAATGAAGGGGCTAGCACGTTCTTTCGTCCTCTGGCCAGGCATCGCTGCAGACATCGAACGCGCAGGGAAATCCTGTACGGAATGCGCACGACATGCACCAGCACCACCGAAGTTCAGGAGTCATCAGTGGGAGTACCCGAACGGTCCATGGGAGCGTATCTATGTCGATTACGCTGGCCCAGTAGCGGGCGCGATGCTGCTAATTGTCGTCGACGCGTTTAGCAAATGGGTTGAGGTCAAAATCACCAACTCGGCAACAACTAAAAAACCTATCAATCTTCTCGATGGATTATTCGCCGCCTACGGAGCACCAGTAACGATTGTGTCGGACAACGGTCCACAGTTCACTGCCGGAGAATTCCAAGTCATTCCTCCATCGGAGCGGGGTGAATCTACAAACCCTGATTTTCACCCTTTGCTACGTTTAACATCAATGAATTCCTGCAGCAGTAAAAAACCACCACGAACCCCAAAAGGCTCCTCACGCCGAGACCGGAGAATCACCAGCGAAATTATTCCTAGGCCGAAACATCCAAACACGGCTGGATCTCGTCAAGCCGCACGACGTCAGCACAAAGATAACGAAAAAACAACGGGCAACGTTCGATTCATCGTTCCGTTCGCTTACACCGGGTCAGCACGTTTACTGCCTCTCCGGGAATCCTCGGATGGACAAGTGGATTCCAGGAGTTGTTGCTGCTCGTTTAGAAGGAGAATTGCACTACGACATTGTTTACGAAGGAAAACATCTGAAACGTCATGTTGATCAAGTTCGACGTTTCAACAACAACGAGTGCATCGAAAAATGCCTGTCCAGCCGTCAAGCGAATCAAGGTCGTATGGAACATGAGGCATCCCATCCAATGCATTTTTATGGAGACATCGTGACGTCACACAAATAAATGCTCGATAGCAATTCGATGAAAAAAGTCGGAAAAGCATATTGAATGGTTAGCTGTTGAGACAGTTTCGGTCCCAGCGATACAGCTGTTCATGGAAATTAACATATGACAGTCGGGGGGCGACCCCGGCATCTCACGCCAAAGTCACGAGTTCAAATCTCACCCCCGGACAAGTTACGAAAATACCCAAGAGGTATTTGAGTGACTACGACGGGAGATGAACCAGATGACAATATGGCATACATTAACAATATGTGTTAATGTAGAGGTTATATGGTGAAAACGGGATTAAACTATTTGATAACAATAACATAAAATGTGATAATATATCTTACTTTCGGAATACAGTTTTGACTATATAGCAAATTGTTTTTCGTTATGCGGGTTGTTACTCTAATGCTTTGTTCATACTACAGCGTTGTAACATAATACATAATACACCGACATTTTCCTTGTTGATAATTTTCAAAACACCCTTGTATTATGTTACAAGTCTGTAGTCTGAACAAAGCATAAGATGATCAAAGCTGTTACGAGTTTTATGAACTAATATTTAGAAAATAGACAATAAAATCCGAGGGAACAGGAGTTGCTCGATTATTCAACAAGGAAGCCATTTAATCTTAATAGTTTTCGAACCACGTTAACCGGATGATTTTTGCGAAGCTGCTAGTCTAACTCAACTCGAGAATAAAGTTGTGGAGAAATCTGCATTACGACTAGGAATGGGGTTTTGATTTGAGAGAAAAAGCTAGAATTAAAACCAGGCGCGTACTGATGGTGTGGAGGTGTGACATCTGCTAGCATCACACTACAAGACTTTGACTCGATTTTTAAACATTCTATGTGATTCCACACCTCTGCACATCAGTGGGCGCCATAACTAAGAGTTTTGTAATCGGCTAACTACCACAGAGAGATGATCAGAATCGAATTTTTAATCCAAACTTTCACTCATCAATCGAGATTCGGCGCACCAACTTTTGGGATTGAATTGCAAATGTAAACACTGAAATGATGGAAATGACAGAAAACACTATCAATATGATATGATATCAATACAGAAATACAAAAATATAAATAAAATGATATCAATACAGAAAAACAACATAATACACCACATTCTTCTACCGCATGAAAAATTACATTCATTCAATGTAAATGCACAACAATACATTAATACACAAAATACATATTAATTCGCAAAAAATACGCCAATACAATTATCAATACTCTGATCTGAATCGAAAGTACACCAAAGAATTGCCCCTCGGTAATTTCGGTCAAACGATGAAAAACAATTCAATTTTTTTGTGATTATCTCGGTATAAATGTCTCTAAATCTCAGTTTTTTTTATCAAATCTTGAATATATATAAAAAAGTCGTTAAGTTTGTTTTCTCGGTCAGTTTAGATTTTCTAGCTCGTTAATCTAATGGGCTGTTGTCTTAGACGAGGGTGTAGTCAACAATCAATATAAAACTAGCGGTTGGGAATTGGTTCCCTGTTGTAGAACCCCTTGGTCCGAAGTACATCTTGCAGTCTGCACCTTGGAATTCTTGTGCTTTTTGGTACTAGAATTTTTATTTTTGTTTTGATTTCCTGTGTTATTTTGACAGGATATTTGAGAGTGTGTTCGTGTGAATTACGTTTTTGGGGCGAATCAATAAGCTTAAGATCGATGTGCTGATACTGCCAGAGCCAAAAACTATATCCATTTTCTTCGTGACTATCCATCTGCTGGTGTAGTGGTAATTCAGGAGGAGTGTGGAAGAAGAATAACCACTGTGTCGTCCCTCGCATTCTTTACTGTAGAGAAGAAAAATAACACTACCTTGTTTCTCATATACCTTGATCTACTCTTGTTGACATAAACTTTGTAACCTAAAAGAAAATATAAGAAAAAGTTGTTCCTTTTCTCGTGAAGCACGCGTCTTAGTTTTCTGTTCTTAAAATTGATCCGTTCTCCGTGGTTTTTAGTCACAATCTGCCTACAGTTAGCATTTTATTCAAATAAATATTCTTGAAATTACAGCAGAAATGTAGGTGATTGTAAACGGAAATGTTGGTTGTTTCAACCGTTTTCGTTTTTTTTTTGTTTCAAACAGCAATTCAGTTAAAATCATCATAGGCTAGAAGTTGGCGGTAATCTCTTAAAATCTTACAGGGCGTCAACTGACAGTTGCTTTAGGTGGACCCCATAGTAGAAGCGAACGGGGCGCGACGCGACGCGATGCGACGCGATCCTAGTCGAAGCGATTTTAAACGTGACTTGATAACCATAGTGAACGCGATTAGAGGCGATATCATGTAAATAAGATGTAAACAAGGTGAGACCAATCGAATTTGCCGTCCTCTTTGCTCCCCTCCTGTATAAATAGACGACGGAGTTTGACGTCAAATTCCTTTAATCACTTACACAGTGAAAGAACGAACAAGACGACACAAAACGCGTGTTCTTATTGTTCGAAGAGTGAAAACCATCAAAAAGTTATTCGTTCTGATGGATAATATTCAACTACTTCAAACCAAACATTGCATTGGGTCCTATGTAACATTTGTGTCATATCAAGAAAAGTAGGATTGAAATTTTTTCGAGACCATAGGGTTAGTGTACAAACTGTATCACCTGATAGTTTTAGACCCACATATTAATGTTCCTAATTTACTCAGGCAAATAAACTTAAGAATTTATTATAAATTTTGTTTTGCACGACTCTGTTCTTGTACGCCTTTAGCATTTCCTGCTTACAATTCACTCAGAAAATAGGTTTGAAAGCAGGTACGAACAATTGTGTGATGTTTTCGTAAAAAAAACCGAGCAACACCATGCCATAACGGACCAACGCATCTGATATTGTTATTTTTATGCTTGCTGCAATGCAACAAAGCTTGAATTAGAATATCAGATGCTGTGGTCCTTTATTAATTGAGATTTGTGCCGATTTGTAAGATTTCCGATTGAACACATATGTAGCCAGTTGTTGAGGTTCTCAAATATGATGGGCTGCATTTTAATTGAATGTTTGCTTATTGCAAGGATTAAGCGGTACAAGAGTACAACAATAAAGCTAATAGGGACCTAATGCCAACATTATTTTTATTATGCTTACCGCAATCAAAATAGTCAAATATACATTCTTACTTGGCAAAAGACCAATCTAACAGGTCCAATCTACAAATGCAAATGCAATAGGTCCGAAGTCACAAATGTATCAATTACATGCCTAGAATCAACATAAACTTCAAAAGCAACATTTTCTTTGTAATCCTGACAACGTTTTACGTTGAAAACCATGCAAAAATATCAGATTACATGATTGAGTTACAATTACGATAATAAATCTTTCAAAACATTCGTATTTTTCTCAGTTTGACACAAATGTAACATAGGATTGCAATGTTTGGCTTGAAATCGCGCAAAAACCCAGCGACGAACCAGTGCATGCAGTGGTTGGTCGCATGATAATTGCTCATCGCGTCGCATCGCGTCGCGTTCATTATGGTTTGTTTGCTATGTTCTCGCTTTGTTTAAATGTACGGAGGTCGGTAGCGCGACTTGTCAAACTTCGCATCGCGTCCACCCTGGGGCCGCCTTAGGTGACATTCGATCAACAAGTTTCTGTGTTACGTCCGGGATACCGCAGGGCAGCCATCTGGGACCGTTGATATTTCTTCTCTACTTCAACGACGCACATCTTGCTATCGGAGAACCACGACTGTCGTTTGCCGACAACCTGAAATTGTTTCTGCTTATCTGCTCAATAGCCAACTGCCGTTTCCTCCAAGAACAGATTGATGCCTTTGCTGATTGGTGTACTCTAAATCGATTGGTGGTCAACCCGGCTAAGTGCGCAGTCATAACCTTGTCATGGCAGAAACAACCAATTGTTTTCAACTACAATCTTCTCGGCACGACCATCGAACGAATGCAGTGCGTTAAAGACCTAGGTGTTTAGCTAGATTCTAAACTGACGTATTAACTCAGCGAAATAAACTTTCGATATTCATAAGATTGCATTATGATTATTTGCCACAAGAAATGCTAATGAATTTTATTAACTTACTTTATGAAACATAATGATGTTGAAAAAATAAAAATATGGAGCAACCAGGATTTGAACCTTGAACGTTGAGGTTATGGGTCCAGTGACTTAACCACTAGTATATATCAACACCTGTGAACAGGAAAGCTTAAAGGCGTACAAGAACATCGTCGTGTGAAACAAAATCCATTCATAAGACAGGCTTATGACATTTCAAAGCATTGTTCATAGTTGAACCTTATGAAGTTCTTAAGATTATTTGTCTGAGTGTTCGCATTTTATTTCATATGTTGTTGATAAAGCTTCAAGAACTCTAGGTTTTGTTTTCAAGGTGGCGAAACATTTCAGCGACATCCTTTGCCTAAAATGGCTCTGTTCTCTCGTGCGATCTACACTGGAGTACAATTCAGCAGTTTGGAGCCCAAATTATAATAATGGCGCCGAGTCAATCGAATCTATTCAACGTCGTTTTGTACGGTTCGTGCTTCGTAGACTACCTTGGAGAGACCCATTTCGTCTTCCTAGCTACGAAAGTCGCTGTCAAGTAGTGAACATGGAGCCTCTGTGAGTCCGTAGAGACGTTTGCAGAGCCTTAATTGTCGCAGATACTCTACAAGGAAGAACCGACTGCGAAACAATCCTGCAACAAATCAACATCAATGTTCTAGCAAGGCCAATGCGCAACAACTTAATGCTGAGGTTTCCATTTCGCCGCAACAACTATGGGTTGAGTATAGCGCTATCCACGGGTTGCAGCGAATGTTCAATAGGATGGCGTCAGTTTTTAACTTTCATCTGACGCGGAGATTTTTCACCGTTTTTGGAGCAACTGACGCACGGAGTTAAGATAAATTTTGTCATGACTTAACTAAGATATTGTGTAATTGTTTTTCTATGTGATGTTCTTTTTTTTAAACCAACATCATTAGGACCTGAACTTGGTCTTTTGATGCCTAATTTCAAATAAACAAATAAACAAATACTTAAATTTGTTTGAAACAAACCATGAGCGTTGCTAGAATCTAACAACAAATCTGTTTGGTTTCGGAGCTGTCAAAACGAAACAACCAACGTAATGGAAAAATCAAAGGGATGTCAGTTCGAACTGTTGAACTGCTTAGTTTACGAAACAATTACTCAAAATTTTACTTTGTTTTAACCACCGAAGTTATTCAAATCAAATTAATATGATATTTGTGCCCAATTCAACGTGAAATTCCGGTTAAATGAAACTAGAATATGTTTGCGTTTACCAATCTTTTTTCTCAGTGTATAGATGGAGAGAAGGGAGAGAAGCTATCAATGAAGATAGGCCCTTTCCAAATACTACGCGAGAATTTTTGACCGAGTGCACTTGGAGCCCTGCATTTTCTCGTCTTTCATTTTTAATGTCTTCTCGGAGAGTGAGTAGCCATGCGCTGAAGAGTGACTATAACTCCGAGTTCCAAATTTCTCGCATATACAGATACAGGAGCCAGAAAAACCAGGAAAAATCAAGTGCTGGAAATCAATTGAAAATCAAGAGTTTAAACCGTTGTATTGTCAATTTTGAATGTTTTGTAGACTTGCTATTATTTTGCTATTAATTTGTACATAAAACATGAGTGAGCTGTCCGAAGCGGATCGTCGTCGTATCGAAGCCAATCGGTTGCACGCTCTCAACCTTCGCCAAGCGCGCCTAACCGCTCATCCTTACGGCGGTGGCAGTGGCAGCGTCGATAAGAAACGACCCCAGGAAACGGCAATTGCTGTGGGAAACATAATCAAAGTATCCGGAACCAAGTATATCGACAGCGGAGGCGGTTTCCTTATTGAACAGCGAACCTGCGTTGATCCAAAAGAAGAAGAAAAAACGGTGGACGAGAAGGAAGTGGAAAAGGACTCGGTCCCCGTGCCGATCGAGTTCGATGAATGTCTAGAGTGTGGGGATCGCTTTGCGGATTCGTATCTGTTGGCCACGTTTGACTATAAGGTTTGCGATGCCTGTCGAGATTCGGAAGAGAAGCATTCGCTGATAACCCGAACGGAGGCCAAGCAGGAATATTTGCTGAAGGATTGCGACCTGGACAAGCGGGAACCGATGTTGAAGTTTATCAGCAGGAAAAATCCGCATAATGTACGATGGGGAGAAATGAAGCTGTATTTACACATTCAGGTGGAGCAAAGGGCGCTGGAGGTTTGGGGGTCAGAGGATAACTTAATAAAGGAGAAAGAGCTGAGAGAGGAAAAGCGGGAAGTTACAAAGGTTAAGAAGTACAACAAGCGCCTTAAGGAGCTGCGGATGGACGTTCGGAGTAGTTTGTACGATAAGACTTCGCAGGCACATCAGCACAGCTGGGCCGACAGCGAGGTGTATGACGAAGAAGAAGACACCTACACAAGGACATGCGAATCCTGCGGGCACAAGGAAACCTACGAGAAGATGTGAGCTTCGTGTACGGATATACATAGTTGAATGCTGGAAGTTCGATTAGCTCCGCAGATGTTCTGTGTTGTATTCTCTGTTTTGATTGCGATAAACATAAGGCATTATTATTATCATGAAAACAGATAATTCAATAAATTTTGTATTTTTTATGCCTATCGAATAACACATTTTGTTTTGCTCTCTGATACATTTGTTCAGTTCCTATCGTTATTTTCCGAAAGTTCCTATATTGGTTAAGATTATTCAATCGTGTAGTTGTTTATAACGGCTCAATGCAATTGAGATTTTAGTCTACAAGTTTTGAAGCAAGTGTTAACTACGAAATTTTTTTTTAGCAATCTAGAACTAATTGGAACTTCGCTCTTTCTTCTCTTCGTCTTCACTTTTGGGTGGAAGGTTTTTGCGCTCCTTGATGGCTTCCCGCACAATGTCCGTCAAGTTTTGCGGCTCGGCGTAGCACACTTTGCCCCCTGCAATGAGGAAAAATGCTTCGTTAGAGGGAATTCTCAAATTGGTGGCCCTAAATGAAACAACGATTGTTAAGTGCGTTTAAGTTGCATTGTACCAATTTTTATTTTGTATCAATTATCGTTGCACCAATTTGTTCCTCATTATTTACATGCCTAAGAAATGTTCGAATTTTGAATTATTCATGTCAGCACTTGCATTCGAAAACCACTTAACAATCGCCGTATGATCAACGTTTCTCTCGCAAACAAAACGCAACAATCATACAATGAATCCATTCAATGAACAATAAAAGCATCAACTTTTTCACACTGGCAAAGCTCGCTCATCCATAATCTAGGCTTCATCGAAGGGACTGGACTGGGTCTGCTGAGTCTGTGTGGCTCGTCGTTGCCTTTCCAGTGCTGCATCCCGTTCCATCTCTAGCTGGCGAGGAAGTTGCTGGTAACTGTAATATATATACCACATAAAGACCAAAGTAACTCCAAGCCCAAAGTAGAACCGCGATCCTCCCAGTTGGTCTTTCTTGTAGTCCTGCGAACCGGTCTTGTCGTGTGGCTTGTAATCGTCCTCTTCATTCAGACGCTGGGTAAACTTCTCCGAAATGGTTTCCTCATTACTTTGTTGGGAACGGGATGAAGAATTGGATGACCACGACGACGAATCAGAAGAGGAGGAAGTGGACGACGACGAAGATGGCCCAGCACCAGATGAAGACTTACCGTCCGTTTTGTGTGTTACGCCCATGATTTGACCGGGAGTATCTTCTTCCAATTCGGCGTAGGCCTATAAGGAAAATGGAGATGCTTAGGAACAAATATCACCGGTTTCAAATCCAAATCTAACCTGTATCAATGCTTTCTGCTTGTTGTTCAGCTTGGGTGGGATTTGAATTTTCAGGTGGACGTAGTGATCTCCCGTGCCGTAGCTGTTGACCCGTTTTAAACCCTTGCCACGGAGACAGACGCGAGTATGCGAAGATGTGCCCGGTACCACCTGAATGGTTTGATCTTCGTAAACGCCCTGAACGCGTATCGTACCGCCTAGAACCGCCTGCGATAGTGAAATGTTTGCTTCCGTGTGCACATCGGAACCATCTCGACGGAAGTAACGGCTTTTTTCCACGCTAAAAATAAGAGAAAATTCGATTAGGTTCAACAACTTTTGAAGATTTATGTAAGCTTTCCACAGTAGAAACTCACTAAAAAATATAATTCTCGCGAAACATTAGCCACTTACTTGAACGTAATGAACAGTTCCTTATTGCCAACATTCATCCGTACCGTCTGCCCGTCCTCGACGCCAGCCGGTACCGGAACGGTTACCCGTTTCCTCTGAACAGTTTGCCCCTTGCCACCGCATTCCAAGCAAGGATACTTGATGTACATCCGCGTTCCCTGGCAGTACCGGCAGGTCGAGCGCATAACAAACGGTCCCGTCGAAATCGTTTCCATTCCCGTTCCATTGCAGTACTGGCATTTGCCGGGTTTGGTTCCTGGTTCGCAGCGTGAGCCAGTGCATTTCGGACACGTATCGACCACATTCACGTCGATATCCTTGTTGACACCTCGTGCAGCTTGGGCAAAGGTCAAGTTCATCATCACTTCCTGGGCACCGCCAAATCCGTACCGGGAATCGGAGAAGTCATCAAATCCGGCTTTGAAACCACCGTCGCCGAAAATTTTCCGGAACAGTTCTTCCGGATCAATCGTGCTTCGGAACTGCCAATTCTGCGAGAATCCTTGCGGTCCGTGACTGGCGGGGCCACCACCGGATCGGCCCATCTGCTCCGACGTCTGACCGTATGTATCATATTCGCGTCGTTTAGTATCATCACTGAGCACCTACAAACGAGTGTAAACAACAGCGCATATTACCGTCAATTGTATTGTAACAACATTTCTCCCGTTATGTAATGCCTTACCTCATACGCTTCAGAAACTTCCTGAAATTTCCGACTACAATCCGGATCACCCTTAGTCGTATCCGGGTGGTATTTTTTCGCTAATTGATAGTACGCCTTCTTGATTTCCTTCGCCGAAGAATTCTTCGCAACACCCAGGACGCTGTAGTAATCTTTCTTCAACCGCACATTACTGGTGCTGATTAATCTCGTCTGGACGATGTTGGTGGCTAAAAAGCAAACAGAGCAAATTACAGCGTCAACATCACACAAGTTGATGATGTAATCTGAAGCCAACCCCTAACGCCCTCTTACCTTTGCGCCTTTGCTTGTCGGTGGCGAATAGAGCTGACGGGGAACCGGAAGGATCAACGAAAGGCCGACAATGCACACAACAAACGCTGGTGATGGGGCTGCCGGTGGAACTAAACTGCCGGACAGTAGTCGCTGCGGTAAGGATCTTCTTGCCGTTGATGATCCGAAAACCTCTCTGCAGCAAGCCACGGGTGTTCATTTTCTATACGTTCCGGAAAGCTTGTCACTTCACTTTTTCGGCAGAAAATATGTACACACACGTGTACCCGACCGACAGAGGAGGAAAATTGTTCGCGACTTTCAATTCGATGGTCTGCAGATAATGTGTGTCGCGATTTTTTACGGGAACATGGAAGAAACCAGAAACATGCGAGAAAACTGCAACCGGAGATTTGACAGTCGGGCACACTGAACAAAATTATCCAAACATTTTTGAATTATAACTGTTCGAATGGTACACGCTGATTTAGGGCATCTCCCTCAAGAAAGACAGTGTCACACAGAGAAAAGTTTGATAGTCAATTTTACCGTTAATAGTCAAATCGACAAAGATTTTTCATTAGGGCCTACCCTAATAAATTACGTATGTCTATTTATCTTAACGACCTATTTGGGTTAGCAACCAAACCATTAAAGAAATGGTTGGAGGATTTGTGATATCGTTCGTTTAAGGTAATTTTTTATCAGGATAACTGACAAACGTAAACAATGGCTTTTTCCGCGAATATCTTGTCATTGAAAACTCGCCTAATCAATCAACCACGGTCATTTCAAAGAGGAAGAGTTCACCTATCCCATAGAATTATATAAATGATCATGTATCAAAAACTTATATATTATAGATAACCATACATATTTTATATATGTAGCAATATTTTATAATTTTTATAAATATTAACCATTATTAACTAAGAGGTTATGTATAGAGGGACAAATTCCGTTTATTCCGAGATTTTTTGTTCTTCGTACTACAGCTTTGAAAAATAATGTTTAATCCAAACGAAACAATATCAACTCATAAAAATATTTTTTTGCTATATTTCAACACTGCAAATAAATAAATAATTTTTATTATTAAAATTGGCACTTAAATCGGTCAATTTTTGCTTGGAGTTGAAATCATGTGAGCCAGTATGATTTTCATTTGCCGCACATAATTTTTAATACCCGTCACTTAATACACAGGTTCGCTTCCAATGAGACTGATATGGTCTGCACATAATTTTCAATGGAGCGAGAAATGTCATTCAACTGTGTTTTCACTTTGCCCTATTCTATCTATCTTCGCACTTAAAACGAAATAAAAAACCGTGCGCGAAAAACAATTAGCTACTTTATCGTTTAGGTACTTGGTTTGCCAGCGGAAGTCACTGAATTTTTTGAAGGTAATAAATTACTATTGATGTTCTTCTTTGCTATGTTAACGGTGTTGTTTATTGTGAATATTTCAGATCTCCCGAGCATTTTTGCCATTCCCGCAGAAGATCCGCTGAACACGATAGCTTCAAAAAGTGATGAAGTTTTTATGATGTTACAAATAAAACCTCTTTTATTCAAACATTTCGCTTTATTACATGAAAAGTACAAAAAATCCAATACTAAACTTTTTATGAAAAAATAAAATCCATGCACCATTACACATAAAACTTATTAAAAAACTCATTTGATTTTTGCTAGGGCAAGTTAATGCAATCCATGTACACTATAATTAATATCTATTCAGCTCTTGCACTTAAAGACTATATATTTATTGCATATAGGTTGAATTGACCACATTTAATAAAAAATAAGTGCCGCACTAATACAGAGCAATAATTTTGCACTTTGCCCAAATCTATAGGTGATTGCACTTAAATATAAGGTGCATTGAATGGCAGCGAAACTCATCAAATTCACTCATCATATGCAATTGGTGAATTAAACAACACAGCTATTGTTTACGTTTGTCAGTTAGGCCATAATGAAAAATCTTTGTCGAAAGGACCATTCAAAATAGTTGATTCAACATTTACTATAATGTCGGAATGGTCCTTGTTACCTTGACCATAGTCAGGAATACCATGAACATAGTGAATTCGACCATTATTTGAGAATATTTGAGGGTGTGTTCGTGTGAGTTACTTTATTCGGGGCGAATCATTAAGCTAGGGACCGAAGTGATGGTACTTTCTGAGCTAAAAACTGTATTCATTTTCTTCTTGACTCCTTATATTTTGTTCCTTTAGTTTAGTTTAGTTTAGAGGCTATAATAACATGCGCATATAGGGCATATGCATTACGTCTAGTGCATCATTGGAGTTGGATTAAAGCTTAAAAGGGCCCCACGAAAATCGAACTAATGTCATATCTATTAAAGGGTGTATTCGATAAAAATGGCACACAGAAAATCTTCTGTAACTTTTGAATCGTATGAGTAAAAAACCTAGAAATTTGAGTAGATCTTATCTATAGTGTATTATTTACATCTGCCAAGTTTCATAGTTATACATTCAGTAGTTCCAGTCATGTCGTCGAAACAAGAAATTGTCCGTGAGAAAATTTTGTGCACTCACAATCAAAATCCAGGGGCGTCCCACCGGTGGATTGCTAAAAGGCTTGGAATTGCAAATACAACTGTGTCTCGTGTAATAAGAACCTTCAAGGAGCGAAGGAAGGAAGGAAGTGGTCGTAAAAGTGGTCCAATGGACAGTAAAATGGCCAGGAAAGTCGTACAACAATTCAAGAACCGTCCAAACATGTCAATTCGAGATGTCGCTAAAAAGTCTAAGGTGTCAGTCGGTTTTGTGCAGAAAACCATGAAGCGTGCTGGGTTACATGTTTACAAAGTGCAAAAAGCCCCAAACCGGAATGAAAAACAAAACATCACTGCGAAAACCCGCGCCCGGAAACTTTACACGAAGCTGCTCACCAAATCCGGTTGCATCGTGATGGATGACGAAACATACGTCAAGGCCGACTTCCGTCAACTTCCTGGGCAAGAATATTTCGTTGCCAAGTCGAAGTTCGATGTTCCGGAGGATGTTCGAAAGAAGAAACTATCGAAATTTGCAAAGAAGTTTCTAATCTGGCAGGCGATTTGCGGATGTGGTTAAATAAGTGCTCCCTTCACCACTTCCGGAACAATAAACGGTGCGATTTACACGGAAGAATGCCTTAAGAAGCGTCTCTTGCCATTCATTAAGAAGCACAAAGGATCAACTCTGTTTTGGCCTGATCTAGCATCCTGCCACTACGCTCGAAACGTGTTGGAGTGGTACTGAGCCAACGGAGTCAATTTTGTGCCAAAGGATATGAACCCACCAAATTCACCGGAACTTCGTCCAATTGAAAATTTTTGGGCAATTATAAACGAAACGCAACAAACACACCCAACCAAAAAAAAAAAACAAAGAAAGAAAAAAAAAAAAAAAAAAAAAAAAAAAAAAAAAAAAAAAAAAAATTTCAAAAAAAAAAATGAGGGGTGGAGAAAGGAGGGGGGGGGGGCCGGGGGGGGGGGAAAAAAAATAAAAAAAAAAAAATTTAAAAAAAAAAACCATAATAGTTTTTCCTCCCCCCCAAAAAATCAAAAAAAACCCCAACAAATTTAAATTTTAATGATAAAAATTTTTTGGGCCTTTTTTTAACAAAACCCCCCTTAAAAAAACAAAAAACAAAAAAGCTTTTTACCCCAAAGAAGGGGGACCCCTGGTTTTCTTTTCCCCACCCCCAAAATTTCCCAAAAAAAGGGCCAAAAAAAAAAGGAGCAGAGCGGTAGAACAAAGGAAACGAACGAAACATATTGATGGGAAGAATACTAGACAAAATAGTCAAAAGGTCGAAAGTAACATTTGTAAACAATGACTTCTAGCGTATTTTTCTGGGATCTGCTTGCTTCCACAAACAAAATAGCACCAGAAATAGATACAGGGAGTCATTACCTTCCCGTCGGTAGTGGATATAGATGTTAGCAACCAGGCATTTCCAGGAAATTTACGTTTTAAGTCATTGTTTACAATTGTTCCTTTCGACCTTTTGACGATTTTGGCTAGAATTTTTTATATATTATTTCTGACATTTTATGTTTTAGGTTGTTCAGAATAAGAAAAAATAATAAAAAATTTTATAATTAACAATAAAAAAACAATAATTAATTATTTTTGTTTTTTAATTAATTAAAAAAATAAAAAAAATAAAATAATATAATTAAAAAAAATATATTTTTTTTTTATAAAAAAAATTTTTTTTTTTTGTGCTCCACAACAGAAAAAAAAAAGAATCCCCGCCCCGGCTAGAATCATTTTTTTTTTTTTTTTTGTTTGTTTGTGTTTTTTTTAATATTAACTCTCTCTTCAGAAAACGATCTTTGTCAAAGAGGAAATTCAATCGGATTGCGACCTTAGCGTTCACGCAGCAAAGGTTTATTTATTCCAATCCTAAAATTACAACAGTACAATGTCAGGAGAGCCACGTGCATTCAGCTTCCATGTCGAATTTGCATCTACACCGTGATTTATTGATGCATTTTACATGCTATTCCAATTGAAATGTTCCACTAAACCGCTTGGATCGCCAAAAAGACGAGACGTCATAATTGGAACAATCGGCTAGCTGGCAATCCAGCAACCCATCTGTCAATCTATCCAGAGGTTTCGTCCTTTGGTTCTCCAAGCTTAGCATACTGTTTATTCCCATTGGATAAAACAATAGGAAACACACTCTGTAGTTTCGACCATATATTGACCATTTATATGCTTTTTCAAAATAGGCAATCCACTACGATCCACTCGGTTCACTTTCCAATTCCATGGTGCCGCTCGATGTGATTCTTCAGGCTGACTTTGTAGTTGAAGGCGTGCTCGCACAGGTGACAGGAGTAGGGCATCTCCTGCGTGTGGATGCGTTTGTGCACCTTGAGCGAGTAGGGCGCCTTGAAAGCTTTGTTGCAAACCGTGCACAAGTAGTTGCGCTCCTCGGAATGCACACGCTTGTGTAGGCGGTGATTTTTTCTGTAAAAGAAAAAAATCTTAGCAATTGCTGGTGGGTAAAATTTATTAATCGATTATCTTACGAGCTTCTGAACTTGCGTCCGCAGATGTTGCAAACGTACTTCGCTTCACCGTGCACATTCTGAATGTGCTTCATCAAGGATCCTTCGTTCTTGAGATGCATCCCGCAAGTGTCGCAAACTCGGCCTTCCTTTTCGCAGTATTTCCGCTCGTGCTTGATTCGAGTAAAATTGCTGAAGAAGGTGTTGTCGCAGAATTTGCGACACTTAAATGGCCGGATACCCTTATGCTTGTTCAGGTGGAATGTCAATCCGGAGTTTTCGATAAATGTGGCCGTGCAAATTGGACAGGAAAAGAATTTTTCCTTCGACGGAGAATCAGCATTACAGTGGGTCTTATGTACCCTGATGGAGGGGAGGCCATCAAAGTTTCTACCACATACTTCGCATGTATGAATGTTCACCTTATAAGTGTCTCCTTCCAGAGGTACAGAAATCGCTGTTCCCCTGGACGTCGGTGGATTGTAGCAACTGGAATTACACATGTAAAAACATCCAAGATTTGTACCTACATAATATTTGCTTTAACTTACGAATCACTCTTCGCTTCTTCTTGAGCGGTCTCAACACTTCTCGTGAGTTAGTTCTAGCTTCGGTTCGACTTTAGCCCGTTTTGCCCTGTTCTGTCGAGCAGCCTTTTTTGCTTTCGTTTCTTCCTCATCAAGGTGAACTAGATGCTTCCGGACCATTTGATGCGCCAGCTTGATTGCAGTCAGCGTACTCTTTGCCATCCACAAGTCACTCTGCTGGTCGTAGGCCAGCCCCTTGGCGAGAACTTTCATTTTCTTGGCAGCCTTCTCACAACACTGCTTGAAGTCCGTGATTAATTCGATCAGCTGCCAGCAAGTTGGACACATG
This sequence comes from Aedes koreicus, assembly GCA_024533555.2. Lineage (NCBI taxonomy): Eukaryota > Metazoa > Arthropoda > Insecta > Diptera > Culicidae > Aedes > Aedes koreicus. The sequence continues at coordinate 45,408 of JAHHFK020002363.1, read as the reverse complement.
GTACGATTTTGCAGATTCTGCGGTAGATCCAGAGCTGCGCTCAACTTATGTTCTGCCTCGGTTACGTCGGTGGTATTTGATTCGCGTTCCGAGCAAAATGTGATCTCCGATCCCGGTGGGCATTTCCGCAAACATAGAATGCAAAAATTGGAATCACTCTCGCTGGGTGGGGTACGAGATTTTCTAGTCCTTGGTTTTTTCTTAACTAGCAGATCTTCCAGAAATGCTTCGTCTACATCGGAAGGGGCCTCCGAGAAGAACTCCATTTTAATGTTCAGTTCTTTCGGATACAAGGGTGATTGATACAGTAATGGAACAAATAAGAAAATAAAAACATATTGATACAAACCTGCTTCATCGATAGTTTCTGCCTGACGTTCAGTGCCATTATTGTCGAATGAAAATGACATGTTGTATGTATACTTTGCTGCCCTGCCAGAATAAAAGTTATCTTTGGATCGTTATTTCGATAATTTTTGTTTTCCCCAATGAAGCAATTGCAAAAGTTATTCGAAAAGAGTAAACAAAACACAACAGCTGTTTCTAGATTAAGGTGCGTCAAATGACAGTGCTCGGCTGATTTTGACACGTTAATTTGAAACAGCCCAACTTTCAGATTGAAGCCGAGGGGTTACCAAAATCATTGATTACAAAGCTAAGTGGATGAGTTCGAATCACGCGAATCACGCCAAGCTACTCTGAGAAAATTCTCTCGTTATACCGACTATTAAATCATGGTCAGTATGACTATCGCATATACTGATTAAAATTACCATGAAAATGGTCGAATTCACCACGTTCATGCAGAGGACTGAAGAAAGCGTTAGTTCTTGAAGCCTACTACTTGTGGTGTGGCGCTAGTGGCGATTTTAACATTTTAAGCTCAGTTCACAATGGATTATATTTCTTTACAATATTTCTTCTACCAAACTACTAGTATCAGTAATTTTGATAAAACAGTATACTACCTGGTTGATAAATAATGAAAAAAAAATATCGTTGTGATAACCACTGCACTAAGTACAACACGGAAGATGTTTCTCTCGAATCAAATTAACGACAAAACACGACAACTTCCGCCGTGAATATTGTGTATGCTGTATATAGCCTTCAAGAAAACCGAGCTGTCAAATTAGCACCACATGCAGCACCTGTCAGCGGAGTACGATATAACACAGCAGAATACCGGCGAAGGATCTTCGGAAATAGTGGAGGAAATAACACGCGAGAACAACGATTTCATAGTAACTTTATTTAGGCGAATAGAATACACGTTTTGCACGTCGTAGCGAACTTTTACATGTGAGCTTTTCTCTTTGATAGAGCACACACACCAGAAACAAGGTGCATGCGTACGGGAGGTGCATATAACAAGGTTGGCGAATGTACATATAAGAGGTGAGCTTCCCACATCACCAAGTTTTCGGCTTCACGATTGTTGTTCGTGGATGACAGGCGCTTCAGTCCTGTGCGTTCATGGCATTCTTGACTATGATAATGGTAACAAGGACTATTCTGTCATTATGGCAAATTTTGGGGTCAACTATGTTTAATGGTCGTTTTGACCATGATCATAGTCGGTTCAAAATAACTATACTGCAATAGTCATCCTAACCCCCAATAAAGATAAAATTGACTATCAAAATTGTCTCTGCTCTGAGAAAAATTTCATCGTTGTACCGACAATTAAATCATGGTCAGGATGACTATCGCATATAATGGTTTCAATAACCATAAAAAAGGTCGAATTCACCACGTTCATGGCATTTTTGACTATGATCATGGTAACAAGGACTATTCCAACATTATGGAAAATGTTGCATCAACTATTTTTAATGGTAGTTTTGACCATGATCATAGTCGGTTCAAAATCACTATACTGCAATAGTCATCCTAACCCCCAATAATTGTAAATTTGACCATCAAATTCCTCTCTGTGTGTGTAAAGAAACTACCTGAATTCAATTTGATGGTAGTTTTACCGATTTGAAAAAAATATAAGAAAAAAAAAAAAAAAAATTAAAAAAAAAAAAAAAAAAATATTTATATAATTAAAAAAAAAAAAACAACAACACCATCACGTCTTTTTTTTCCCCACTAAAACCTCCTTCTTCCCCCTCCACAACCACCAACACAAGGAAAAAAATAATAAACATTATTATCATTGGAGGATGACAAGAGTATTATAGTATTGTAAAACCGATCAGAACCAAAAAAAAAAAATAAACAAACTATCCCCCACATTACCGAAAGACCTGTCCACCCTACCACCAAAGAAAAAAAAAACAAAAAGAGGGGGGAGTACACCATTTTTAGTGTTTATTTAAAACCACCCGCCAGAAACCCCCCCCCCCATTATTTTTTTTGGCACCACAAAGAAAATATTTCTCAGAGTAGTCATCAAAACAATCATAATTTCACAAATTTCTAAGAGCATCTCCAGGAGTGTTGTAGTTCTAGATTCATTTTATATGTCAGTTATAAATTTTTCTCCTGGGAAAATATATAACAAACATACCCTCTCTTCAGCAGCAGTTCCAAATGTTGTTCTTAACCTAAAGACTTGAATGTGTGTGTATAATTGATGATAAATATAATTTGATTTGTCACGAAATAGGAAAAGACATTGAAAATGACTGACGAATGGTACGAATTTATCACCAGTGAATTTGATGATACGACGGATTTGAATTTAACTTTTCAGCTGGTTGATGGTAAGTATATGAAAATTTACTGTTAAGGTGTAACTCAACTAATTCATCTAAACAGAGAGAACGAATCCTCCATAGTTATTGTCTAATTCGAGATTTTCTTTCCGAGGCATAGACAACTGCGAAGAGGCAAAGAAGCGGCAAGGCTCATTACCAGGTCGGCGTAATATTCGGAACTTTGAGTTGAGGCACCAGATGATCATCGACCACTATTTCTCACCGACATCTATTTATCCCGATCATTTGTTCGAACGAAGATTCTGGATGCCAAAGGCCATGTTTTTGCGCGTGCTAGAAGGAGTGACTGCACGTAATGATGGAGTACTTGGTTCGAATACTGTAAAATAGAGGGGAAAATTGATAATTGAATAAAATTTCGTTTTTCAATAACAGATTATCGATACTTCTCAAATGCTAAACGAAAAATAATCTGAAAGATGATTTATTTGATAATTTAATGCACCAGAAGCTAGTTCATATCTACATAGAGCTGGAATAAGGGCCTATAAACTTCAATATAGTATTCCACTAAAATCCCTTTTTGGAATTTTTTACCTTTTGTTGGGTTCGACCTAGCACTAGTTTTAGACTCATCCATAGAAATCTCTCAATTTTTGTATGAAAGATCAAAAATTAGCATAGATTAGCATTAGCATCTTGTGAAGGCCAATTTCTTCACCTTCGTTTAGGTCTTAAACCAGGTTTAACCAGGGGGTAAGTCACTCAGCCCCCTTGTGTTACCACCCTAAAAAACACAATTCGCCACACTTCAAACACACTTGCCATCACATGAAAGATAAATTCATATCTGGCACCACTTACACGATTCGATTGTTTGTTTTCTCACTGTTTTGTTTCCCTCTCGCTTGCACTCATGTGATTTGAATGATGCATAAGTGTGCGTGAATTAACCAAAAAGTTCCATGGTTGCCAATAAGCATACATTTTCGATTGTAGTATTGACAGATAAGTTGAAACACAGAAACACCTTCTGACACACTGAAACACAAACACAACTTGGCAGAGTGACTAGCCCCCGGGTTAAGCTATATGGGAATACCTGGTTTAAAATTTAAACGGAGGTGAAAACATTGGGCCTAAGTCGAAAATGAGTGCTTTTACCTTACTGCCGTTCTACATATGCATAACTGCGTAGAACGGCAATATATAGCAGGTAAATAATAAAAACTCGTCAAAATTACCCGAAGGACTTTGGCTACTGCAAGATGCCTCCGTTACAGGTAATTTTGATACGTTCATCTCGGCGTTCATAAATTTCGGACAATGCTTCAGCACCTCATAACACTCGAGGAATTTAAAATCCTCCTCCTTTAAATTTGTCGTCCGTCTTAAACAGTTCCAGTGCCATATTATGTTTGTCCGTGGACGACGCACCGCTTTTGTTCAGGCGTTGAACAGATTTTACGCACCCGGAAAATTTCATCACATTACGACTGATTGCACCAAATCTTTGCCGGAGAGCTTCCGCCGTTTTTGAGCATAACGAAGAAGTGGCAGATTTGGCATTTTGGTAGACATTATTCCAAAACGCAGATGCATTTTGGTCGGTGCCTTTTATAGAATCTTGAGTAGCATATACCCAAGGAACGCTGATTTGCCGATCCTCCAGCCCGCTAAAATTTTTCCTGCGCCGGATGTTTTCTTTCTTCGCCATTATCTGAAAAGAAAAAAAAAACAAGCTCAAATCTATTCACCTATTCAAGTTACCATTTATAACTTACGTTCAGACTTGTTGCTGCAAATTGAAATTATTAACGAAACAGTAGAATGGATACAAGATTCCAGACCAGATGCACGACTGGACGTTGATTCATAGTTTGACGTTTGACTTGACTCCATAGACACTACCACAATGACAAAAAAAATAACTTGGATGAAACGCGTTTCAAATTTGAACAAAAATAGAACAACGTAGTATTCCAGTTTTAAATTTTAACATGAAACTGTTCGAAATTATCCAACTAGAACGCCTTGCTGAAGTTGCCTTTGTGATAAATCCAGTTCTATTTTGTAACGACCATACACTCCTGGAGATGCCCTAATGTACTTCAAAAAGTCAGGAATCTTATATTAACAGTGTAGTGAGTACGCAACCGATTACCCTCTATATACACCTTGATATTTAGCCCTTCTGGCAACCGCATATGTGTGTTTTAATACTGAATAAACTTTACTTGTTGTTGACCTTCCAAAGCAATAAGGTGTTCATTTTATTTGCTGTCTGAAAAACCCTCGGGAGTATTTTTCCTCGTGTTTTCCTTGTGCCATTCTTTATCTTATGTCAAATTGATCGTTGACCTCAAGAATGACGGAAAAAGCTTGTCCGAAATTGCAATGTCCACGATCGTTGAAATAAAATGTCCACTGTATCTACGGAAGGAGCTTGCCGTATGTCAGAGCATCTTTTGAGGTTTGACAAGGTGATACGTGAGCTTAAGGGAAGCGGAGCGACCATTGAGGAATCAGACGCTGTGTGTCATTTATTCTTAACACTACTATCGTCGTATGATTCGATGGTGACGGCGATAGAAACGCTACCCGATGGCGTTACGATGGACTTCGTAAAGAAGAGGCTGTTGGACGGGGAGTTAAAGCGGCATAATTCAGAAGCTGGAGAAGAAGCAAATGGCAGTGCTAGTGACGGTGTAGCAATGGTGACCACAAGAAGAAGTTGACATGTTATCAATGCGGAAAGTACGGACACAAGAAGGCAGAGTGTCGAGAACCCGATCGCGAAAGTGCAAAACAAAAAGTGAGTTATCAAAACAAATCACTGAAACCAAAAAGTGCAACACAACGGCAAAAGGCGCATGTAGGTATGGTACGAGATGGTTGATGGACTGAAGCTTACGAACTGTTATGCGGACACAGTCGTATGTGAACCGTGTTTATCCGGTAAGATTGCGAAGTTACCGTTCACTGTCGCAGAAGAAAAACGTTCGTCGTGGCCACTAGAGCTAGTACTCAGCGATGTATGTGGACCAATGACACCCCGCACCTCGAGTGGTAAGAGGTTTATCGTTTTTTTTTTTATCGACGATTTTTCGCATTTCGTAATTATCTACTTAATGCCCACGCAAGACGAGGTGTTTGATCGTTTTCGTGATTATGAGGAACTTGTTACGACACACTTTCCAGCCGAGTCTCAAGACTTCGTACGGATAACGGTGGTGAATATGTTGGTGAACAAATGCGCAAGTTTTGCCGGAACAAAGGGATTTCGATGGAGTTGACGGTTCCCAATACGCCGCAGCAAAACGGTGTATCCGAAAGGATGAACCGTACGCTGATGGAGCGGGCCAGAGTATTGTTGGCTGAAAGAGGGTTTGGCAAGGAAATGTGGGGTGAGGCCGCATACACTGCCACGTATCTGATCAATCGGTGCCCAACGTCGGCGGTAGAAGAAAAGAAAACACCCTACGAAATCTGGACCGGTCGAAGGCCGGATGTGACGAAGCTGAAGATTTTCGGAAGTGTGGCGTATCTACATGTACCGAAAGAGCTGAGGTCGAAGCTGGATCCGAAGTGCAAGAAGTTGTTCCAGTGAATGGTTATCGACTTTGGGACGGAGAGCGGCAAAAGGTAGTTATTGGAAGAGATGTAGTATTCGACGAATCTACCATGTTCGGCGATAAACTAGAAGTGGAACCGAGAGTTCAAAGAAAAAGGAAGTAGTGCTAGAAGATTTGATGGACAAGAATAGTGCAGTTTCTGAAGAATGTGAAGAAGAAAGCGAAGAACCAGAAGCGTAACAAAGTGACGAGCAGCAGCTGACAGTGCGTCGCAGTGGTCGAGTAACACAGAAACCCGTTTGGAATGACTGCTACGAACTGTGTGAAACTGTAATGTGTGCCGAGAGTTGCGTCGATGACTTGCCAACTACAGTGGATGGGCTCAAGCAGCGATCTGATTGGCCACAGTGGGATGCAGCTATTCTTGTTGAAAAGGAGTCGCTTGTTAAGAATAAAACATGGATTCTCGCAGCCCCACCTTCAGGTAAGAATATCATCGATAGCAAATGGATAAGGCACGTTTAGTTGCCAGGGGATTCTCTCAACGCAGAGGTTTTGATTACGAGAGTACGTAGGCACCGGTGGCCAAGTACACGACATTGCGTGTCTTGCTAGCCGTTGCTAATCATGAAGAAATGCATCTTCACCCGCTTGACGTGAAGACTGCGTTCCTCAACGGTGTACTGGAGCAAGAGATTTACATGCGTTTGTCGGAACAGTTTGGTGCTGGAAACCTGGTTGCTAAGCTACAGATGTCCATTTATGGATTAAAGCAGGCGTCTCGTGCCTGGAATACCAGATTTGACGATTTCATCACGAATTGTGGTTTTAAACGCAGTATTGTTGATAACTGTTTGTATACTGCAACTGTCGCTGGGGAGAATGTATATTTGATCATTTATGTTGACGATATTTTGATTGCCTGTCATTCGTTGGATGTAATCAGGGATAAGAAAGACAAATTAAAAAACGACTTTGACATGACGGATATTAACGAGATAAACACATTCCTAGGATTAACTGTCAAGAGACGTACGAAGGCGTTCTGAAAATTAGTCAACGGAAGTATTTGGAAAATCTTCTAGTTCGTTTTGGCATGGCTGATTGTAAACCGAACCAAACACCGTTGGCAGCAGGCATCAAATTTGAGAAGTGCACCGATCCAGCAAAATACACCACTCATCCGTATTGTGACTTGCTTGGCTGTCTTACATACGTTGCTGTGACCTCTAGACCTGATTTGTCTGCCGCTGTTAGTTATTTCAGTGCTTTCCAAGGCTGTGCGAGTGATGACCATTGGAACCACGCAAAACGTATCTTAAGATATATTAAGGGTTCATCGGACATGAAGCTGGTGTACAGACGAAGTGAAGTTTGCAAGATCATCGACGGATTTGCTGATTCCGATTGGGCAGGTGACATCTGTAACAGAAAATCAACTTCGGGGTACGTGTTTCGAGTGTATGACTAGAGGCTTGCATTAGTCTCGCTGAAGAGGAAAAGCCTACCAAACGGCTGAAGCATGTTGACGTCCGATTTCATTTCGTGCGTGAAAAGATCCAGAGAGGAACCATTCAACTGGGGTACGTGGCATCGGAAGACGAAATAGCCGATATCATGATTAAGGGACTGCGGAGGCCACAATACGAGAAGCTACGGGAAGCCTACTAGAATTGTCGGATTGACGGGAGGTATTAACAGTGTAGTGAGTACGCAACCGATTACCCTCTATATACACCTTGACATTTAGCCCGTCTGGCAACCGTATATGTGTGTTTTAATACTGAATAAACTTTACTTGTTGTTGACCTTCCAAAGCAATAAGGTGTTCATTTTATTTGCTGTCTGAAAAGCCCTCGGGAGTATTTTTCCTCGTGTTTTCTTTGTGCCATTCTTTATCTTATGTCAAATTGATCGTTGACCTCAAGAATGACGGAAAAAGCTTGTCCGAAATTGCGGCGTAGTAAAATGTCCACGATCGTCGATTCAGTATTTGCTACGTAAAAATACGTAGTTGAACCGGAGGAGTTTTTGAAGAACGTTATTATCACAAACGAAAGAAAATTTGATATTTGGTCTGGTGGACAGGTAAGAGTGTGGCACAAACCAACCACAAAATTGGACCCAAAAAAATTGCGGCCGTCAGTAAAGCATGGCGGAGGAAATGTGATGGTTTGGAGTGTTCCATGTGGAACTAGCGATTTGAAATTGGTTAACTATTATAGAACCCCTTGGTCCGAAGTACACCTTGCAGCTTGCACCTTGCAATACATTCTTGCGCTTTTTGGTGTTCGTGTGAGTTACGTTATTAGAATACATTTCAGATAATTATTATTTTCCACGCATATTGCGTAACCGGCGTTATATTAGCGGCTGGATAGTCAAGAAGAAAATGGATGTAGTTGTTGGCGCAGGAAACACTAGCACACCGGTCCCAAGCTCGGTCCCAAGCTTAATGATTCGCCCCTAATAACGTTGCTCACACCAATACACTCTCAAATATTCTGTCAAAATAACAAAGCGAATCAAAACAAAAACAAAGATACTACCCAGGTAACCAATAAGCAGTTCCAAAGCGTCTTCACGGTAGCCTATCATGCAATTAAGTTGCCTTAAATACAACATAAATGCCGCTTTTGGCCCAATATATGGCTGCTTTACTGCAATGCTTCGATAATGCTTCATTAATGCTATTTTGCATTCGAAATGCTTATTACAGGCTACAAGCATTTAAATAGCATTTGAAATTCAACGTTACAACAGATAGCATTCGAGATGCTGATGTAATGCTAATATAATGCATCTGAAATGCAGATTTGCTACACAGATAAAAAGAAACATTGCATTTTCTTCGTTATATAATGCACATAAAGGGAATGCTAGATTTGGCAGAAAATAATGGGATACTTCATGTAAATTTTAGCCAGATAACGCCTGAATCTAGCCTGTTGTATGAAAGATTTCAAACAATTCCGTTGTTTACGACTCCTTTGGCCTGAAATTAAACGAGGAGAAATTTTACGCGCGAGTTAAAATTAATTATTTTTTCTGTGTACATATGCTAATGCTTATTGGTTATCTGGGTAGTACCGAAAGGTACCGAAAAGCGCACGAGTTATTGCAAGGTGCAGACTGCAAGGTGAACCAATTTCAAATCGCTAGTTTCATATTGATTGTTGGTTATATACTTTAGGAGCTCAAGACAGCCTACCTATATGCGAATAAAAACGGAAGGAGGGTAACTATCCTCCCACTATTGTTGGATTTTTCGAATCAACACGACATCACCTTTCGATATAATCAAAGAAGAAAATTCAATTGTATTCAACTTTCAGCAGTTTCTCTTACAATAGTACAGAGCATATTTACAGAAAATAATTTAATCAATTTGCACTACTTAATGCCTAACCTACAAACTAATTCGTTCGAAACACACGCAAACGTTAAAGATCCGCTGCAACGCCTCAATCCCGCACGAATTCCTTCTGGTTTCGATCGCAGGCCAATCGTTTGGACAGCTGCTTGCAGAACTGCACATCTCGGATGTAGTCACCGATGAACACGGACAGCAGGTACCACTGTTTCATACCGTTGGCCCGTACCTTGTAGTTCCTGGAAATCGCAACGCAAAATGGAAGCAAAGGAGAAAAAAAACATGGAGTTAGTTCAACCGTTCCTCAAGCCAGTTCCCATGGGGGGTATATTTTCGTTAACTTCAAGATATCGTTCCAGTCCGGTTGGTAATCGCTGGCACCGCTGCTGCTGCTGCGGGTTGTTCGTACGGCATGCAAACGGCACGGTTCTTCCTCGATGCACGCCTTGGGTCCGAACTCCTGCAGGATCTTCCGCTCTGCCTGGGCAATATCGACGGCCATGCGGGAGATTTCCTCCTCCGTCAGCGTGCCATCGGCCAACGTTTCGCGCCGGCTGCGGGATTGGTAGGTTTCTAGAAGAGAAAGTGGAAATTAAATGTTTTGTGAGGATTGAGGCACTGAAATGTTTGAAATTTTGGAACGTCCTAAAATACATGCATTGATCGATAAATCGTTTCTTCACGCAGTCAATCCGGCCGCAGATCTAGAAAACCCCCAAACGCTGCATAATGGTAGAAAAAATACGAAGTTCGGTGAAAATCAGTTCCATCGATTTTTTGAATTATTACACTCTCAGAAATTATGAATTTTACACTATACGTAATTCTTGTTTGTAAAAAGCCGGGGAACGTAAACAAAAATTTCGTGAAAACTTATAGGCAAGTCGACAAAAATGTGTTTGATTGAATTTATTTTCTCATCTCTTTCAACTCATTCTATCGCGCTTGGATGAGACAGTTGCTTCGGGACGCAAGCTTAACAAAACCCGATTCACATTCATGCCGTGTTCCAATATTGATGGTACCCTCAAAATGAAACTGATAATCATTGGAATATTCACCAACCCCCGGGAATTTCCTCGGGGATTAAAGCAATCAATACCGGGGTCCTAACACCGACAAACCGACATGAAACTCAATCTTAACTTTTGATCAAGAATCCATAACGATCGATTCAAATGTGCAGCGATCCCATCTGTCAAAACCTACGAGGATAGATGTCAGTAATATGATTTGAACAGAAATATTAAGACATTTTCTATTGTCATTCATGTCGGTTTGTCGATGGTCCTAATAAAATTCCAGAAAAAGCATGGATGACACGTCGGTTGTTCCGTACTTGGTTTTATGTTGAGTTTGTTCCCGTTGTCCGAAAGTTCTCTGCTGAGCGAGATTTAGATTTGAAACGCGAAGATGGATTAATTCAAGTCATTTATCTCCCACCAAATGTGGCGGCTGAATGTCGGCCGATGGATCAGTCGGAGATCAACGCTATTAAAACCAGGTACAAACGGAAACTGATGCAGCTGCTTGTTTTGGAAAATGAGGATTTGTATCTCGAGCAACGACTGAAGAATACTACGACAGAGTATTGATTGGATTGCAGAAGCATTGGACAAATTCAGCCAGGTGACAATTGAAAACTCATGGGAAAAGTTTCCAGGCCACGAATGGAGCATGCCCGAGCAGGTGGAGGATGTTTTTGAAGATATGAAATCCCTTGTATCATCGATCGACGATCGACTGGAACAAATACAACGAAGGAGCAAATCTGGCTTAGGTTTGAGGATCAAGTTCTAGGTTCCGATGGAAAGACGAGCGAAAGGTTGAGAGATGGTGAAATAGTGAGCTCAGTTTTGAACAAAGCAGACGAGTCAACTTGCACGGAGGAAGAAAGGTTCCCCCCTTTTTCGCCGGTGCCGACGCCTCCCACCCCCACCCCTAAAAAATTTTTTTTTTTTTTTCCTTGTTGGGGACGTATTGCCACTGCGACCATTGATTTGATTTATTGTGGCGTGTCCTCCTTTTTATTTATGCCATATTATCGCAATGGTAAGTTACTATTTGGAGTAACTACCACTACGTCAGTAGGCAATTTTCCCAAGCAGGTACTACATTTCTTATGAAGTGTACTACTTGATTGGGAGCAGCGTTCCAGACCTCACAGGGTTCAATGAGCCCCTTGTCAAAAAATCTGCATCGTTTATTGAATAGTGCAACACAGTCGCACATTAAATGCTTAGAGCTTTCACTCTCTAATCCACAAAAGCGGCATTTATCTTCATGAAGTTTACCGATGATTTTCAGGTGATATTTACTCGGACAATGTCCAGTTATCAAACCAGTGTATGTTCTCAAGTCGTTTTTCGAAAGTTTAAGTAACTTTTTCGTATGAGAAGCGTTAGGCTTAATGAACTGTTTGGATTGCCGGGCATTGGAGGTACTATTCCAGATAGCCTGTACTTTGTCCTTTTCCCAGTTCTTTAGTTCTACTTTTAAGGCGCAAGAAGATAAACCAATAAATGGTTCGGGCCCTATGAATTGCATGGATGACCCTATTTTTGCCATCTGATCAGCTTTTTCGTTTCCTTCAATTCCGCAATGACCAGGAACCCAATAGAGGTTAACCATGTTGCGACAGGACAATTGCTGTAAAAATTGTGCGCATTCCCACACCAGTTTAGATGTGAATGTTTTTGACTTTAAAGAATTCAGAGCTGCTTGGCTATCTGAACAAATGCATATGTTTGCATTTTTATAATTTCTTTTCATACAGATTGATGCACATTCCAGTATGGCATATATTTCAGCTTGAAACACTGTGGGATATTTTCCCATTGCCACATACAAGTTTATCCCAGGACCAGTTATACCAGCCCCTACCAAACTATTTTGCTTTGAACCATCTGTATAGAAGATTGTTGAGCCCGGACGAAAACCCGGTTCTCTTTTATCCCAATCAGCACGAGTAGCTGCATGGACTGTGAATTTATGATTGAAGTAGTTTCTCCTAAGCATACAATCTTCACTTATCAATATTAAAGGATTTATCGAAAACTCTTTTAGGATACTCAAGTGTCCAATAAGATCTCCATCGAAGAAATTCATGGACCGTTTGAGCGTTAGAGCATTTTTTTCCGCATCCTGTAGTATAAATTGATCTAAAGGAAGAATGTTGAGTAGAGCATCTAGTGCTTTTGAAGGAGTACTATGCATTGCCCCAGTTATAGAGATAGTAGCAAGCCTTTGCAGCTTGTTCAGTTTCTCTTGAGCCTTTATCTGTTTAGTCTTCGGCCACCAGATAAGCGAGGCATACGTGATTCTGGGCTTGACTATGGTTGAATATATCCAGTGAATCATGTTAGGCTTAAGGCCCCATTTCTTTCCAAAAGTTCTTTTACAGATCCAGAAGGCATTGGTTGCCTTTCGTATTTGTTGGTCAATATGACTGTTCCAGCAAAGATGCTTATCTAAAGTTACGCCTAAATATTTGACCTCTGAAGATAAAGACAGTTTAACGCCTCCTAGTTTAAGGTCAGTGAAGGAGATTTTCCGTTTTTTAGTAAAAGGTACGATTGTCGTTTTTTTGGGATTGATATTTAATCCCTCGGTTTTGCACCACAATAGTGTGTATGATAATGCTATTTGCATTCTCTCAAACATGATAGTGTCGTATTTACCACGGACTATAATGACAATGTCGTCCGCAAAGCCAATTATTTCAAATCCTTTAAACTTTAGTTTTACAAGGAGATCATCAACAACAAGAGACCATAGGAGGGGAGACAAGACGCCCCCTTGAGGACAGCCTTTTACAGCAGTTACTTTCACCTCTGAGCCTCCAAGATTTGCTGATATTTCTCTTTTGGATAGCATTTCAACAATCCAATTAATTATTTTATTGTTGAAGCCACGATTTCTCATAGCTCTTATCATCGAGTGGAAGGAGGCATTATCAAAAGCACCTTCGATGTCAAGAAACGCTGCCAACAGAATTTCCTTAGCAGTGAAGGACTTTTCTATTTTTTTAACTAGAATGTGAAGGGCTGTTATAGTTGATTTACCTGTCTGATAAGCGAATTGTGCTTTTGATAATGGATTATTGGTTAGTATCTCAGATTTAACATATTCATCAATAAGTTTTTCCATTAATTTCAACAATATTGATGATAAACTTATAGGCCTAAATGACTTTGGTGAAGACTTGTCTTTTTTATTTGCCTTCGGTATAAATACTACTCTGACTAGCCTCCACTTTTTTGGGATATATCTCAGTAAGAAGCTGGCTTTGAATAGTCTGTTTAAGTCAGGAATTATTACAGATTTACATTTTTGGACATGTGCCGGAATAATTCCGTCTGGACCAGAAGATTTGAAGGGACTAAATGAGTCAATGGCCCATTCAATTTTTGAGTTAGTAAAAATCTTATTTACTAAATTTGCAGGCACCTCGTTAAGGATTTCAGAGTCATTGCCATGTTTATTTTGTACCGCATATGCTGTAGTTGCGCCACTTTGTATGCAGTTTAGATCTTGTTGTTGATCAGTAGTAGGAAGAGACCCTGGGAAGTGAGTATGCATCATTAGTACCAGAGTTTCATTAGCATTTTCAGTAAAGTTCCCATCCATATTTTTAAGCATACCGAGACCATTTGAGTGGTCTTTTGAGAGAACTTTTTGAAGCCTTGCAGTTTCAGGAACACTTTCTATGTTTTCACACATGTGCCTCCAATCTTTGCAATTCAAAAACAGCATTTCAAATTGCTTTTCCATTTCAAAAATTTTGATATTGCCATCATCTTCGCATTCATCGGTTTAAAGAAAACAAGAAGGAACAACCGCAATTGTTATACACTCCAAACAACAACGAGTTGTTAGCTGCCTTGTATACTTTGAACTTTTGCAAAATAGAGATCTAATACTACACAATAACACAAATCACACACTCCGAACAAATCTCTTCATCTGTATTGGTTTTAATGTTATTTAACAAACTATTTTTTAAAAGATTGCATAGCAGAACATTCCATTGTTTTGCTGTTTTTACTGAAACTATTTGCGTTGCCATGTGGACATGGCCTTCTAGGAATAGGTATACTTCTGATTTTGAACTTTTCAACTGCGTTGGTTCTCAGTGACGGTTGTCACATCTGATGCCAAATGCTAGTTGTTGCTCGGAATTGGCAATAAATACGCCGAAGTAAGTTGATCGTAACCGTGAGACATTTAAAAACGATTCTTCAACAATGGATATAGTTGTCAAAAGGGTCAAGAGATACGTACGCATCAAAACAATGAACTTATTTTATCGAATTTCAATATCCGCCCAAACACAATGATAACGGAAACGGAACAGTAATCGGCAAGTTTGACAGTTGTCGCAAATCTAGGGGTTTTTTTTTTCATTAGGGCGAATCTACAATTGAGAGATTCTCTCCGGGCTCGCTCTCTTTCATTCATTACAGCGCCATTATAAAACTTTCGAGGGATTCTTTAGTACAGATCGAAACACAACAGTTCTGGCTAGCATACTCTACAAATAGTAAACGTAAAGGTAATTGGTTTATGAATGAAAGAGCGAGCCCGGAGAGAATCTCTCAATTGTAGATTCGCCCTAATGAAAAAAAAAAAAACCCTAGAAATGACTTCGATATGTCCAATTAGAATCGGCTTGGATCTAACCTGTTTTCTTTCCGACCAGCAGGCTTACTCAGATCGGGCTTTTCCGATGCCGTTGCCATTCAGCTTCCGTTATCATTGTGTTTGGGCCATAAGATTACCCTCCCACCCCATCTAGTGATGAATCCACATATACATCGCCAATTGTAGCAACCCTTTAGTAAACAGAAGAAAAAATGACATCGTTAACAGTTGATTTGCAGCAGCCATGGCGAAAACAGTCAAGTAACTACGCTCGATACTTTGTAGGTACTGCCAGCTCCACTCCAGAAGTTGGTCATCGTGAGGCACATCGTGACAACATCCTCTCCGTTCGGGAGAAAAGCAAGAACGTCGAACGGAAGCCTGGCGCCTGCCATCCGATAGTACTGCGCGACCGTAAAGTGCAGCAGAAGCCAAAGAGTAAGACGGAGGGCAAGGTGACCTCATTGCACCCCGAATTCGGCCGAGAGGTTGGTGGAACCGGCCAAACGGTAAAGAAGTTGTTGTAGTTGTTGCTTCGTTTTTAAGTGACTTTCAGCCTGAGGCTGATTAGTCAAGCCAAGGAAACGACCTTGAACCTACAGGGTGCGGCAGAAAATAATGCGAAAATGTTCAAACTTGAGTATTGGGTTAATTCGTGTAGCTAGTGACTAATTTCTGTCGAAAGTGTATTTGTTTATGTTTACTTTCAAGTGCCGCATCCAAACATTCTATTTGTTTTATTGCAAATTCGTCAAAATGTTCGCGAAAGAAGTGATCACCAGTTTGTTGCTCGCCCAGAAGAAGCCGAAAGAGATTGCCAAGGTGGTAGGGTGCCATTTGGCAACAGTTTACCGCATAAATAAGTCCCTGCAGGATGGTTCTAAGCAGCGGAAGCCGGGAAGCGGACGTCCGCGCTTTGCACGCACGCCGAACGTGATCAAATCGGTCCGTGCAAAAATTGCTCGCAACCCGGTGCGTCCCATAAGAAAACTTGCAAAGGAAACCAATATTTTGGAGAAATCCATGCGGAGAATCATCAAAGAAGACCTGCATGCATCTTCCAGAGCCCGAGTGAAACGCCACTTGATTAAGGACCGGGTCAAGGAACTACGAGTGACTCGTTCCAAGAGATTGGTTTCCTTGTTGAAGAAGGAAAAAATGATAATCCTGTTCTCCGACGAAAAGCTTTCCAGCATCGATGCTGTGGCCAACAGCCGCACGGACCGGTTCATTTCACCGCAGAAAATGGAGAACGTTCCGGAAAAAGTGAAATTCAAATTTCAAACCAAACATCCGGCTGGTGTCATGATGTTTGGCTTGGTGGCGTCCAACGGTTTGAAAATGCCGCCTGTTTTCATTGATGCTGGAGTTAAAATCAATACCGAAGTGTATATCGGTATTTTAAAGGACCAAGTGCTTCCCTGGGTGAAGGCCAACTTCTCCGAGGACCAAAACGTTGTCCTACAGCAGGATGGAGCGCCGTGTCACACGTCCAATCGAGCCCAACAATGGTTGAACGATAACATGAAGTTTTGGCCGAAGGATTTGTGGCTCCCTAGCAGTCCAGATCTTAATCCGTTGGATTATTCGATTTGGGCATATGTTGAAGCACGAGCCTGCAAAACATCACACCCTAGTTTGAAAACCCTGAAGTCAACCATAACACGCACATGGCAGTCAATGTCGGAGGACTACGTCCGAAAGGCATGCTCTGGCTTCCGGCGTCGGCTCGAGGATGTTATTAATAAAAATGGAGGACACATTGAATAAATTTGTTTAAAAGGACTTTATAAAGATAACTGCACTCGAAAATGTTGATATTATTGCTTGAATTAGTTGAAAATGAGATTTGAAAGAAATAGAACAAATTTTCGCATTATTTTGTGCCGCACCCTGTACATATCGAACCCATCGAGGGCAACGAACGGAACACGGTTTAGGCAATTTCAAAAGGCGACCGCTGCCAGCTCCGTTTTCTGGTCCGATGCCCCCTTTTTGCGTCCAGATTTCGATAATTCTTCAAGAAAACACGTTTCTCAAAACTAAGCGAAAATTCACAATTTTTCGGTAAATTTTTACCGTACACAGAAAAAAATAATGAATTTTAACAGGCGTGTAAAATTTCCCCTCGTTCAATTCCAAGCCAAAGGAGACGTAAACAACGAAATTGTTTGCAATCTTTCATGCGCTATACAACATTGTTTGCAATCTTTCATACAACAAACTAGATTCAGGCATTTACATGAAATATCCCAATTATTTCTGCCAAATCTAGCATTCCCTTTATGTGAATTAGATAACGCAGAAAATTAAATGTTTTAATTTTATCTGTGTAAACCATTGCACAGTGGTCCAGAATGCAAATTTAGCTAGAAAGATACATTTTCAGCCTAAGTTTGAAGTTTTGGAGCAAAACTGTCTTCTACAAAGTTGTTTCTAATAATAAGGCCCTTCTTTTGGTGTGAATCAAAACTAGGGTAGTCCTTATTTTCAGAGGAATCAAAAATCTAACTTTTTTATTTGCAGAAATAAAGGCATACATCTTTCGAAAAAGCTGTAGATGAGAAAATTTAAAGCAACTTTTATTGAATAAGTTTTTCTATAGCTTTTGAAATGATCGAATAAGAGCAATTTTTCCTAAGTAGCTTAGGTTGTCCCTATAAAAATCAGTTATTTTGTTCTAACTTTTTATTTCAAATTTTTCAGCAAAGTTGTCTTCACATTAATCTGGTTGAGGCAGATAAAAATATTATTTATTAACAGCATTTGAACGAATTTCTATTATTGCATATCAGATTTGAAAACTAGCGATAGGTTATTCTTTTAAATTCAAACACATTTGATAAGGGCGTTATTTTATAAGAAATAACTCAATAACGGTAAAAGATATAGGCAAGATTTATAAGTCAAAAGTTTTATGTTTTAAAGTTCTAAAACCATTTAAAGGCAACGTTGTTGGCAAATTTGAAATGAAAAGGTAAAGCAAAAAACTTGTTCTTTGAAAGGAAAACCCTAAGTTATCTAAGGAAAATTGTCCTGATGAAGGTTTCTACTTATTATTGATGAGTTATTTCGCTATTGAATTTTTAACCGTTTTCAGTTAGAAGTGCTGTTTCGTAGTTATTGTTCGAAAAAAAAACACAGTAGGCTAGTTCGAACTTGTTGATGAGATCACACGGTGAATCAAATCGGTAGTTGCTGCAAGTCCAAAAACTTCACGGAAAAAGAAACTAAAACAATTCTCCAAAAGCTGCAGGAGAACTCAGCAGAGCCAAAATCAAATAAAATCAAAATTTACCACCGAAGAAATGGGATTCGAAGCGGCGTTTAGTGCAAGGGCAGAAGGTCGTCGTAATGCTGGAAAGGTATTTGACAAAATTGTGAAAAATCCAGAATCAGATTTTGCCGGCTCATTTACATCTGAAACCGGTCACGATGCCGCTGTATTAATGTCTCCCGAAAAGGCAATCGGCTTCATATGTCAAAATGATTTCAGCAAGGCACAAACATGGACCGTACAAATTACCACCATGGAGCAGGGTATTAATCTATACCCGTGGTACAACACTATAGTAGAAGCAAAACAGTTTTACTATCCTTCTGGTATGTAAATTTCTAGCAATGTTTGACATCATAATAAATCCTTTAACTATAACTATCCTATGACTATAATTTACAACAGGTATTTGCATAAAACCGCCTGTGGCAAATGTTGTGCTTCAGGATCTAATTGACCATATTGCGCCTAATTGAGTACATTAAGTATTGTTGGTTGGTTCTTATGTTCGTTTAAGTATAAAACTTACGGTTTTATTTGCTAAATGAAGGCATACATTCTCTGGTAAAATGACGTTGCCAACAAAAATTTTTGGTGGCTAAAGGGCGATACGGTCAAAATTTGGTCAATATCAACTTGACGTATTTCTTTCAATTTTGCATTTAAAAAACCTGAACACCCCTCATTTTGAAGGTGTGTGTGTGTATAATGTTGCTCCTATTTTGATTTTGGAATTCACTCTTCAGTTGTCAAAATGCCGTCCAAGCAAGAAGAGCAGCGTATCAAAATTTTGCTCGCGCATCGCGAAAATCCGAGCTACTCGCACGCAAAGTTGGCAAAATCGCTAAAAGTTGCCAAATCAACCGTTAAAAATGTAATTAAAGTGTTTGGGGAACGTTTGTTGACAGCCAGGAAGTCTGGATCGGGGGAAAATCGAAAACCGGAAGCCGCTGAGACGACAAAGAGAGTTGCCGGTAGTTTCAAGCGAAACCCTAACCTTTCTCTCCGAGATGCCGCAAATAAGCTGGGTGTATCGTCTACAACCGTGCATCGAGCCAAAAAAACGAGCCGGACTATCGACTTACAAGAAGGTAGTGACTCCAAATCGCGATGATAAACAAAATACGACGGCCAAAGCGCGATCCCGGAGGCTGTACACGACGATGCTGACGAAGTTTGACTGCGTGGTAATGGACGACGAAACCTACGTCAAAGCCGACTACAAGCAGCTTCCGGGACAGGAGTTTTATACGGCAAAAGGAAGGGGAAAGGTAGCAGATATTTTCAAGCACAGGAAACTGTCAAAGTTCGCAAAGAAATATCTGGTTTGGCAAGCCATCTGTACCTGTGGCTTGAAAAGCAGCATTTTCATAGCTTCCGGGACTGTCAACCAAGAAATTTACGTGAAAGAGTGTTTGAATAAACGTCTGCTGCCTTTCCTGAAGAAACACGGTTGTTCCGTACTGTTTTGGCCGGATTTGGCATCTTGCCATTACGGTAAAAAGGCCATGGAGTGGTACGCCGCCAACAACGTGCAGGTGGTTCCCAAGGACAAGAACCCTCCCAACACGCCAGAGCTCCGCCCAATTGAGAAATACTGGGCTATTGTCAAGCGGAACCTAAAGAAGACCAAAAAAACTGCTAAGGACGAGCAGCAGTTTAAGGCAAACTGGCTTTCTGCGGCGAAGAAGGTGGACAAGGTGGCTGTACAAAATCTGATTGCAGGGGTCAAGCGTAAGGCCCGGCAATTCGGATTTGGAAAAGCGGAAGCCTAACTGAATATTTTTCCTGAATTTTATACTAATTGAACTTGAAAAAGAAATTTAATTTGATTTTTTAAATAAACGATTTCACCGATTTACACGCGTTTTCCCTTGACCAAATTTTGACCGTATCACCCTTTATTGAATAAATCGATTTTTACCATTTTCCTTGGATAACTTAGGGTGGCCCTAAAAAGAAACAAGTTTTTTGCCCTAGCTTATTTAATTTCAACTTTGCCAACAAAGTTGTCTTCGAATGGTTTTTAGAACTTAAAAACATAAAACTTTTGACGTTTAAATCTTGCCGAAATCTTTTACAGTTAGTGAGTTATTTACAATTTCCTTATAAAATTACGCCCTTTTCAAATGTATTTTACTTAATTTAAAAAAATAACCTCTCTCCAGTTTTCAAATATAATATGCAAAAATAGAAATTCTCTTAAATGCTGTTATAAAATAATATTTTTATCTGCCTCAACTAGATAAAACAACATTTGAAAAAGGCCTATTTTTTTTACAAAAACCATAATAGGGTAAGGTGATGTAATGTCAGCCTAGCTCCGTAATTTGGCCTAGGTACCAAATATGTCATTAATTTAGAGATAATCAACAAAATTATGTCGCCATAATGATGACCGATTTAATTCAAAGCAGTTCGAACATTATTAATCAATTTATTGTTGTTCCCAAGTAACAATTTTAGTTTTATTCCAGCCGTATAGCACTCCACCCGGCTTTGTTGATAAAACTACATTCAAAATTGTTTTGTCTACCTACACCTCCTCTATGCTTCTTTAAAGCCGCAGTTTGTTCAAAGTGGCTCACTCAATAGACGGTTGTGAAAGCAAGTTAATAAAACCTTTATAAGACCATAAAGATTTTGAAAATGTCCTAGTGAAAGATGTTATGACCACTTGAGAACCTTCATAAAACCTATTGGCTGCCATGAAAACCACCTTGTGGCCAAATGGCCACAGTTGTCAAACTTCACTGTGATATCGAGGTTGGTTTTTGTTGTTCTGCTTTGTTCGATTCTCTGCTCTTCTGATTCATTAAGCAGTAAAAAAAAAGGTCTTGAGTTGCGGGAAGTTTTGTTTGATAGCAAAATATCCAAAACAAATTGTATTTTCTACAGCGTATTAGGCTCTAAATTATGCATTTATTTTTATGGCATGATAAGAGCCGAAAATTAATGCACTTCGGAAATTATGCGAATTTACAACAACATAAACCAAATTAAAACAAATATATTCGATAAATTAATCATGAATTTCCTGAAAATTGATGGAATTGAGTAAGGTTATCTAAAAAAATGCCGAAATTAGTCTCCAATCTGCAGTTTATTTGCATATCATTGAATATTTGATGCATTTATTTTTCCACATTTCAATTATATCTTTTATTTCAATTTGGCGATTGAAAAAAAAATACCAGCTTTGCCATAAAGTCAATTTTTATTCGCAATGACTATTATAAAACTATTTGGTCTTATGGTGACTTCCTTCAATGCTAATTTGCCGTTTAATGCATTTACTGGAGGCAAAATGGTTTTAAAATGCTTTTTCAGCAGACCACAATAAGATAATATCAATGAGTCCTAAAACGGCATTTCAATACAGCATTTTACGAGTTCATAAAGTCGAAATAAAACCTTTGATAGGAGTAAAAGGAATTTGAGAAACAAGGTTTTAAGATCGTTGTAAACAAGCTGTGTAGGTTCTCATAAACCTGACTAAAATATGAAACCTGTTGGCACCTCTTGGTGCCATAATAAAACCAAATTGATTTCAAGTGGCTTTCATAAAACATTAATAAAACTCAATAAAGCAGGATGGTGTTAGCAATGTTACTTGGGTTCACTTCCGTGTAATTTTAGATTTTCGTAACTTTTTAGACATCATGATTTGAAGCTGAACATATTATCTCCATAATCTTCTAATGGTCTAAATTTGGCTAATTTGAACCAATAAACCGAATATTGCTACCTAGATGTACAAAAAACTAACTGTTCACACAGATAAAATAACAATTATTTAACAAGAAAACCGTGGACCCAATGTTAGGGACATTTTTTTTCTTTGTTCCGAACTATGGCCTGTTGTCTGGATAACTTAGTAAAAATGTTGTTATTGGTATCTTTCCAGCTAAGTGCGACGCCTTGGTCATAATGGATGACGAGGTCTACTTGACGCTGGATGGCAACGACTGACAGGGACCGGGTAGTTTACGTCGCCCCATCAAGGAGGTAAGAGTAGAGTCAAATATTTCTCTCTCACCCAGTGTCAAAAGAAGGTCCTTATGTCCTTATGTGGCTGACAATCAGCGAAAAGGGAAAGTCCAAGCCGCTGTGCTTTCGTTCAGAGCTTGCGGTAAACGAGCAGATATACAGTTTTCATCGGCCTGTCGTAAGGCCGCCCGGCAGGGCGTCAAAACATGTTGGTAAAAGGCTCAACAAACGAAGAATTCTTAAGGAAAAATTGTTTGTTTTTAGTTTTATTGAAATTTGTGCATTTTTTAATTCGTTGTTCCATATGTTGCTTGTGAAGAATTCATTACTCAATTTTCAAGAAATAATACACTGAAGCAATTACCTTCGAATACGTGGATTGTAAAGAATAAAAAAAATGCAATTACTAAACATCGCCGGAAAAGTCGAAGGTATCCGGTAAGCTTCTGTACCGGAGTTCGATCCGGAACATAATACCATTACTCAACCCGGCAGACAGATCGTCATATCTTAATGTTACAAACCAATCCAAATATCCATTAATATCCAATTGTTTCGCAACAGAAAACCAGCGACGTCAACGTCCATGGTGTGCCAATCAAGCGTTGAATTTGTCATGCCTGGCGAACACGGTGCACGCGATCGATTTGTTGGAAAATCCAACCACAAATGAAAATCGCATAAAACAACATCGCCCCACAACGGCGAGCAATTGGCGCCCAATTGACAGCTTGGCTCGACGATCGATTTGCGATGTCACACAGCAGCGCTCAAAATGGATTGAAGAGGAAAAACCCTTCAATCTCATTGTCTGACAGTTGCGCAACATCGCCGTTCGTTTGGAATTCGACATGGAGTTTTCATAATGGCCAATGTCGCAAACGTAAACAATGGCTTCTTCCGCAAATTTCTTGAAAATGCAAACTCGCTTAAGTAAACTACCACTTCTATTGTAAATGGGAGCTTCTCTTCTGTACAATCATCGTGGTAATTCACTATGATTAAGTTAGCATTCTCGAGGAATTTGCGGAAGAATTGGCCCTTATGAAAACTCCATGTCGAATTGCAGGACTAACAGTTGACGACGATCGACGGAGCCCATTAAAATGCAAAGTGACTTCAATGCAAGCTAAGAGAGGAACCCGATTAAGCCCTCCAAGCCGTGCAATCTATCGGCATGACTAAATTGAAAAGTCATTTATTTACCTTCTGATGGATTGGCACACTCGACTGTTGTCCCGTGTCGAAGACGGAAGAAAAGTTTCTTCCTTGTTGTATTTACGGTGATAAAATTTGTACCAATTTTTAGATTCTAACATTTTCCCGATTCATTCGTTTGACAATGACTAGTTGATCGCTGCATCACCGGCTCAAACCGGTCAAAACAATTGAAAAGCCTGCTGCCAACGCTCGATAGCCATGACTTAAATTCGAAATTAGTCGCAGTATTTTGATTTTATTTGCATTCCTCTACATCAGCGTTCGGATGGGTAGTAAAATCAGTTCAAGATCACCTATGGAATATTGATTATGTCAACTAAGTGAAATGTGTTCAAACTCACCGTCGGCACTGGCGCTGACGAAATAATAAGCATCGTGCCGAGCTCGGGCATAGGAAATTCAAGGTCAGCAGTCAATGTGGCATGGAGCGTTTGTGTTGGTGTGTGTGTGTGTGTGTATTAGTTGTGATTGAACATATGTTGCATTGCTACGAATGTAGCGAGATGGCGATAGGCGAGAAGCCGGCGAATGAAAGTGAAATTTATCACGATTCCTCTTTCTCACGACTTTGACGAGGTGGTCCGGTTGGGGTGTGTGTTAGGAAATTGGAGGTGGAAATGGAAAGATAGGCCAAGGTGTGAGAGTTTAATTGAGCTGGTGATGAAACTGGTTTTCAGCGGGATCATGTTTTATTAATAGGTAGTGTAAATATTAAAATAGACGAAAAGCAGACCAACGTTTGGTGGATTATAGCGGATGATTAAATTAGGGAGTGCGGTATATCATACGTAGGGGAAGATGGTACAAATCGCACCGTTTAAGCAACATCGTGAATTATTAGGGAATGGAAGCTGAAATTTAGGATGAAGTTATTGAATATGGTGCATTACGATGTTTTCGTTGTAGATCGAATGTGATTTAAATTCAAAACGATAATTTTTCATGATTTTTTAAACTTATTCCAATTTGATCCCAAAACGACACTGGGGTAAAACACCTGTTTCATTGCTCAATATGCACCCCAAAATTGAGGTAAGACGAACCACAACACTAGGATATGATGCACCACAATATTGGGATAGAATGCACCGGTTGTAAAAGGTAAAAACACGGCTATAAAAAGTTACTCATGAGAATTGTTGGGTATAATTATGTTTACCTACAATTGGGTTCAAATTACTTACTTTTAGGTAGAATTTTACTAGAAGTAAATTATTTTTACCCAACGGTAGGTTAACATGATTACATCCAACGTTCGCTTCCCACACTTAACTGCTCCACTGGGTTCTTTTTTCTAAGCGTGTAGATGTATATAACGCCACGGTGCGATCTTCCCCAGTTTTAGTTTTGCATAGTTTTGTCTAAATATTCTGAAAATATGTGGAATTGTAGTGAAGTTTTGTTGTGTGCGATACAAGTGAAAAGAATTTATTTTAAACCATGGATATTAACGCATGGTAAATGCTTATTTTAATAACACTATTATTTACATGTGATGTACAGTCATGACAATTTCTTCAATTTTGATCATATTTTGGTGTATTTAGTGCCTTATTGTACTACAAAATTATGAGTTATGCTGTTTTGTGTAAAAATTGATAAAGTATCATTCCATTAAAGCTATAGGTTTTAAGATTTGAGCATATTTATTGAATAGGTAATAGTACCCCACCAGTGCATTTTGTACTGTCCTCCCCTACATGTTTAGTTTTTCGTAACTATTTTATTGATTTCCGTTCTTGCGCGCAATCGTAAGCGTGTGATTATTTTGTGTTCTTTTTTTTTAATTTGAATCATCGTCATGATTTTAAGTATTATATTTCGGTTAACTCTTGAAAAGCATTGTAAAATATAGACTGTCCCAGAAAATAAGGGCACACATTTTTAACGCAGCCATTCGAACATACATTTCTATTCGGGTAGTCTGTCATTGTTTACACCCAAAAGTCAAACCGAACACAACTCACAGCAAAGTTTCACGCCCATTTCGAGAGATGGGAAAGTCCACAAGTGGAGCACCATTCCAGGATTATCACTAAGAAAGTTGGCGAAGCTGGAAAACGTCAGTGTGAAAGCGGTGCGTATTGCAATCCGGAAGCTCGAGAAGGCGTATTCCCGTGCGGACCTGCCACGAAGTGGACAAAAAAAGGAGCCCCAAATTGGACAACGAAATCGGACGAGCTCTTTCTAAGGCAAAAGGGGCACCAGTTCGCGATTTGGCCAAGAAGCTGAACACTTCGAAGTCCAACGTTCAACGAGCCAAAGAGACATTGAAGCTGAAGACGTACAAGCAGCAGAAGCAGCCAAAACGAAGTCCTAAGCAACCAGCGTGAACCCACGGGTGCGGAAACACAGTTTTAGCCAAGAATGTTCCAGAGTTTGAAAAAAAAACATTTAATTTTCTGCATTATCTAATGCACGTAAAGGGAATGCTAGATTTGGCATAAATTAATGGGATCTTTCATGTAAATGTAAGCCAGATATCGCTAAAATCAGGTCTGTTGTATGGAAGATTGCAAACAAAGTTGTATGTTGTATGAAAGATTGCAAACAATTACGTTGCTAGCCCTT
This sequence comes from Aedes koreicus, assembly GCA_024533555.2. NCBI lineage: Eukaryota > Metazoa > Arthropoda > Insecta > Diptera > Culicidae > Aedes > Aedes koreicus. Next base: position 19,089 of record JAHHFK020002363.1, on the reverse strand, counting down.
GCTTTGACTTGCAATTAAATGAGAGGAAATTTTACACGTCTGTTAATATTTATTATTTTTCTCTGAGTACTGCATCATGATGGCCGGCGAAACGTATTCGTAGTTTTACCTTCTGCTCAAATATTAACGAGACTGGTTAAACTAAACACAAACGGTTAATTATTCTTCAACATTTATTTTGTCTCCTTTCAAAATAATCACCATCGGTGATTATATGCCAACGTTTTTTCCATTCCTTATAGCTCTTTTCATACGCCTCAAGCTCCCTCTTTGAATTCTCTTTTATGACTTCAATCGTCTGAAAATGTTTACCACAAAGCGGCAATTTGAGTTTGGGGAAGAGGAAAAAGTCACATGGCGCCATATCAGGCGAATACGGCGCTTCAGGAACGATGCTAACGTTGTTTTGTGTCAAATAATCTCGAACTAAGTAAACGTGATGTGTGAGCTGGTGCATTATCGTGATGCAAAAACCTCGACTTGTTGCTCCACAATTCTTCCCTTTTGAGACGAATATTCTCACGCAAACGCTCCATAACGCCCAAATAATATTCAGCATTGATCGATTGAGCTCCCGGAGGGAATTTTGAGTGCACCACACCTTGGCTATCGAAGAAAACAGTCAGCATAACCTTGATTTTTGATCGACTTTGACGTGGTTTTTTGGGTTTCGGCTCATTTTGGAAGCACCATTCCGATGATTGCTGGGCTGTTTCGACGTCGTTCTCGTAGACCCAAGTCTCGTCACCAGTTATGATGTGCTGGATGTCCGTATCACTCATTGTGAGCATATCCTTAGCGACAGTTTTGCGTTGCTCTTTTTGAAGAAAATTCAACAATTTTTGAACAAGACGCGCGGACACACGTCTCATGCCCAAAACATCTTGTATAATGCTATGAGCGGATCCATTTGATATGTTAAGCTCATCAGCTACTTCTTTCTCGGTCACACGGCGATTTAGCAGACCAATTTTCTTCACTTTTTCTATGTTTTCTTCGTTTATTTATGTTGCTGGACGACGATCATGAGGCAGATTTTCGCCCCCCCCCGCCGACCGCCTTAAACCACCAAACAAACCCACCCAACCCCACCCGCCCGACACGCACACTACCTCTCACACATTCCAAACACCACAACAACACACAACGCATACGAAAAACAAAAAAAAAAAAAATAACAAATTTCACAGTTCAACCCTTGATACAAAAAAAAAAAACACACAACAGATTGATGTTTGAATAAAATAAAAAAAAAGAAAAGAGAGCGAGAAAGCTCACAATTTAAAAGAAAACGTACAAAACTACCACCCAAACAAGAAAATATTTTATTAATTATACATCGCCCCCCGCTTTATTCATAAAACAGCAGAAGGTATAGAAGATCTGTCAGTCATACGTGCAACCACCAGAGAGAAATTTCTTTTTAATTTTATTATTATTTTTATTTTATTTTAACCCTTACACAGCCAGTAATGAAAAGCATCCTGGAAAATACTATTACCAGTATTTTTCTTAGCAACATTAATATTTGCGGCATATTTGTAATATTACAAAAATATTAAAACGGCCAGGCCCACTGTGTAGAGTTGAGGGAAAAAGAGGATTCAAAAATAAGCAGCAATTAAATTATCCACTTGATGAATAAGTTGATCAACGAATATTTTTGGATCGTAAGAAAGAGGAAACGGGGACAACCGTCCTTCCGTCTCGATTTTGTAGGCTTAGATGAATCGTTGGGAGTGACGTGGCTAAGAAGGTTAATGTCACTCCGTGTGTCTTGACTTCTTTGAGAAAGACTAAGGTATTTCCACCTTGTGTCCTAACTGATGGGCGGGCCTAGGTTTGTGCGCGATTGTTCGCTTTCTGAAATGAGTTTTACCTTCTTGTGTCCTGGATAAATCCTAGAGTTATTCCTCTGAAACGAGAAAAGTAAAAAATTGACCCTGCACTGTGACATTAAGTATAAAAGCTTTTTTTTCTGTGCGATGAAATTTATTTAAATAGGGGCTCGCCACAATAGATCAAAAAACTGGTCACAGTGGAGAATGTACCCAACCGGTTGAAGAGTATTAAAATGTGAATAGATAACGGATACTATCTGGTAGATTCTTTGCAGTATGATGCTACGCAACGTGAAGCACTTCCACGGCTGATATACAGAAGGCAGTACTCGTAATCTATCCTTATACAATAACTAACAAACAAACACGGATAATACCCAAAGCTCGGATTCCATATTTTGCTCATACTGAAAACATTAATCGCATATTTGAATTCTCTTTGTAAAACTGAAGCCAAAGTAATAATAAGGAAAGAGCTCACCCGGACTTCCAAAAAGTCCAGTATCTCTGGTTAGGTTTTTGAATTGAGCATCCAGAGCCGATTCGTCCACCTTTTGGATAACTGCATGCATCCAACTCCATGAGCATAAAATTCCCAAATAATGTTCTCACACTAAATGTGAAGCTCCTATGTCACACAGCTGAATGATTGAAGACCGGAATACGATTTCCGTTGATAGCACTTTGTTGGTTGACGGAAATCTCGCAGTCAAAAACCAACAAAAACTGTCACAAACTCATTACAGAAGAACAATAAGCGTCATGTCCGTTCCGGTGCAAACACCGGAGGAAGAAAAACTCAGTAGTTGTGCACATATTTTCCGTCGAAAAGTATCCACGATACAGATTCTTCTGAGGACAACTTTTTCTGTTCAGCCTTATCATTCTAGGTTTCCCAAGGTGATCTTCACCTCAAAATTTCACAAAACTACTACATGCACTACGGAAACTGAAACTATTTGGCTCTCAACCATGAACGCTGATCTTCACGCGATGCTGCTCCTAGTGTGGCTAAGGCTGTTCAAAGTTGGGTTTCGAAGTGACTGGTAACAACGACAACGAAGATGTTTTTGTCCGATGGACGATTTTTTTTAATCCAATTTTCACGACCCTGTCTCATATTGGGATGCATCTTTCAAAAGCTACTAATGGCAGTAAACGCCGAGAACACTCCACGACCAAAATTGACAAACAAAAATCACATAAAAATAAAAATTCAACGGAGCAAAATGACAAGAGAAAATTCAAGACAATTTTTTTTTAAATTTAACAAAAAAATTTTTGTTTTTTTTTTTTTTTTTCCCACACAACGCACGACTCTCCCTTCCTGTGCCAATAATTCCTGCGTTTTTTACATGCGCGCGCGTGTGCTAATAAATAACGATATATCCACAAAAAAACAAAAAATTCGTTTTTTCCACCCTCTATTTAAAAAAAAAAAAAAAAAATAATTATCCAAGCAACCACCCCCCCAAAACGCGCACCCCACACAAGAAAATTTCCTCCCCCTCCTCCCTCATTTTTTTTATGCCCAATCCCCTTCAATTCCAGGACCCCCCTCTCCCCCCAGGTCTCGCCTTCAACCATATTCCGAATCTCTTCCTGTTCATTGATGCGTAAACTACCGGTATCTGATACTTTACCTCGAAAAAGATTGACTGTTTGACACTTATCGATCCCAAACTCCATCCGTATCGTATATTGAAACATTCATATTGCTTTTTGTCTGGCAAAATGCTATCATTACACCTTTATGTATAATGCACGAACATAATTTCGTGAAGAACAACCAATCACTGTTTCTCTTTTATCGTACTCATGGGCGAGAATAATTTATTTATCCCAAAATAAAAATTAAAGCACTGTCAAGAGTTATAACTACATTCTCATTAATCAAGTATCTTCTCACGAGTGGCCTAGTGAGATCAACCACGAAATCAGTAGCAGCACTTCCAACCAAACAGGATCTAATCTCATGTCAGAAACATTAAAAAAAAAATACGCTGGACAACTTCACGTGGTTGCGCTTTTTTTTCAATCACATTTCGAGTCGATATAGTAGATCTGTCTGCCAGTCGTGCAACCACCAGAGAGACGTTTCTTTTTAATTTACAACAAAATATACGTAGCTCTTTTTATTGTTTCCATACAATGCACGAACGTTCTTTTTGTGTCAACAAATGCTGACCGTAGCTTCATAAATAGTACAAATCAGTTTCGTTGCAGAAAACAACGAATAGATTTGTTAGTTCTACCTTCGGTTTCGTAATATAAACTGAAATTAATTTTCTGAGTGCCACGTACTGAAGGAGGAAGAGGCGTTACTAGGGTTTTTATACAAGTAGTACCGGAACCGGAAAAACCGACGAGAAAACTGACCGAATTTCATTGATTGATGTCCAGGAGTTCAGAAGATTTCCACTACACGGCGCTAATGTGCTAATTATTTTCAGGAATATGCTATGACATCTTGGCCAGATAGAATGTTTCTGTCTTCCACAATGTTGTTCTGTTGGTTCCTCGTTACGCGGTGCTAGTGTGCCAATGAATTTCCATGAAGATGCCGCACCTGGGGATCCTGACCATGTGGAAAGATGTTGTCTTCGGATTAGTTTTTCAGTGGAACAAGAACTTTTCATTGATAACCAGCAGTTCACAATCTTTCCGCTACGTGGCGTTGGTATGCAATTTAGTTCCCCCCCCCCCTCTTTTCCCCCCAAAATTTTTTTTCTCCCAATTTTTTCCCCCCCCACACCCCTTCCTTTGCCAAAAATTGACCCCCAAAAAATGCGACACTTTTGGGTGTAACTTTTTATCGCTTGGGTAAAAATTAAATTTTTAGTAGTACTATTAGGTGCGCAACTAAGTTCCCGCTGTTTAGCAATAGATGGCGCCAGTAGTGAGTGCTGGTCGAATGTTGTACATCTCAAGCGTCATAAACCAAGCTCAGACATATGGTAAACAAACCGTTTTGCCAAATCAGTGATTTTGGTTTAGTGTTATATATTTTGGTTGTTTGAAGATGTCTGATTTCGTGCCAAAAAATCGTCATTTGCGGGAAGTGTTGATTTTCTTCTTTTATTCGAAGAAAACGGCTGCTGAAGCACATCGAGAGCTCTAAAAAGTTTACGGTGATGCTGCTCTGAGTGAAACAACGTGTCGTGATTGGTTTCGTCGCTTCAAAAAAGGTGATTTCAGCGTTGATGATCGTCCGCGTGAAGGAAGGCCAAAAAACTTCGAAGACACTGAATTGGAGGCATTGCTCGATGAGGATCCGTGTCAAACACAAGAAGAGCTTGGTTCAGGATTAGGAGTTTCCCGCCAAGCCGTTTCTAAGCGATTTCATGCGTTGGGAATGATTCAAAAGCAAGGAACTTGGGTTTCTTACGATTTGAAGCCAAGAGATGTTGAGCGTCGTTTTTTCGTCTATGAACAACTGCTCCAGTGGCAAAAAAGGAAGAGTTTTCTACATCGCATTGTGACGGGTGACGAAAAATGGATTCATTACAGTAACCCAAAACGGAAACATTCATGGGGACTGCCCGGGCATGCTTCAACATCGTCGCCTAGGCCGAATATTCACGCTGCGAAGGTTATGCTGTGTATTTGGTGGGACCAAGTTGGTGTTATTTATTATGAGCTGTTGAAACCAAACGAAACCATTACCGGGAAACAATATTGAACTCAATTGATGCGATTGAGCCTAGCACTGCAAGAAAAACGGTCACAATACGACCACAGACACGAAAAAGTGATTCTTCAGCATGACAACGCTCGACCTCACGTTGCGAAACCCGTGAAAACCTACTTGGAAACGCTCAAATGGGAAGTCCTACCCCACCCGCCATATTCTCCTGATATTGCACCGTCCGATTATTACTTGTTCCGTTCGATGGCACATGGTCTCACTGGTCAGCAATTCCACTCATGTGTGTGCAAAATTTTATCGCGATCTGTTAAGTAGTTTTCAAGATGCATTCGAAACAAGAAGAGCTACGCCAGCAAATCTTGGGCGCGGTGATCGATAATCCTGGTCAGTCGCACAGATGGATCGGCAAAAGGCTTGGAATCCACCATTCCACCGTGTCCCGCGTTGTGAAGATGTTCCAGGAGACAAAGACCACCGAGCAGCGCGCTGGAAGCGGCCGAAAACCCGAAAACAGAATACTCAGAGAAGGCGCGGAAGATAAAGCAGTGACCCGAACCTTTCCACCCGAGGCGTGGCCAAAAAGGTCAATTCGTCGAAGTGGTTCCTCCAGCAGACCATGAAGCGGGCTGGGCTACGTGTTTTTATGGTCAGGAAGGCACCAAACCGGACTGACAAGCAAAACACGGTGGCCAAATTGCGGGCGCGGAAGCTGTACCGTGAGTGGCTGGTCAAGCCAGGCTGTCTCGTCATGGACGACGAGACATATATCAAGGCGGACACCAAACAAATCCCCGGCCTCGAGTTTTTTTGTCGGTACGTTCTGGTAAAGTTCCGGAAGAGAAAGATGGACAAATTCGCGAAGAAGTACCTGTTGTGGCAGGCGATCTGCGAGTGCGGACGGTACAGCAAGCCGTTCGTAACAACCAGCACCATAAACGGGCAGATTTATCGAGAGGAATGCTTGCAGAAGCGCTTGCTGCCCTTCCTCCGCTCTCACCGTGGTCCCACGCTGTTCTGGCCGGATCTCGCTTCGTGCCATTACGCCAAGCCTGTAATGGATTGGTACGAAGCGAAGGGCGTTAATGTGGTCCCAAAGGAGGCGAACCCGCCAAATACACCAGAACTTCGTCCGATCGAAAAGTTTTGGGCGATAATGAAGACGAAGAAGCGGAAAAACATTCAAAACCGATGAAGCTTTGAAGAAAAACTGGGAGAAATTGTGTAAGGAAGATGGACAAAACCTCGCCCAAGATCTCATGAGCAGTGTTAAGAGAAATGTACGAGCATTCAGCTTGGGGGAGGAAATTCAATAAATAAATTATGCCAAAACATATGTAGCTAATATATAGTTATTCAATCCCTGAATATTTGAGAAGTATCCGATTTAGAATGAATTTTTGGTGATCATTTTTGTGTGTCTCCATTTTTTCCGAGTCCAGTCTTTATCAGTTCCGAATCTGTCTGCCACGTGGCGCTAGTGTGCTTGTACATATTGGAATAAGCTGGATCCATCTCAAATAAAAGGCTTAAGTCTTCAGCAAGGCTGCTCAGTAGGTTACGTCCTTTTGATTTGTGACCAGTAGTTCACGATATTTTCACTACGTGATGCTAGTGTATAAGTGGTTTTCCTGACAAAGGTATACATAACTCAGTATTTTGTCCATTTGGAATGATTTTGTGTTCAAAAATGTTGTTCAGGGAATCAAAACCTTTCAATTGATGACCAGCAGGTAGAATTTTCTCACGACGTGGTTCTAGTGTGCTTTTACCTTTTCTGAACATGCTGTACGTTGGTATTCTGGTCATGTACAAGGTTTCAGTGACCAGGAAAGTTGATCAGTTGGTCAATACCTTTTGATCCAGTTTAGAATGTTCTTATTGAGTGGAGAAAGTGTTTAAGTGATTTCCGGACTATGCTATGTCTTAGGATCCTGTCCATTTAGAGGGTTCATGTCTTCGACAAAAATTTTCAGTGACCCAAAACTTTCTGATTGATAACTGGAAGTTCTGAATTTTGCTGATTTTTCCTGATTATGGTATAATTTGGGGTTAAATAGTAGGGTTTCTTCTTTAGTGAAGCTTCTGGTAGCACAAGACTGTTTAAATATTCTCGCTAGGTAGCGCTTGTGTGCTAGTGATTTTCCAAAATGTTTTGTCTTAGAATCCTGGCCATAAACAAGCTTTCTGTCTTCAGCAAACTTATTCAGTGGGTCAGAACCCTTTGATTGGTGACTATCAGTTCAGAATTTTCCAATTATGCATAACTAGTATGGAACTAGTATTAACCAGTATAAACCAGATCTTGAAAGGTGATTACTTCGGAATATACCAATTTAACCAACAACCAACCATTCATCTTTTGGCAATAGAAGGCTAATATACAACTTAGATGGGGTTTGAAAGCTTTATAGTAGCCGTATATTCACCTTATATTGCAAAAAAGAGAATTAATGAACTTGTTGGTTAATTGGGGTATACAAAAATAATTATTTTTGTTGGTTCTCTCATCACAAACTTTATTTTATAGATCTGGCCAATAGATCAGAAGAGAAACATCATTTTAGTGTTTTAAAGTAGTTTTATGATATGATCTTTGAAATTTTCTGTTAGATTAAGAGTACATAGCTAACAATGCAGTGCCTAAAGAAATAACACGAAAAAATCCTTCCAAAGGCTGGAACCTATTAGATGAGACGAAGTTGTATCCACGAATAGACCAAATTTGGTGCTTGTAGACCGACATTCCATCCATATTCCTCGCAAAAGCTCGTCTTAATAATGTTAGTTGTTTAATTAGTCGTAGTTTAAAATAGCAAGCATCATATTAACCTTATCTTAGCAAGCAAATAACTAGTTTTATGTCTTTTGTAGCTGAATTACTTTATGAGCAACAATGAAAAATGTAACCGACCGTTGCATACTAGGCTAAGGTATGGGACATATACCCTACTAGTTTTCCATCCTCCATCACTAAGAATCTTCATTAGTATCAGATGTGGCACAAATGTGTGTCGCACATAAGTGTTGTTGATGAATTCCCTGAACGCCTACAGCACCAATGAAAAAGTCATGGCACACTGAACAAATATATCGAAGGCAGAAACGTTCTATATGGCCAGGGTCCCAAGATATAGCATATTCGGGAGCTTTACTCGCACACTAACGGCTGTTCCAGAAAGTATAAGCACACCTTATTTTAACGGTCACTTTGAATATAATGAAATATTTCAACATGTTTTGGCTGCGTCCTTTTTTCTTTTTTTTTTTGCAAATTTCTGAATGACATAGCATCAAAAAAGTGCTCAGTTTTGTGTTACCTATCAAAATGCGCGGTCTTACTCCGGGGCAACGAAAAAGTATCGTGCACAAATGGTACACTGTGAGCGGACCCTTCTTGAGAAAATTGGCCAAGAAAGAGGGTGTAAGCGTCGGAGCGGTACGATCTGCGATTCAAAAATATAGAGAACAGTGTACGTTTGAAGATGCACCAAAAAGTGGTCGGAAATCCGGTCCTGTCGGATATCGATAAAAATATCAGGGATGCCTACAAGCGAAAACCAGCGACTTTCGTTCGGGATGTTGCGAAAAAACTAGGGACCTCGTCGAGTAACGTCATGCGTGCCAAAGAAAGAAAAACATACCGAAACCAGAAAAAACCCAAAAGGAACCCGAAACAGGCCGCGTCCGTGAAACCACGGGCCCGCAAACTCTACGGGTCGTTATTGTGTAGAAATTCTGGGTGTATAATAATGGACGATGAAACGTATGTGAAACTACCACAACTGACCACAATTCTATACTGTAAGCGAAGACAAAGACATCCCCGAAATGGAGAAGGCAATTTTAACCGAAAAATTCGGTAAGAAGGTTATGGTTTGGCAGGCAATATGCGAGTGTGGTAAAACATCTAGTCCGTACATCACAACGGAGACGATGAACACTCAGAAATACGTTAAGGAATGTCTCCAGAAGCGATTATTGCCGATTTTCAGGCAACACGAAGGTCAAGTAGTGATTTGGCCTGATTTGGCGTCATGTCATTAGGCAAAGGACACTTTAGAATGGTACAAAAGTCAAAATGTATGTTTCGTGCCGAAAGACATGAATCCGCCGAACTGCCCGGGGGCACGGCCAATCGAGACTTTTTGGGCTTTAACCAAATAAAAGCTTCGAAAATTCATAAAACCAGCGGACGACATCCAAAAATTTAAAAAAGATTGGCCAAAAGTGGTCAAAATGGTGGGAAGTAGCACTGTGCAGAAGCTAATGGGTCATGCTAGAGGAAAAGTTAGGAGTCTTGGCTATGATAAAATATTTTGATTCAACGAGAGTAAAATATCATATAAAACACAAATACAAATATGATTTGCCAAATAAAATTATTAAAACTAAAAAAAACATGACTTTTTTGTAATTTTGAAAGTGTGCTTATAATTTCTGGAACAGTCTATAAGGGCCACGTATTGAGAAGGCATCAGAAGATAAGACATTTTTAAGAAATTTATTTGCACACTAGCGCCGCGATGTGATAAAATTCTGAACTAATAGTCACCAATGGAAAGGCCTTGCTTTACTGGGCCGCTTCGACGAAGACAGAAGCCACCTGGATGGTCAGGTTTGCGAGATATACCAAATTGGAACCAGTTATATCAAACTTGATACACTACGTATTTTATTTACGTGGACACGTCTCGCAATATCGCATTCTTCCGCGCTATTTGAGGAATTTATGTAATCAAGAAATACGCTGTTTGGTCTAGAACGAGTTTCTTGAGGAATACACGTTGGCTTTACATCTTTGTTGAAACACGAAATTTTTCTTGCAGATGCAACTGGAAAATTCGATTTCGCATGCAGTCCATTTTTCCTATTGATTGCTAAACTTTGAGTAATGATTGTATACAAATATTCGTTTCAGAAACCTGGCACCGGTTGGCATTAATATGTGTAGAGAGACTTCTACATTGAAATAAAAAAATGCTTCTGTTATCTGGGCCAACCCTGCAGATAACGCAGAAAATTGCAAGTTTTTTTTTTCAAACAGCACGCTTAGCAATTATTGATTTTTCACGAGAGTTATTTGAATTTGATTTAAGTCAAGGAACGCTAAGAAAGATTTCAATTAAGTTTCCAGAAACAGGAACCGACGCAACTCGACAGAAGATGTGTTTGATTGAATTGGGTTTCTCGTCTATTGTTTTGTTCTTAATGCCGCTCGAATGTGTCGGTCTCAGGGCACCTACATTTGCATGACTTTTTGGTAGTGTATGTGTAATGAAAATATAACAAGAGCAGAGCATAGGCCCAATTTTTTGAACCTCAAGGCTAACATTACATCCATCTTCCGCTATATTGTTGTCCTTCCAACTTTACAGCTATATTTTTAAATAATTGCCATGATTTCAAGAACTGTATTCGGATAAATCAGCTCAAAACTATATGAAGTTATACTCAATAGTTTTGTGTGGCTTTTGGATCATTCAAGAATTTAGATGAATCACAGTTCGAATGGTGGATCTACTTTACGGGGAGCTGCTTCTTCAATTCTCAAATTCTCTCAGAAATCACGGGAACGCCAACGGAATCATCTTTTCGTCAAGTCGAGTAATTATTCAAGACAAAACGAAAAACGTAATTTGACTACCATTGGAAACCATTGGTGAGATCCTTCCATTAGTCTATAAAAGTGTAACTAAAAATGATAAATTTATAAAAAAAGCATCGAATTTTCTAATCCGAAGGTCAACGGTTCGGTTCCCAGTACAGTCAAATGCCTTTTCGGGTAGAAATTTCATCCGACGTCCGTGGATCATAATCGTATCATTGTGTTTGCCACACACTATACGATAGGATGCTTTGGAATAGCGAAGAAAGTCCCTCAATTAAGGACTGTGGATATGCTTCCAAGAACACAAATTCGAGTGGCAGGCAGAGCATTTTAGGTCGTATAAAGCCAAGTAATAGAAGAATAAATCTTTATGAGCGTTTCGTAGGAACATTACAAAATAAAAGCCCTCGTAAGGTCGTGACCATGAGATAAATGTGTCTATGTTATGATAGATCGTGGGGAAATGTACGTTGACATCTGATATGCTAAACTCCAACAATGATTTGACAATTGCATTGTTTTTTTTTTTGCGAACTGTGTGTTGTATACGGCCACAAAACATGGACATTGCTAGTGGAGGACCAACGCGTCCTTGGTGTCTTTGAACGGAAGGTTCTGCGTACGATCTACGGTGGAGTGCAGATGGAAGACGGAACGTGGAGGAGGCGAATGAACCACGAATTACATCAGTTGCTGTGAGAACCTCCCATCGTACACATTGCAAAAATCGGTCGACTACGATGGGCTGGGCTTGTCGTAAGGATGTCGGACAACAGCCCTGTGAAAATGGTTCTCGAAAACAAACCGACAAGGTGGATCGATCAAGTAGAAGGCGACCTGCGGACCCTCCGCAGACAGCGAGGCTGGCGAGGTACAGCCATGGACCGATTACAATGGAGACAATGAAGGCCTTGGTCTGATTGGTAAGGTGGTTAGTGTTGTATACCGATAATTATAATAATAACTTGAATGTGTTGTGAGCCCGTTCCTTGATGTTCCTTGAGTTATATATTTTGCTCTCAAATAATAGCGAGAAATTCTAAAACTAGGTTACTTCATCCAGGAAAGCTTCCGTAGGGACAACAGTAAAATCCCAAAATTAGACCCTTTTGATTCTAAACACTTGTCATAGTGATCACCGACTGCATGGCGTTCTCAATCCATTAAGTTCTAAAGAGATTATTACTGCCTTCCATGAAACACTCAATCAGTTTTCCTGCGTCAGCCCCACTAAAACCTAGTTATAAAACCTAGAACACTCAGGTCATTAACGATTTCAACTCCCAGTTGTAATTAAACGAAAGAATTTTATCGTTCTTCTTCTGCGCCGACCCATCCTTCTAGGCATTATCGTAGGTAAAATAACACCTGATTTCACCTTCCAGCAATCATGCACGCACAATTGTCGAAAGCGCCACTTGTAGCAACTACTAAAGCTCTTAACCGCTTTTATGAACCTGCTAATATGTACTTGCCTAGCGCCAAACCGGGTCAATCACCTTGGTTTCTTCACTACTTGCTATTTGTTGTTGTGGGTATTTGTCAGAGCCACGTGCGTCGATCGCTCGATCGTTTGCCAACTTTGGCTTTCTTGTCTGGTGATCTTCTGTGATCATCTCCACCCGATGCGTTGGGTGCAAACCGACGACGGGGTAAACGCACTATAATCTCGGGTGGCGGTCAATCAAATTATTGCTTTTCGTCATGTTTATCAATCAAAAAACGAGACGCCCAACCGAATCAGCTGTTTACGTTGAATGCAATGTCGTGTTTGTCGGGTAGGCAGACAGTCGGCGAACGCGAAATCGAAAGGAAAAGAGAGGCTCCAAAAGTGGGTCAATCGCGTATTTTTTTTTCATATTGCCGAGTCATAGTGAGGAGGGGGATGCAAAAGCACAATGCAAGAAGAAAGGGAACTTGGCTGACTCTGAGTTTGCCTACGTGAGAAAAATGCCTCAACAGGTGTGGTCGAGAACCGAGTCAGCGGAGCGAGGAAAGTATGCATTGCCAGCGATGAGGTAATTTGGCGTGTGTGCGGTCAAGGATTTTGACAGTTGCATTGTTTGTGATCATGACGGGTGAAGTGTTTAGTAATTGGTTGAGCGATGGAGCACAATTGCCGACGAATTACAATACCGATCATGCGGCGTGTTCGATGCAAACGTGGGTTGGGCACTGATTCGTCATACTCGGTGACGGTGAGCTGCAGAAAGGTGTTTCACCCGAGCCTGAGTCGAGGTTGGTTAGATAACTTCAGAAATGCATCGTGAAAGAAGGTAAGCACGCGCGCTGTGGAGACCGATGCAGATCGTTTAACATTGAGCCCGATATGGTGGTGTGGGATGAAGGTAGCTGCGGTAGCCGGATTGCGCAGATGGTGATGATATAAACTTGTTTACGTTTCGCAAGTGGCACGAGGTCAGTTTGTAACGCGGTGCGTTTATTTGGACCAATTTTGTATAAATGTAAATATGTAAATACTAGATTTGCAGTTCAAGGTAGTGTAGATAGTAGATTATGGGTTTCAAATTTTAGATTTTCATTTCCAATTGGATTATTGTTTTGAGTCGTGGTATTCATTGTACATTTGTAGGGTTTCTTATTGCATGATAGGTGGAAGCTTTTTTATAGCACGCTAGGATGAAAGTTTGTTTTTATGGAAGGCTACATATGCGAACGAGATGGAAATCAAAATGAACACCCGATTACAATACAATGGCTAAGCCGAACATTATTTCTCGCGTCCGATTCAATTTCTTTGATTCCGTGGTTTCTCTGGGCAATGGAGGTTTTAATCCCGGCCATTACATTAGCGAATCTGCGCTGCAAAAACAGTTGTGTTTGACGCGGTTTTTAAGTGTTCCAAGTGATTAGTCAAAGGTGACTTGTTTAAATAATGGCATGAGCCAGTTCATAGATGTAACTTTTTTTTGTATGTTCAGTTTTTAGAGTATTTGTGTATAGTGTATGCGTTGCAAACAACTGTTAAATTCGAGATAAAATTGTGAATACGTACAAAAAGGTGGTCATTATTAAAGGCTTCTCGACACGTTTCGGGCGTGATTGTAATTTTGTCATTTCGCGTTGGACAGCTCGTTCGACGGGCTTTTTGTGTTGTACGGGCTGGATTAGTATTCCTCGTTTGGCGATCGGGGACGCCAAACGATTTGATTTGGAGCGATTTGATGAACGTCGTCTGGAAGAACGCCGGACTCGTGCGCCCTGCAAAGGCCCGCCTGATCAGGTAGCTTCAAAACCGGAGGAGAGTGAAGTTCGCTCGGAAAACTAGCGAAACTATTCCGACGAATGGGTCACCAATAATCCGTCGTGTTCTCACCCCGTTACAATCCTTGTGGAACAGATACCGAGAGCGCGGTTTCTGTGATCCGTTGTCAAGTGTCGGACACTTGAACTGGACCTTATCCAAAATATATAGTAGTCTTCCTTAACCCCGCTCGCCCCATCATGGCGGAGAGGTACGCGAAGCCAGGTCGCTTGGGAAAGGGGACTCCTATATTGAAGGAGACGGTCAATTCCGGACGTTCTCGACAAGGTATAAATCGGAAGCCTTCCGTCCAGCCGCCACTCTATCCGCAACTCTAGTTTCGGCCATATTGCGCACGGGTCTAGGTACACCGCGATACGCCATTTTTGTGGTCAAGCGTCGCCATCTCGGAATCGTCGCCATTTCGGAACCGTCGCCATTTCGGAACCGTCGCCATTCCTGAACCGCCATCACCGCTTCAAGTTATCGTCGCTTCGTTCCGTCATCATCATTGCTTCGCTTGTCACCGCCATCACCGTCATCAGAAAAAACCTGCGCAGGTATGTCCGTACAAAGTTTTCATGGCCATGATTAGTTAGATAGTTTGTAGCTTTAGAGCAAGTTCTGCCCAACACGAGTGAAGCTTGTAAATAGTTGTTAAATAGATTGAGATTGGAGTTTGTTGTTTAGTTTCCGTTTTTTATTTACGTTTCGTCCTTTAGCTGGCTCATCCGTCATTTGCAATATTGCGTTCGTCTATTCAAATCAAGCACATCCGTTTGAAAACAGGTTCGTTGGTTGGTTCTGGCTTTAAAGTCTAAAGAGACTACGGAAATTATATAACTTGAATGGATTGGTGGAATTTTCGTTAATTTTATCGGCAAAAGGTGTTCGTTTGAGGTTTCAGCAGCATATGTGCGTTTGAAGTAGGGTTTTCCTTAAGTACCGTTCGGGTGGTTCCTCTGAGAAACCAGTTTCAAAATTAGTCGGGCATATTCAACACGACCGGTGGTCTCCCTTAATGGGAGTGGCGCTTAAGCCATCGCGTTTGACTGAGATTCAGCACCCTTCCCCCGCACGGTTACATTGGCGCCCAACGTCAAAAACTTTTTATTCTTTGGAAACTCATTCCAGTTGAATTTAAACTTTTTACATAGTATTTAGAGATAACTTGATTGTAAATATTTTTTTTTTTTGGCTAAGGTTTTCAGGTAAATTTTGTTTGAATTTGGTTGAGGTGTTTTTATTTGTTTTTATATTGAAGTGAAGTGAGTTTTAGATTTCGTTTGTATTGTTTAAGTGAATTTGTTCAAGTTTGCTCAAAATGGCCTTCGATTATATTCTACCAGCGGTTGAGTATCTTTTGGAAGACGAGGTAGACTACGAATTAAAATTACGAAGACAATGGGTGGACAAAAGAGAGAGTCTAGAAGATAAAAAGAGATTGTTGAGGCGGTTGGTCAAGGAAGACAGAAAGTTAAAGGTACCGTACGCGCCGATAGCGAATATAAAGAACGAAAATAACGTGATCGTGAAAAATGTTGATGAGTTAGAAGAACATCTAAGTAAACGCAAAGATCGAGCAGTTGTATCCAGGCTTCGTCATTATTTGATTAGAACAGCAAATGCTGCGGTTAATGACGAAACGGATGAAAAATTACAGGCAGACCTATGTAAACGCATTGAGAGAATTTTCAGAGAATACGATATTGAAACTCGGGATAGGGCAGAAGGGCCTCCGGAAGAGGAAAACTTAGGAGATAGAAATGACCGAACCGAAGGAGAGGAAGAGAAGAAACAGATTGAGGGGAACAAAAGTGATTTAATGGAATTGGTCTCAGAAGAAAGTAAGGGAGAAAGAAACAAGAAAGCACTACTAGAGTTTTCAAAGGGTGCAATTCCTAAGGTGAAAGCTGATAGAAAGGCAGACAGCTCAAGGACTGAGAGACGATATCCAGAAGATGATTTGGAAGAGTCCCATCTAAGACGTGATGGGAAGGATAATAGGAGGACGATGGAGCGGCAATATCATTCTAAAATACACAGGGAAGAGAAAAGATGTACCAACACAAGAGATGAAGAAAAGCATGGATATATTAGCGAACACAGGAGAGGTGAAGAAAAGCACAAGAGCAGTAGGATAAATGGAAGACATCGCGGCTCGAAACGAGACGATGAGAGAAGTCACCGTGGTAGGAATGGAAAGTACACAAAACATAGATTTGAGAGAAGCTCGAGTTCCAGTTCAAATTCAAGTAGTGACGTTTCGATAATCGACAGACATGGGCTTAGAAAGGACTATCGGTCAGATAGTTATAGCTCGTGTTCTAATAGCGAATATGGAAGAAATAGATGCCAAAGCTCTCGAAGAAGACACAGTCGTAGACATCGAAGATACTCATCGTCTAGTCGAAGTCCTAGTGTAAATAGAAGTCATTATAGGAGATCTCGAGTCCAAAATTGGGACCTGAACTTTTCTGGAGACAACAGGTCAATGCAAGTTGAAGATTTTCTGTCACGAATAAGAAAGTTAGCTCGACACGAGGGGGTATCATCAAAGGAGCTGTTGATACATATTCACCATCGTTTGAAAGGCGAAGCATACGACTGGTGGTTTACCCGAGAAGATAGATTTACAAGTTGGGAGAGATTTGAAGATGAAATAAGGTTCAGATATGGCAATCCTAATAGAGATAGGGGAATCAGAGCCCAGATTCGGGAACTGAAACAGAAACGCAGCGAATCTTTCATCGCTTACGTGACTGAAATGGAGAAAAACAACAAGAGGAGAAATTCACCATCTAGAAGCGGACGATTATTATACTGATCATTCAAAAGCGGAGGATGAACATCCAGCAAATGCACTCCAAGAAAGGCAGTTGAACATAAAATCTCAGCTGCAAAGAGAAATCAGCCGCAGGTTCCTTATAGACCACCACCATATAATGAAACACAAAATACCGCATGGGAGAACTGCCAAAGAACAGGTCATATTTGGCGGGCTTGTAACGAACCTAAGCGCATATTTTGTTACGCTTACGGAAATATGGCTCGTACAATCCAGACTTGTGAGAAGAATCATAAAAGGGTCACACCTCAGAGGACATCACCGTCACAGCCAAACCAAATGCGAGATGTTTGCCTTTTGAACCAGTCATCATCTCGCCAAAAGAAGAGATTCCTGGCGACTCAGGAATCGGTGCCGACAATGGAAAAGCTTTATTTCATGCATGCGTTAATCCAAGTGCTTGTCCGCACCTAAAGGTCAACATATTGGGAACCGAGGTGATCGCTCTTGTCGGATTCAGGAGCTGGTATTAGGATGATAAGCGAGCTTAAGTTGCTTCTAGCTCACGGATTCTATATGTCGTTGAACACACGATAAGTTAAAAGTAGAACAGCAGAGAATACCAGTTCACTCGTGTCTTGGTTATGTTAACATCCCATACAACAAGTTTGAGGAGATGAAACCAGGAGGGATAGCTTAATTTTAGTTGTCCTTGAAATTCTAAAACCGTTAATTTTGGGAATGGATTTCTGGAAAGTTTTCCGAATCAGCCCCATGATGACCAATCACGACCGAATCGAGGAGCTGAACTTAACATGGACATCTAATTTGAGTGGAGAGATGGTACTTAACCATCTACAAACAGAAACAAACCTTAATTCGGATGCAGATGATCCAATAGAGTACTCAATCCGTTTGTTAAAGGCATCAGAAATACTCGAGGGAGTTTTAATTAAATCGCTCCCTGAAGAAGACAGTTCGTTGGACGTACCAACCTTGGATCTCCCGGGGAATCTGGATGAGGCGATAGAAATGGCTGAAACCGAACATAGTTATCCCTATCGGAGAGGACAAGACTGAAGGAATCAGCATGAGGAATTTTGCTTGCACCAGTCACAAAAATCTAGGTAGAACAACATTTACTCTGAACACCGCATAGAAGTGGTAGGAGGAACGAATTTGAAAGACTTGCCAATGTATCGGTATGCACCAAAGATGGAGGAAAAATGGAGAATAAGAAATAGAAAGATGGAAACAGTTAGATGTAATAGAGGAATGCATGGCCGAATATGCGAATCCATTGGTCAAAACCCGTAAGGAAAGCCAACGGTAAAATTCGAGTTTGCCTTGATTCACGCCGAATCAATCCAATAACAAAGAATAACGCATACCCAATGCGTAACATGTCAGAAATTTTTCACCGTTTGCAAAAAAGCCAAATATTTCAGCGTGATAGACCTGAAAGACGCGTACTTTCAGATACCACTTAGTGAAAAGTCGAGAGATTATACAGCCTTCCGCACTCCGAAAAGCGGCTTGCTTCGTTTCAAAGTGGTCCCATTTGGATTAAAAAACGCAAATCGTTCACCATGAATATGTTAATGAACAGAGCGATTGGACGAGATTTGGAGCCAAAAGTCTTCACGTACTTGGATGACATAATTGTAGCAACTGAAACGCTTGAAGAACATTGCATACTGCTCAAAGAGGTAAGAAACAAAATCAAAAACGCCGGATTAACTATTTCGGTAGAAAAAAGCAGGTTTTGTAGAAAGCAAGTTCGGTATTTGGGTTACATTTTAACAGAAAATGGCTTAACCGTATTGAGAGCGCAAAATTGGAACCCATTCTAAATTATCATTCAATGGCAAAAACTGTTCGCGTAGAAGGCGTGATTACTAGGTTTAATGGGGTTTATCAAAAATTCATACCTAAATA
>JAHHFK020002362.1:0-38824 GCA_024533555.2 Aedes koreicus | reverse complement strand
AGTGCCAAAATCCAGTTGGAAGCGAAAGCTTATGTTGATGACACTTCACAGTTAATGGATGAAGCGAAATTTCATTTTTCGCTGTCTAGTTTGCATTCGGATAAATGGCAGTACCTTACTCAAAAGCAAGCACTCGGCATTGAAATGAAGTTCAGTGTTGTTGACATTGGAAATCTTGGCTGTATGGGAGACGGCAGTTACCGTTGTTGATAGTGATGGGTTATATTGAGACCGCTCAGACTCAACGAATAAATGGTCAATTCATCTACTAAAGGCTGGCTAAAAGTAAATTGGTACTCCCCTCACGCGCCGCTAGCACGCCTCTAGTGTTGGGAATCGAAAACCTTTGACAGTGGTTTGTTGCCATTTCTATAGTGAACAACTGATGCAAGTTTGATTAAAGTAGTCGATCGCGGTCCGATATAAAGTCAAATGGAACTCGAAAGAAGAAAAAATATTGTTCAAAAATACCTGCAAAATCCGGAGTGGTTCGGTTCCAAGCTGGCTAAAGTTCTAAAGATGGCGAAAAACCCACCAAAAATCCTGAGGGTGGAAAAGAATTAGCAGACCTACAACAAAACTGGAACCAGGGATCGTCAGCTGCGCAGCAAGGTGTTGAGGTGCATTAAAACCAACCCCAAGGTGGCCAGAATAACGTCATCCGGTGGAATATATTTCAATAGAGAAAAAAATTACCAGTTATTATGAAATACACCGCTAAACATTCGTTTAGTCGCACCTCAGTTCCAAAAATAAGTTAGTTTGTTGGTTATATTTGATAATTTTGGGAACAATTATATTAATTCCATTTCGGATAACTTCAAAAATCCCATTTGGCATCGAACCAGACAGCTTCTGCAGTGTTGCCATGTATACACTGGCCCAAAAGCAGCCTTTAGACTGGAAGCACTGTCATATTGTCCTCCATTTGCGTACACCATCCCAGCCAAGATGCCCCAGATATTTTCGATAGGGTTACAGTTAAGACTGTGTACCGGCCATTCACGCAGTGGAATATTTTTTTTTTCACTAAACCACGGCCTTAGACTGCTTGCAAACATCGATCGACGCGTTGCCCTGTTGACAAATTACGTCTTCTGTTGTGTCGTTCTTCATGTGTCCGATCAAAACATCATCCAGAAGATCCAAAAACATTCCGGAGTTCATTTTTGTTGATATGAAACAAATTGTAAGTTTGGCGTGGTATGAAATGGCTCTCCATACCATCAATTTTCCACTCCGAAAATTTCGCTCGGATCTGATGACGCCTTTTTGGTTCAAGTCATGCAAATAGCAACCACACTTCGCCATTCTAATTTCCATTCCATGTTTTTCCTCGCAAATTTGAGCCGGTTCTCCTTATGGAACCTTGTCAGTTTCGGTTTCGCCCGGATTTAATGTTTAGCGATTCGTTTAAATTGCGTGCGTCTGGACGATGCTGGAACATCCAATTTATCATTAATTTGCGAAAAAGAGTTTTAGTTGTTAAGTGTCTAATTGTATGTATGTATGTATGGTAGCCAACATCCCTTCATGCCCTTGGCTTGGATGCAGCTCCACTTAATAGCAAGATCAAATTGAGCCACCGATCTGAATTCACAATATCGCTGTATGAAGGGCCAAAAACGGAGGGGTGGACCCGTAAGCAGAGACACTCACGCGAAATCCACGGGAAATTAAGAATCTCCTTCCAACGATACGATCCAACAATTCGAATAACCCAATTCGCAATACTTATTAAGCTTTCTACAGGATGGCTTGTTAAGAAGGGCGCGTCACTCTCACTGAAACTGTTGGAGTAGAATTCGCAGCATCACAATCGAATCGGTAGGATAAAGAAAATGATAATGCTCGTTCCCTCCTAGACTCAGGCAGTCAATCAAACCATCGTCCAGTTTCAGCTTTAATGATACCCTGATGCTCCCTCCCAACCCAGTATTTATTATATATAATGTACAAAATATGTCATAACATGCAATATATGCAGTATGTAATAGAGCGATGAAATAAACTATTATATTTAATTAAAATATGCCATGGTTGGAATTCGTCATCCTGTAATTTAAATATGGTTATAAATAAAATAATATGATGAAATAGTTAAAATAGTAATAATAGGCAATGATAATCATATGCAGCTTGGTGCATTTTACAGCTCAATCAGTGGCAGATGAATATAACTCTGGAATGTGAAGGTCTTATTGCAATTAAATAAAACATAAACCATTTAAATAAAAATGAATTAAAAATATATATATGTATTCATGACATTTAGACATACATAATCAGCAGAATTGAAGAACATTTATTAATTTTAATAAAATTCAATGATTTAAATTCATAGAAAAACACCTTTAGATACAATGAAATAAAATATCTGTACTATCTGGAATCTATTTCCTTGTAACCTTGAAGCAAATGAAATTTAATTATTATTATTGATCTTTTAGTAAATATTTTTAATATGATTATACTTATATATATATATATATATAATGATGATATGATGAAAATAATACGATGTTGTAATAGTATACACATAAAAATTAAATGCAACTATTTGTCTCTTCTGCTGTGATGTTAGATGATTGAAACTCTGAAATGGCAAACATTTCTAAAGTGATATAATGAAAGAAAGTTGATCACCGGGCAGCCAAGCAGAATAGCAAAGAAAATTAAAGCAAACAATTAGCCGGAATAAATTTCATATGATTATGATTTCTGCCCAAAAACGGAAACTTAAGAAATCTACAAAAAAAAAATCAGAGAAAAAAGGGAAAAATGAAACTTGAATTCTCCGATAACTCTTGTTTTCTACTGGGCCCATAAATAATTCTTTATATCTGTGCAATAGAAAATGAGAGATCATCAACAATTTTAGTTTTTGAATTATTGAACTTTTTTGAAAATTTTATTTAGTAAAATTTGTCGTATGATCCTTTCTAAAAAAAAAAACATTAAAAACCATCCTATCTTTTAAAATACATATCGTGGGTTAGGTGGGCTAAAACCTACGACGATGCATAGATGCGAACCTGAAAATAGCTTTAAAAATATTGTGAAGGGATGTTATAATATGAAATTATAGTAACAATTATATTTGTACTGTCTGCTTGTCTGAAGACTGATGTCCAGCTTCAATTGTAGACGCTCTTGCATTATCATTGCCACGAAGGAAACAAAAAATTTGAAATTATTAAACAACATAATTCCATAGATGGTCTGAAATTATGCACCGTATAAAGAATACTTCCATCTTATGTGGTAGGGTAAGATTTCAGCATGCTACCTTCCTACATCGCGTTGGTGGGACTGCTTCATAAGATATAGATGACGCGATACAGCGTTTCTTACTCAGCCGTTGGATGTCAGGACAGACGCTATATGAGCTGCACCTCCTTGGTGGACAGACGCTCGGAACGCACCTCCTCAATCTAGCTGAAGTCAGAAGGACAACAGTGCCCAGGCTGCACTACGACCCTATAGTCTTTGTCATCTCTTGACCCGTGGAAGCATGAGGTAGGAACTTGTGAGGACCAGTGCTATGTTGCGGGGACGCACGCTCCATCCCAGTTGTCTACTCACCATTTTGCAGCCCACCTTATGTGACCAGAATTTCATGTTGAAAAAATTCATAAATTTTAAGTTTTGATAAAATATGTAAAAAAAAGTCGTTTTTGGACATACCAATTTAAAAAATACGTACTTTTGTGAAAAATTTAAGTAGGATAGTAAAAATTTCACCACAGCCTAAAAAAATATAGGAAATAATGTGGACAAAATCTAAACTGTTTCCATTAAGTGATTTGGACCACAGCTGGCGTCAAAGGTGACGCACCAACATGAGTATTTCTCTTTTTCCCACGGTATTGACCGTGCTGAAATATCGGTGCAAAAAAAAAAATTAATTCGCCTCGGCTATTGATTATCTGGATATCCTATTACAATTTAAATCACAGAAATCACGTAAAAGGACATTATCATAAGACAAGACAATATCCGATCCTGCCCGCTACAGAGTCAATGAGGTTCCAACACTAATGAAAGTGCCACCTTAGTTTTGGGCTGACCAAGGGGATATCAGGGAAATCGAGAAAATTTCCAAACCGAAAACACCCTGACCGGCCCTAGTCAAACTTTTCCTTTCAACCACAACAGAATTGACAAGGAATTCTCCGACAATCATCCAGACAACCGACTACTATTTCATGGCATCTTCTCAAGCATCAAAGGCCAATATTTTTGTTATAAATTCTAAAAGAAGTTCTTTATACCTGTATACCACGCGTGAGGCTCAAACATTCGTAGACTACACAAAAAATAAAACTACTTTAAATTACAATAACGAATAAAAACTTTAAATCCATCATCATCATTGAGGCGAAAAATATAGTTTGTTTGTTCCCCATGACAAATATAAAACATTTAACAATAAACCATACAAAAATATCCGTTGTAATAACATCGTCAAGATACTAAATTAGTCAAGAGTAAAAAGTCACAGAGTAACTATTCAAAAGGCAGCTTTGATGTGTGAAATACATTGTCTCTTAAAATCTGTTAGTGACGCTGCACGTTTGATGTGTTTAGGCATCGAATTGAAAACATTTATACCTCTAAAAAACAACGAATGTTGTGAAGCTCCGTACAAAAAATAAGGTGTTCGAACATCATCCACGTTTCTAGTATTATATCTATGAACATCACTTCCTCTTTCAATTCGATTACACAAATATCGAGGCAGCAAACCGTTAATTACGGCAACAGGGTAAATGCACCCTTCTTTTCTGGGGAAATGCTCCTTAAATTTTGGAAACATGCTCCTTAGATGCGTTTGCCCGGTATAATGCAATCGGAGGTATTTATTTTCTGGTTGGCGCTTGCCGGTTGTTTTGACGGGTCTTAAGTTTCTTCAAGATTGTATAGCGGAGCCTCGCTCCACAATCTTCGAGGTAGTTTTGACGGGTTTAAATTTCATTTTGACGAGTCTTAATTTCATTTTGAAGAGTCTTAATTTCGTTTTGACGACTCTTCAATTCAGAAACTTAAAACCCGTCAAAACTATACAATCTTGAAGAAACTGAAGACCCGTCAAAACACCCGGCAAGCGCTAACCAGAAGGTTAATACCTTCGATTGCATTATGCCGGGCAAACGCATCTAAGGAGCATTTTTCCAAAGTTTAAGGAGCATTTCCCCAAAAAGAAGGGTGCATTTACCCTTTGCCGTTAATTACTTTAAAAATGAACACCATTGTCAACAACTCTCTGCTTCACCGATAGCCACTGTAGGGCATCTAACAAAAAAGAGGAGGAAGTGAACCTATTGCATCTCAAGATCAAACGCATTATCTTATTTTGCAAACGCTGTAATCTCGATAAAAATGGAAGGGCAAAATTCAATGTGTGGAGCGATGATAGATTTGTACAATCGTATTTTACTAGCAATAGTTAAATCATTTTTCAATCGGCAGAGAATACCGTACTTCTTGGCTATTTTCTTGATGACATCGTCAATGTGAGAGTCAAATTTTAATCTATCATCAATAATCACGCCAAGATATTTAATCTCTCGAAAGTGATCAATTGTCTCATCATCAATTTTAACAGAGACGTCTTCGTTAACTCGATTCCACGAAATTACCATGAATTTAGTTTTACTTATGTTCAATTTCAACTGTTTGTACTGTAACCATCTACTTAGAGAACGTAAATCTGCATTCAAATGTGAAACTGTCTCCTCGAGGCTTTTGCAATGAACAACACGGTATCATCAGCAAAAAGATTGATATCACAAAATTGCAAGACTCGTCACATGTCATTAATATAAAGACTGAAAAAAATTAGTCCCAATACACTCCCTTGTGGTACACCAAGGCTGTTCTTCACAGGGCTCGAAACAGAATCATTAAAAGCCGTCCAGTGAGTTCTGTCAGACAAATTGCAGAACCTGAAAATCCAAAGCGCTTGATTGTTTCTAACAACAAGGGCCGAGAAATCGTTTCAAAAGCGCGTTTCAGACAAAAAAAAGCAACAATCATATCTTTACGCACTACATTTTCTTTCCATTTTGCTAACACTAAATTTAACGCTGTTTCACAAGAATGATCTTCGCGATATCCCAATTGTTCCGGCGCAATCAAATTATTACTATTTAAATACTTTAACAGCTGGCCATTTACAACAAGTTCCAAAAAAAAAAATGTCTAAAGTGTGCAACATTTTAATAGAACGGAACTCTTCGCCTTAACCGTTCCAGCAACTTTTTCAATGGCAATAACTAAAGATTCTTTCCAAACTTGTGGCACGTGCCCAGTTTGCAGCGATTCATTAATAAGGGCCAGCAGGTTGTTTCCGATAACATTAAAGCAATCTTGTACTACTCTTGCATTTACGTTTTCTATTCCAGCAGTTTTGTTCAAAAGAAAAGCAAATAGATTTAGATCCTCTAACGTTATTGGGCGAAAACTTTCAAAACTACAGTTAATATTAACCGGCTGTTTTATTTCGTCTGGCTCATCTACTAGATCAATGGATTGATTGATTGACAAAATACTATCGACGAAATATTCATTAAATCTACATGTAATGATGTCCTCTGACTATTCTAATGTGCCATTGAAGGTTATGGATCGCGGTTTGCAATTACTAGGTTTTAACAAAGATTTCAAAATTTTCCATAATTTTTTGCTATTGTTTTGATGCAAATCAATTTTCCTCTGAATGTATTCACAACGAGTGCGTTTAACGGATTGCGAATTTCTTACGCGCATCTTTGTACCTATTCAAAAAGCTATGCCAATTAGTTCTTCGCCGTTTCTTGTACAGCTTGTCTCTTTTACTTTTAAGACGCAAAAGATTCGACTTATCTATTATATTCTTCGCATGCAAAGTTGGTGGCTGTGTTAAGTTGGCTGCTTATGCTTAAATCACACTTGAAATTTGTTGCTTTGTGTTCGTATTCTTCTTTTTATTGGTACAGTTTCTCAGAAATTAGATTCTGAATAATTGAATGAAATTTTCTTACTTCAGTGTCGAACTTTCCTACTATATATAAAATATGTTTCCAATCAATTGCACGGAGTCTACGTTTTGTTTCTTCATCATTTTCTTTGTGGTATTCTGGCACTTCTTCGTTTTCAAAGTCGATGGGGAAATTTCACACGTTATTTGTAGACATTTCTTCTGGTAAAATTCGGCATTCATGTTCGCAAGTGTGAAAAAGACGAAGATTTCATCCCACATTGACAAATTGCTTGACAAACCAGTACTTTCTTTCCAAATTTTACACAAAAAGTTGACTTTTCTGAGTTTGAAACATTGGATCCTTGCTTCACAGTGTAAAATTGTGCCCCTGGAAGCATTTTGTAGTCCAGCTTAACATACGTAGGGTAACGGGATGTAATGTTAGCCTATCACCTTCATTCGGCCTATGTACCAAATATGTCATTAATTTAGCAATAATCAACCAAATCATGTTGCTATTAGGATGACTGATGTAATCCGAAGCAACTGAGACAATATTAATCAACTTATAGTTGTTCAATTCCGCGTAACTTTCGATTTCTTGAACTTTTGGTACCAGTGATTTCACTGGTTAAGCTGAACAGATGATCTACACGATCTTCAAGCGGTCTAAATTTGGCTTAAATGAATCGATAAAGCGAGTAACGCAGTCTGGATGTACAGAAAACAGTTACACGTTAAAAACTTACTGTTCACATAGCTAAAATAACAATGATTTTACAAGAAAATTATGGGGACATTTATTTTTGTATGTTCTCAACTATGGCCTGCTGTATCAATAACGTAGTAAAAAGGTTGTTATTGGTAAAATTTGAATTTGAAATGCATGAATTTGCGGTTGTTTGTATTCAAGTGGCTCATCTAAACACAAACCGAAGGAACAAAATCATTGTACAGTGAATGAAAATGTTTTCATTATTGAATGGCCGATAGTGATGTGAACATCACTTAAGTGTTTCGAAGCAGTTTTATTTTAGTTTGTTTTAAGAAATTTTGTGTTAAGTAAAGCGAATACAGCTGGCAATGCATTCATTCATAAAATAAATTAAAAAAAATCCGTACAAAGACTGCATTTAGTAATGAATCCATCGAATGGGACGAAGTTGCATCCATGAATGACCCAATTTGGTGCTTATAGACCGACATTAAATCCATATCACTCGAAAGTTTCTGAGTTCATAAAAAGTGTTGTGTAACTTTTCGTGATACATACTACCAAATGTCTTATCAAACTTATCTTAGCAAGTGTATAACTAGTTGAAACTCGCTTACAGCTTCAAAACTTTATGAGTGATAATAAAAAATGTAATCGATCGTTGCATAATACGCTGAGTCAAGGGACACATACCATAACAAGCTTGGGTTTTCACGGCAGTCGCTTATAATTTGCTACGTTTGGGACATTTTAGCTTCTTGTAGATATTGAGAGAACTACGTGCATCAGCGCGCTGAACCATTGCGATCGACGTTTCAATTTTTTTTACGCAATCTCTATTCGACAGCTCCTTTTATCTTTCAAACTGCTCCGCAATCTTTTTGTCCACATCTGAATCGTTTCAGCGTATTTCGAACCGCATGAACGCTGACTCCTTCCTGCTTCGGCATTTTTTTCATCGATAAACCATTTCCGTACAGTATTTGATCACAATCGTTTACGTTTTACTTCTGTCAAACCTTGCATTGTTGCACTTGAGTGAAGGCATATAATTTCAGCTGTGTAATTCACTTGTTTACAATGTCGGGAACACGCGTAAAGCTGTCAAATTAACAAAATCAAAAAAGCTTGTTCGCGACAAAATCGGACAGATTAAATATGGAATAAAACAAATTTGCTGTTAGTTTAATCCAAGATACATTTTTTATTCATTTACCTGTGCATTATAAGTTATCTTAAAACTAATTACTACAGCCATTAGGGTCTGTAAAGCATTGTCATAGTCTTTTTCACAAAGCAGCTTCAAGGTGTACCCAAAACAATGATATGGTCTTTACAATTAGAAGTAAAAATGATTCATTTTTTGTCCTTGTGATGAGACTGCATTTCTCTACATAAAGTCACCATAAATATGCAACTGTACTTCTGGTACCATTTTTGATGAAACAGTGTCGATTTATGAACAAGCATGAAAGCATGAGCAAAAAAAAATCTCGACTCTCTGAGCATAGGGTAAGATTTTACTTGCCACATAACCATACTCATGCAAAAATTGTACCTGGCATTTAAAATTCCCAGTTAATAGCTCTGGAAGTGCATTTAGAAGACTATGTTAAGAGCAAGCAATAAGCTAATTGTGAAAGCAATAAGCTGGCTTCGAAACCTTTCAATGCCCAAGTATGGGAGTGCTTTTAAAACACTCAGTTAGGAGCAGGTAATACGCTGCTTGTGGCAAACAGTGCGAATGAAATATCAAAATAGTAAAAAGCGAGTGAATCTGCGTAATCTGGATTTTATTATATGAAATGCTTATTTTCATTAGCTTCATCAATTAAATTCCAATCGAATTCTCGTGGCACCAGTTTTCAATTGTACACTGAAAATATATTTTCGTAAATGAGCCTTCACTCGTTTCGTAAACATGAATTTTTAACAAAAAACAAACTCGTAAATTGTATGAATTATTCAAAATGCTTGCCATCCGGTGAAATGCTATTAAAGATTGTTCTCGAAAAAACATTTAAAAAAAACACTTTTTGTATGACTTTTTATTTAATGGATAAAAATTGATGAAATTTTGTGTTCCACTAGTTTAGACTATAATGTTTACATGTGCACAATTTTGTCACAATCTATAACCAAGTTACAAGCCACAAATCACAAGCAAGTGGCTATCAAGATAGATTCCAAGCAAGAACTACTTCGACAAAAAATAATGGGTGCGGTCGTGGAAAATCCAGGCCAATCACACAGTTGGGATCGCGAAACAGTTGGGAATCGACAATTCGACTGTGTCCCTTGTGGTAAAATCGTTAAAAGAGACACAAACGACCTAGCGGCGCGCTGGTGCCGGAAGAAAACCGAAGACGACCGACCTCGTGAACGCAAGGAATGTGAGGGATTACTTCAAGCGCAATCCAAACCATTCGATTCGGGACATGGCCAAGAAGGTCGATTCTTCCGTCTGGTTCGTCCAGCAGACAATGAAGCGGACCGGACTTCATGTCTTCAAGGTAAGGAAGGTGCCTAACCGAACCGATAAACAGAATACGATGGCCAAATCCCACGCCAAGAAGCTGAACCGAAATGCATTGTAATGGACAACGAGCGAACGCCAGGCAGATCCCCGGCCTGGAAGTTTTCGTCGGAAAGTCCCGCCTAAATGTTCCGGAGAAGTTCCGGAAGAAGAAGGTTGACAAATTTTCCGGATGAAGAAGGTTGACAAATTGTACTTTGTGTGAAAGGCGAAGGAGATTTGCGGCACGCAGCAAATGCAGCAAGCCGTACATAAGGACTGGCCATAATCATCGGCCGGTACATAATCAACGGCCAAATATTTAAATAAGAACGCCTCCAGAACCGCCTGCTGCCCTTCCTCCGGTCCCACGAAAGTGACACTCAATTTTGGCCGAAACTTGCATCGTGCCATTACGTGAAACCGTTGATGGAGTGGTACGACGTCAACGATGTTGTTTTTTTGTGCCGAAGGAGGCAAATCCGCCAGAACTTCGACCAATAGAAAAATTCCAGGCGATCAACACCCACCCACACTTTTCTATCTTTTCAACCATCCCCAACCCCATCCCACCCCCCCCCTACCCCCCCCCACACATATATACCCCCCCCCTACACTATTTTTTCCCCTTCAAACCCCCCTTCTCCCTTCTCCCTACTCCTTTATTTTTTCCCCCCCCCTCCCTTCCTTCTTTAACTATTTTTCCTAACAACATTTTTACCCCCCCCCCCCCCACCCTCTCTCCCACACCATCCTTGCACATAGGGTACGGGACGGGTTTTAAGCAGTTTAGTCAGCCCCTGAGACATTTGATGAAGCTGTATGTAATCTATAATTAGAACTGCCAATATTTAGACATTAATCCCTCTGCTTACGTCTGGTCTATCGGAACATACCTTCAACAACGAGCATTAGGCTCAGAAAATTTCATAGCCATGGAATAAAGTTCCCAATTGCAGGGACTTCTTAAACGCATGCGGATTGCTTTCCGATTAAAAAAATGTTTTCTTCAGCTCCTCAATCTGTACATAAACTAACAATATTGTATGAGTGCGATTCTGTGCATGTGTGCGAAGGCGAAATGAAATAGGCCAGTTGACGATTTGCTGCAAACGTCAATTCCCTCAACCCGCTCCTTCGTTTTACCCATCCGCTCTCGAAAACAATCAACCAAAACATGTCGAATGCTACGACTAAAACTCGTCTCCTTGCAGGTTATGAGACAGACGTACACGACCATTTGTCATTGATCTTAAGATTGGCAATGTGTATTTCTTATTTCATTTACTCTCACGCAAATGTTAGCCAAAGCGACTGTGACGACAAACGGGATGCTTCGTTTAAAAACAAACAAATGCAAGAGACAGCAGGCTTCACGTTACAATACCGGTGCGCTATATCCATGGTTAACAAAGAAGAGAGGATACATGGGCTCTCTCAAAAGCAACAGTGATGCCATAGCTGCAGCTCAACAGCGAAGCATTATTTATCGTTGGGTACTATTGGACAGCTCCAAAACATATTTTTTATCGCAAATGATAGTGCCAGATGATGGACAATATAATCATAAGCATAGATCAACCTCCAATGACTGGAAGAAACATGAAATAAATAGCGATTTCATATTATCTAAATATGTAATAAATTTAACTCCATGTTCAACATCACAATCTGGCAACAAGCCTAGTTGTGGGAGAGAGCTGATGAAAGCATGCTCTCCGGTACACGCGATGCAAATGAAAAATACACAAAGGCAACATTTGTGCGAACTTCTTCAGCAGGTCAGAAAATGATGGTTTCTAGATGATGTATTTTAAATCTTCAAAATGACAGTAATAAATTGGTAATCAATCATGATTCATACATCGAATCATTCGCCCAATAGATAAAGCTTATGATTGTATCATTAAAAACGCAATAATTTGGAAAATGTAGGAGTTATAGACTATTTCCTAACAACTGATTAAAATAGTGACCCCTGATTAAGCCGTTCCCTACCCTAACTCCCATATTCAACCTCTCTACCCTTGTGTTCCCCCCCCGTTCCAATTCCCACCACATCTAACACATTATTCTTTTTCCCCAAAACCCCAAAACCTACAAAAAAATTATAATTTTCAAACCCCCTTTTACTCCACTGTTTCCATTGAAATCAATCCCATACTTTTCAATTTCCCGCAGAGAATAAAAACTGCTCAATGCCTCCTCGGAAAACTCAGACTTCTATCAACCGTTAACTTTCAACGATGCATAAATTCATCCGATGTATACCGACACCGTTCAAGCGGCAGGAAACGGATCACCGAGTGCAGTTTATTACGCAAAAATATCAACAAATAAAAAAATCATGGAACGATGAACCACTCAACTTCATTTCAGTAAAAAGTTCAAGTTTCACACTTTTCCGACGGTAGTTGAATATGGCACTCATCCAATCCGGTTCTCTGGAAGTTCTCAACCAAACAGACAATCAAATGGACAATTAAAATGCTACAAGCATTTAGCATCTTCTTGACCCCACCGCGAATCTTCCGCACCATATCCATTGGAAAGATGAAAAAAATGACACGCCAAGTCGAGGCGAGACGAAATATTTTGTGACGGCCATAGGGAGCCAGCCGAGTCGTCGGATATGTTTTCGTCGTCGGTACACAGAAATCAAATTAAATATTCAGTGCAGAAATCCTATGGGGTGTAGCCCCTGGCAACCAATAAGAGAGACTGGGTATCGAAAGAGAGGGGAAACTTCGATACATCGTTGCTTCTTGGGTTGGCATAAAGCCGGCGAAGTGCCTCGATTCTCCTCTCCACGTGGTCCACGATGTGCTCGATGCTCCCAGGAGCGGGAGAAAGACGTATGTGCTTCTACCGTCTGACAAAAGACATGGTGGGAAAGAAATAAAAAAAAAAAAAAAAAGAAAAAAAAAAGACATGGTGGAGGGGCATATCTTGTGTGAGATATGCTGCGCTCGTTGTGCTGCTGCTTGCTTGGTTCTGGGTAGACACACGCATATATTGTGGATTCGATGGAAGATAAGGGAATGGGAAGAAGACCTTCCAAGAGGAGGCAAGACCGTATCGAACGCATACAAGACTTGTAAGAACATCGATTTATTTCGAAATTATTACACCACATACAATAAGCATATTCGAGATCGGCATAATAAATTGGATGACAATCTTCTCAGTAAAGAAAATGGCGGATACGAATCGTTGTTGTGAAGAGTTCGTTGGAAGTGCCCCTTGTTTACCGTTTTTTTTTTCGAAGCGGTCATGTTGGATTGTAAAACTGACTTTATAGAGCTTTATTAATATTTGTTTGGAAGTAGTCTTTTCTTCTTAATTTCAAAAAAATTCCATTATAGTTTTTTCAAATTATGGTCAATGGGTTTCCCATCCCAAACTACTTATTTTGATGTCTGAAATACCAAACTAACTCCGTTTTTCAAAATATTCACTAGTTCACTAGTTCACCTGGCAAAGAAAAGTAACAAACTGATTTCAATAAAGTTAATAGTTTTGTTATCCCTGATATCGTGTCAGTCTCATTTGTTATCGAAAAACAAATGTTATCGAATAACATGTAACACATATAATTGTTCTAATTATGTTTTTATTGCGTGAAGTACGTAATCGATTGTAATGTTTTGAAATGGAAATATCTTCTCATCAACATGAGACCATAGGAGTGGACAAACATTTCAGCTAGAATCAAAGATTTGAAGAGAAAGTATTGATAGGTCCGTTAGAGTACTGATCAGAAGCAGTTAAAATTGAACGAAAAGCTTTTTTGAAAGGCGGCATCCAATCAAGCAACAGCAACACACAGATGTTGTTAAGTAAACGAAGACGAGAGAAACATTACCGGTAGAATTAGAAGTTGCGTTTTCAAAACCTCTAATTTGGAAATTGATTTCATAAACCGAAATTTTCACACCGCTAGAGCTGTTCTGTGGTAAGGTGTGGCCCAGTTAGAATTGGAACATAGACTATTGTGCATATTTCGAATATACACTAACAAAATAGTATTCTGTTTCAACTAAAATGCTCGAATTGATGTGAACTTTAGAGAAAAAATACAAAAAAAAAAAAATTAATCATCTCGATTTCGAAGAAATTTGCAGACTTTTCCCGGAATACGTTTATCAACCGCCGTACATTATTCTCATCCATCGTTTTGGCAATCTTATTCCACTTGTTTTCAACTCATTGATGCTTTTGGCGACACTGCCATTCACCTTCAGCTTCCTCTTCATAATGGCCCAAAATCTCTCTATAGGTCTGAGCTGGGGTCAGTTTGGTGGGTTGAGTTCTTTTGGTATAAACTGAATTCCATTGGTTTCGTACCACTGTAGCGCTGTTTTACTGTAATGATAACTTGCAAGATCTAGCCAAAACATGACAGGCTCATTGTGGGATATGGTAAATGGCAATATTCGCTTTTGGAGACATTCCGTTCTGTACAGCTCTGAATTAAATGTCTTATCATTGATTAAAAACCTTCGTCTTGCTACCGCAGCTACAGATGCCTTGCCAAATCATGTATTTACGTACAAATTCTGCATCTGCAAACGGTACTGCGTGCGGCGCGAAACTTTTTGTCCGAATTTGGTCGACTTTCTGTACTTTTTCAAAACACGCCACATGGTATTTCGGGGAAAACCCAACACTATAGCAAGTTTTGGCCCAGACCACGAAGCGTTTTCCAAAGATTGCGCCCAATTATTTTTCTTCTTTCTTCTTCCATTTTGTATTTCTCTGAAACACGTTCGAACTGCACCGCGAATAAAAAAACTACTGATGTTGTTATTGTTATAGGGAACACATAAGATGTCATAGTTTACAAATCCGACCACTAGGGTCTCTTTTAGAATCAAACCTGTTTGTTCCAATACTAAATGGGCAATACCTTATATACATTATTTTATGACATCTTTGCTATCTGATAGAGCTGGATAAGTTGTGCCGTGGATTTTTTCCCCTCTCAACGTGTTTTCTTACCGAGCAGTAATACAAAGTGCAAAGTGAAAAAGTGATAGACTCCAAACGGAAGCTCACTACTTATTTTTGAGCGTGGATCCTTTTTTTTATTCGTTTATTTTCCGTCGGCCTTTTTTCTCACAACGAGCTCGACCGACGCCAGGAAGACGTCTCCACCAATTAGACCCTACATATCGAACCCATCAACAAATGGACCGGGACCAACCTCACTTCCCTTCCAAAGGACGACGTGATCAGATATTTTTCGTCTCAGAAAATCCCAACGGCTTCGACTGGAATTGATACCAGATACACTGGGGTGAGACGCAACCACGCTTACCACTACTCTACCGACGCTGTCTAAGCGTGGATCGTTCGTGAATATCCAGAATCTCGAGAAGTAACATGTAAGCAACCATTTTGAGAGAAGACTCTAGAAAAATTTGACTGTGCGGATTTCACTATCGTAATTTTTGATTCCCTCTTTCGGGTTTATTCAACCATCACAAATATACGTCCTCCCACTCTGCGTGTGTGAGATTAGGGATGATATTCTCTCTGAACTGTTGCACCCGGGTGTATGATTTACACTCATCCGGGCGAATCATTGATCGGCCCTGCGGTGATTTTTTTCAAACACCACTGATGATAGAAAATAAAGACACCACAGAAGAGTGTGAGAATTCGCAAATCAATTTTCATTTGCTCTTTGGTGCCAAGAATAACAGTAAAATATCGTTACTACAGGGTGGGTGGAAATTCCTGTCAATGAAGTATATGGTCATAATAATAAGAAGCATGCATGAATTTTGAATTTCAATGTATTTCCTGTTTGGTATATATTTAACATTTGTGTTAGTTAAGTTCAGTTCATATCTTTCACCCTTTGCCTTGATTTCCAACCGCATGCGCTGTTGGAAAGCGTTTCAGCTGATACGCATTAGATGTGTAGTGAGTTCTGTAGAATGGTGAACACGTAATAAGTTTGGTCTGACGCAAATGCGAATTGCTTAGCGAAAAGCCAATTTTAAATCACCAACCATTGTTTTTCGTGGGGATCAGGTGCCATTCCATCGTTTTGTGCAGATGGTTTGAGAAAGTAACGTGCAGAAAATTGAAGAATTCTGCAAAAGACTCACTACTTTTTTGGTGCATTGAAGCCATATTGACGGCCAGAGGCTTTGGTTCGGGAATTGTGCTTCGTATTGGTGCTTGTCTGTATACCACATTCGATCGAAGATGTCACAAGATCGATCTGACCCCAGGCAGCTTCGAAGTGGTTCATCATCTTCGAAAGGTGGATCGGACTCCAACATGAGTGTGTCTGATCTCGCGACTCTAATGATGGCGCAGTTTGCATCGTATCAGCAAAGTACGAAGGAAGAACTCAACCTAATTGTAGGCGGAGTACCGTTTACTCCAAGAGAATCTTTCTGCATATTTCTCGACATGGTTTTAGTCCCTGGGTTATGCGGAGAACTGCCTACCTTTTTTCGGCGACATTCGAAGGGGACTCCAAAGGCTGGAACCACCAGTTTGCTGTTGATAAAGTTTGCTATAACGGTTCAGAGAAACGATTTCTTTGCACGCTATCTACGCTCTTGAAATCTATCGCTTTTGAGGATTGGATTTTCAACGAATCAACGAATCTTCGTCAATGAAAATCTTGGACTGGCTTCGAGGGAATTGCAATCCAAAGCACTGGCGATGAAGAAAATATTTTTTAACTAATATAAATATACAGGGTGCGGCAGAAAATAATTCGAAAATTTATTCTATTTCTTTCAAATACCATTTTCAACTAATTCAAGCAATAATATCAGCATTTTCGAGTGCAGTTATCTTTATAAAGTCCTTTTAAACAAATTTATTCAATGTGTCCTCCATTTTTATTAATAACATCCTCGAGCAGACGCCGGAAGCCAGAGCATGCCTTTCGGACGTAGTCCTCCGACATTGACTGCCATGTGCGTGTTATGGTTGACTTCAGGGTTTTCACACTAGGTTGTGATGTTTTGCAGGCTCGTGCTTCAACATATGCCCAAATCGAATAATCCGACGGATTAAGATCTGGACTGTTAGGGGGCCACAAATCCTTCGGCCAAAACTTCATGTTATCGTTCAACCATTGTTGGGTTCGATTGGACGTGTAACACGGCGCTCCATCCTGCTGTAGGGCAACGTTTTGGTCCTCGGAGAAGTTGGCCTTCACCCAGGGAAGCACTTGGTCCTTTAAAATACCGATAAACACTTCGGTATTGATTTTAGCTCCAGCATCAATGAAAACATTCGGCATTTTCAAACCGTTGTACGCCACCAAGCCAAACATCATGACGCCAGCCGGATGTTTGGTTTGAAATTTGAATATCACTTTTTCCGGAACTTTCTCCATTTTTTGCGGTGAAATGAACCGGTCCGTGCGGCTGTTGGCCACAGCATCGATGCTGAAAAGCTTTTCGTCGGAGAACAGGATTATCATTTTTTCCTTCTCCAACAAGGAAAGCAATCTCTTGGAACGAGTACTCGTAGTTCCTTGACCCGGTCCGTAATCAAGTGGCGTTTCACTCTGGCTCTGGAAGATGCCTGCAGGTCTTCTTTGACGATTCTCCGCATGGATTTCTCCGAAATATTGGTTTCCTATGCAAGTTTTCTTATGGAACGTACCGTGTTGCGAGCAATTTTTGCACGGACCGATTTGATCACGTTCAGCGTGTGTGAAAAGCGCGGACGTCCGCTTCCTGGCTTCCACTGCTTAGGACCATCCTACAGGGACTTTTTTATGCGGTAAACTGTTGCCAAATGGCACCCTATCACCTTGGCAATCTCTTTCAGCTTCGTTTGGGCGAGCAAAAAACTGGTGATCACTTCTTTCGCGAACATTTTGACGAATTTGCAATAAAACAAATAGAATGTTTGGATGCAGCACTTGAAAGTAAACATAAACAAATACACTTTCGACAGAAATTAGTCACTAGCTACACGAATATATATATATATATATATATATATATATATATATATATATATATATATATATATATATATATATATATATATATATATATATATATATATATATACATAAATATATATATATATATATATATATATATATATATATATATATATATATATATATATATATATATATATATATATTAGATATGGTTCAAAAACTAAAATACATATACTTTGCTCGTTCCTTACAAGGTCTGACTTTTCTCACATAAAACAATTAAGATATCATAAAAGACAAAAATGTTATTTATACAAATTGCAAACTTGAATGAAATTTTTAGAGCAAATTAAATTACTTGACTATGTTAAAAGCTGCTACAGTAAGTCAATAGGAGAACATAATATGCGTATGTACAAAATATATCTAACGTCCACTGGGTTTTTTACTAAAAAAAAATAAAAATTAGGTAAGTATTAATATCATTCTAAATATCAATGAAAGTTTTTTTTTATAAGACATGTTGTTGAAAATTTTCTTTATACTGTCCTAGTTACATTTCAAAGATATAAATTGAAGCGATCGAAGACCCCTGTTTGATGATTTCTGAAGTAAATGGCTTATCTTATCATAATACTTCTGTATTATTTGTAACATTGATTTTTTAAGGGCGGCTTGTTGGGCCTTCCCATACCCCCTGTCTTGCCGGAGGACCATCGTGAACAGCACTGTTTAGAGTCCCACGCTGGCACGAGGACGATAATCAGCCGCCCCTAATATGGAGAACATACGCTCAGATAGACTGCATTCCCCCTTCCCTGTTAGCATATGACCAAGGTCCCACTGGGGTTGGTTACCCGATCTTTCCTAAGGTTACTTATACCCCAATCGGCACCACGGGAAGGTAGGGATAGGAGTTACTGGACAGGAGGCTAAGGATCGCAGTTGGACCTATTTTATACCTGCAGGTACGCGAAGTACGAATGGTACGCATTGTCCAGTCATTTACAAACCGACTTAACAACTTCTGTGTACAGCAGAGGCCACGGCGGCCTTAGTCTGATTGGTAAGGCAATCTTATCATAATAATACTAAATAAATTATTTAATTATAATCCTATACTGCTTATAAGCTCATGCCAGTCTTTTATGAATAAAGATTTGACTCGGAAAAAATGAAACACACAAAAATGATCACCAAAAATTCATTTTGAATCGGATACTTCTCAAATTTTCAGGGATTAAATAACTATGTATAAGTTATGTTTTGGGCATATTTAATTTATTGAATTTCCTCCCCCAAGCTGAGTGCTCGTACATTTCTCTTAACACTGCTCATGAGATCTTGGGCGAGCCTTTGTCCATCTTCCTTACACAATTTCTCCCAGTTTTTCTTCAAAGGTTCATCGGTGTTGAATGTTTTTCCGCTTTTCTTCAACTTCTTCTTCATTATCGCCAAAAACTTTTCGATCGGACGAAGTTCTGGTGTATTTGGCGGGTTCGCCTCCTTCGGGACCACATTAACGCCCTTCGCTTCGTACCAATCCATTACAAGCTTGGCGAACAGCGTGGGACCACGGTGAGAGTGGAGGAAGGGCAGCAAGCGCTTCTGCAAGCATTCCTCTCGATAAATCTGCCCGTTTATGGTGCCGGTTGTAACGAACGGCTTGCTGTACCGTCCGCACTCACAGATCGCCTGCCACAACAGGTACTTCTTCGCGAATTTGTCCATCTTTCTCTTCCGGAACTTTTCCGGAACCTCCATGCGGGACGTACCGACAAAAAACTCGAGGCCGGGGATTTGTTTGGTGTTCGCCTTGATATATGTCTCGTCGTCCATGACGAGACAGCCTGGCCCGACCAGCCACTCACGGTACAGCTTCCGCGCACGCAATTTGGCCACCGTGTTTTGCTTGTGAGTCCGGTTTGGCGCCTTCCTGACCTTAAAAACACGTAGCCCGGCCCACTTTATGGTCTGCTGGACGAACCACTTCGACGTATTGACCTTTTTGGCCATGTCTCGGGTGGAAAGGTTCGGGTTATTCTTAAGGTACTGCCATATCTTCCGCGCCTTCTCTGGGTATTCCGTTTTCGGTTTTCGGCCGCTTCCAGCGCGCTGCTCGATGGTCTTCGTCTCCTGGAACATCTTCACAACGCGGGACACGGTGGAATGGAGGATTCCAAGCCTTTTGTCGATCCATCTGTGCGACTGACCAGGATTATCGATCATCGCGCCCAAGATTTGCTGGCGTAGCTCTTCTTGTTTCGAATGCATCTTGAAAACTACTTGACAAATCGCAATCAAATTTTGCACACTTAAACAAAACACTCTAAACTAGTATTACTCAAAAATTCATAAATTTTTACCCACGCGAAAAAAAAGTTACACCCAAAACGCATTTTTTCTGAGTCCAATCTTTATAGTAGTTGAAATTCAGAAGTGCAATTTCAAAGTAAACGTTATGAAAAACAAATAGAGCTTTTCATCCATGTCATGTTGCCCCAGGCTCTTGAGATAAATGGTTTTGCACCAAAAAGAGATCACAACGCGGCGAAAAAAAAAAAATAAAATAAAAAAAAAAAAAATAATAAAAAATATTTACAGACCGTACCCCCTCACTTCGGTATTGTCAAAATGACAACATTGCCCAGGCTACGCCAACCAGCGTCTCGATGTTTTAGCTGGCAGTCTTTTGTGATCATATGACTCGTGGAGGCGTGAGGTAGGAACTTGTGAGGATCAGAGGTCGGTCGCACCCTCCTTCGAAGTTGTCAACTCACCATTTGAAGCCCTCGTAGAATTTAGTTTAGTACTCAAATACCGTTTCTGCCGGACTTCATATCTTCAAGGTAAGGAAGGCGCCTAACCAAACCGATAAACAGAACACGATGACCAAATCCCGTGCTAAGAAGCTGTCCCGCTAGCCGAAATGCGTCGTAATGGACGACGGGACGTACATTAAAGCAGACGCCAAGCAGATCCCCGGCCTGGAGTTTTTCGTCATTAAGTCCCGCCTGGATGTTCCGGAGAAGATCCGGAAGAAGAATGTTGACAAATTTTCCAAGAAGTACTTGGTGTGGCAGGCAATCTGTGGGTTCCGCAAATTCAACAAGCCGTACATAACGACCGGCTCCATCAACGGCCAAATATTTACAGAAGAATGCCTCCAGAAGCGCCTGCTGCTCTTCCTCCGACAAAGGTGACACTCTGTTTTGGCCGGATCTGGCATTGTGTTATTACGCGAAACCGGCGATGGAGCAGTTCGAAGCCGACGATGTTGTTTTTGTGCCGAAGGAGGCAAACTCGCCAGAGCTTCGCCCAATAGAAAAATTCTGGGCGATTATGAAGGGCAAGCTCCGGAAAATAGGGAAGGTCTTCAAAAACGAGAAGGATTTGAAGAAAGAGTGGATGAAAGTGTGTAAGAAAGATGGCGCAAGTATTGAACACGATTTTATGGCTAGCGTTAAGTTCAAGGTGTGGGCATTTAGCCTAGGAGAGAAGGTTTCATTAGCCAACATTGCAAAAGCATAGCCAGTATGTGTTTATTTATTCCCTGAGTGCAGCCTTGGTTAAAAATACCAGACCGTTCTGCACGAGAACCGAACTTGACTGCAAACAAACCACCATGTGGCTGTAATTTACCACTTTAGTTTCGTGCCTATACATGAACTCGCAACGCAATGGACGCAACACGAGTGTACAAGCTCGTGTTTTGCTTTTGACACCGTGTTTGATTTTTAGGAAAATACCCAAGCCGAGTGGTTACGATCACAAGAAAACTCTCTACATACACCCAGTATGACATTGGTTACCACGGATAGAGCAATGCTCGTCTGATGATTCTAAAAATTTGATAATTTGACTCGATTGTGTTTAACAAGCACGGAACAGTTAGAAATAAAATAAATAAACCACGCGTGTTTTCCGCAATCGGACAAAATCGGAAACACTCGGCTGTAATGTTTGCCGAAAGATCCAACACGATGCCCGAAGCCAAAACACGAGCACTTCCATTGGTGTTGTACCAATCGCGTTGCGTGTTAGTCTGGAAGCACGAAGTCAAAGTGGCAAATTTAATGCACGCGCTAGCGTGGTAAAAAGTAGCTTGGTGTGCAGTGTAGTGTTTGGACATGGCTGCCTGAGTGTTTCAAAATTACTTAAAATGAATCATTTGTTTCTGTTGCATATTTTTCGAATACAATCTTTATTGTCTGCAAAAGATAATCCTTGTCTTCCAAGTTCTCAATTTATAACATTATTGAGTTATATATTTTTCTGTGTCCTAATACGGCGTTGAACTTTAATTTAAAACTTCAAATCACATTTCAAGCATAACGTTTACGAACGAACTAAAAGAAAACCATGTGTTTTCCAATCTTCTATCGCACGGATCAAAAAAATGCTAACATATTTCATTCTAATCATGTGAAGTGCTCTGTTTAAGGTGTTTTTTCACCCAGTTCGCTTCATTGTAACGAGAAGGTCGGAAAATCCCCATTGTATGTGTTTGTGTGCAACAAATGTAGAGTGCGAACGCAACGGCAAGGGATGCTAATCATCGGAGCAATGTTTAAATAAGAGATCATCCAAGAGCATGTTACTTTTGTGTTGTGTGTTTGGGATCGGGTCTTAAACTTGCACTGCAATGAAGGGGTGGATGATTGGAAGCAAACATAAACGAAGGAAACTCCGTGTCGGCTGTGAGTTCAGTACTTATGATAAACAAGTTAAGTAGCTCTTGAAATTGTCGGGATACAGTTGCGCTAATTTTTATTGTAATAATTAATATGTAAAAATAAAAATAAAACTGAATCTAGGATAGGAAAAAATCACGACCGAATCCGAAAATCAATCAAGATATTCAAATCAATGCTCGATTTCTTGATCCAATTGGTATCCATTTGAATCCGGATTGATTTCAAATTACGCCTGGTTGCAAAAGGAAACAAGATAGAGAAAACCTATAAAAGAGGGTTCTGAACCAAGGTGAGGGAAGAATTCAATTTACATTTCAAATGTAAGGTTTGAAAAGAAATCTTGACAATTTGCCGAAAACAAGCAGGAGAGATGCAAGGAAAAAAAAATCATCATCCTCCCGCCGCGGTCAAGTTACGATAACCTACCAGGGAGAGACAAAACAAAAAGTAAAATCTGGTGATTTATGATAATGATCTTTTGATGGTCGCTTTGTTCTCTTGGTTTACAGGAGGCGAATTTATAAGCAAAAAAAGAAAAGCTATTAAAGCACAATAAATACCTGCAAATTACTGCTTTGGACTAGATTATGTATCGTTTCATGTTGGGGATTATGAATTATATAATAAAAGTTTATGTGACCTCCGGCTCTGCAATCGAAAATTTCTGAATCAACTGAAGGTTATAAGTTCATGCGTTGCTATAGTCGACACGCCAAATTGCTTTTTTTAATTTTTCGCACATGTTCGGCACCCTAATTTTCTCGGAATGGTATTAGTATGATAAGGTAAGCAATGTTCAAAAAACCTGGATTGATACATTATTGAATAACAAATTCTACACAAACAAATATGCTGTAGGAATCACCTGAACGGTTTTATGCTTATTTTAATAAGATAACACATTTGGATTAATCACTTAACGATGTGTCCTGATTCATTTGAATCTTTTTCAGTATAAGGTGAAACTACATCAAATGATATTTTTTTCTACCGGACTAAACCACAATAACAGCATATCTATGAAGAATTTTATAAACCCCCTCCCCATTGACGATACCCACTTGACGTTTCCTCTCGAGCCAATCCATGTCACATAATCGCACCCATCTATCAGGCTAATTACTTTCCAGCAAATTGCTGAAAGCTGTCGCCGGCTGTTGTGACAACAAAGCACCAGATTTAGTGGCAAATCGTTTCAACAAACATCAAGAGTAGGATGAACACATCATCAAATGGCAAACACTGCCAAGCCTTTGTCGGAGACAGATAATACCACAGACAATCGAAGGGGGTTCCCCTCCGAATAGCGGTGCCGTTTCTACTATTCACATGCTGCCTACAAACGGAGGTGGAATGGAATAATGCATCTGCAAATAGCATGCTCAACATGGTCCTTTTTCTTGCTCAATGCCTCCATCCGGACAAGCGTAACAGGAACCAGTGACAACTGTCTACAAACGAACACGGTTCGTTGGTTCGAACAGATTTTCCAACACGCACTCACAACTTGTCAAATCCACCCCTCGAGGATTAAGTCGTCCTAGTTTCGATAAAAAATGAACTCTCGCCCTCGAAAAGCGGAACTACGGCTAAGAACAAGGCATAAAATTAATTGAATCTCTAATTGAGGGTGTAATAGCGTATTAAATAGTTTTGGTTTTACAGCGTCGTTGCACTGTAAGAGAGTAAAAAGCGAAGGGGATAAAGTGTGGTATTCCTTTTTTGCTCGAATGTTTGTTTTTTTTTCAGGTGGACCCCTTCTTAATGTTCTCAAAAAATTTGGGAAGAGGGAAAACAAGTTCGACGAACCGATTTACCTTCTCGGCCCAGAACAAGTCACGCATGGTGCGAACATTGTTGAAAAATCGCTGCACTAATTTCAATTACCTCAATTGAGCTATAATAACGATAATAAGAAAATTAGCTTCATGATCCAAAATTTATCATTTCATGAAGTTTTAACAACAAATGCAGACGTAAACGCAGTCTCACCCCGTCGTATGTTTGTGCAAATTGGAAGTAAATGATACCAAGGAGATCCCGAAAGGGATTTTATCTCTATTAGAGGAATCGCTCGAAACTACCAGCGCAGCCTAATGACAGTGGCATTAAGGCCAAATTATCACCGAGTCAGGAAAATCCCTTGCGGTACGAAACCTCGTGCCTGTGGACTGCTTACTATAATCCATCTCGACCTCGACATACTCCTTCGCAGGGACCGGTGCGGTGGAAGATGCTGAGCCTCTGGTACTATGAGTGAGGACTGCGAAAAAATAATCATCCCAAAATGGTCCTAATTATAGGGATGCTGGTTGAGCTCGGAGACGACATAATTTCGGTGTCCTGGTCTTGGCCCGAATCAACGCCCTTTAATCCAGTTACCACCACTTGACATGATGTTAAGACCTGCTGATGAAATCAGAAACTAACAATCTGGTTCTGCAGCCGAATATTGATATCGC
The DNA here is from genome assembly GCA_024533555.2 of Aedes koreicus. Classification (NCBI taxonomy): domain Eukaryota; kingdom Metazoa; phylum Arthropoda; class Insecta; order Diptera; family Culicidae; genus Aedes; species Aedes koreicus. The sequence goes on along the minus strand of JAHHFK020002362.1, from coordinate 13,535 downwards.
CGGGGAGGGAACATTAAAATACGATTTGTGGGTTGAAGAACTGGTATTTGGGGAAAAAAAAATCGGCAATGGGATTTGAGAACATAGACTGCTTGGGTTTTGTGTTTAATTTGATTTGAATAAAAAAATTATTGCAAAAATTTATTACCCAACAACCAGCCCGCCCAGAAAAATATCGTACTGCCAACAATTCCCAAAAATCATGTGAATGCGTCATTCCATTCTTGAGTTCATTCTTTACATACATACAAAGGCGCGCCCTCCGTCCAAAACAGCATGATTATCACAAAAAAAAAACAGTGACTCCGATACTGACCATGCATCAGAACCCTAGTCATAACCAATTCAAACTATAGAACATCAAATAGAAAAATGAGAATTCACATAAATGAATACTAACCATGTTTCCCTTATTCCAAGCTCATCCAAGTATTGTCACTTTTCACAAGACATAAAATGTAATAAGGACTAATATATGTTCCTTTGATTACAAAAACAAATATGTTCCCTAGTTTGAATTAATTCAGACTAGGGTTCGGTGGTATTTAGATCTGATACCCCGTAACGCACCACGAAAAGGTGATCTACCAGCGTTACGGGTCACGAGAATGCTTAATAAGGCACAAAATTCAATGATGCAGAAAAATGTTATCATGTGAACGAAATGCGTTACTTTATTTTTATTCCTATCTGAGTTCAAATTGATGCATTTGAATACAGAGGAATCCATCTTGAAAAAACAAATAAAGGCATGGAATGATACTGTTTTGACCTCTCGCAGCAGTTAGGTATAGGAGAACCATTTGGAAAGGCAAAAACATAATTTAATCTTGTTTATGATGTAGAAAATTTCATCATGCCATTTGTAGTTAAATTTTATTCCAATCTATTTAAAGGGTGTATTCGATAAAAATGGCACACATATATACTCATCAAAATTAAACTGATTATCGGATTTTCTTGAAATTTTCAGGGAATGAAGAACAACCAATGAGTTTTGATTTACAATATTTGTTTTATTCAATTTCGTCTCCCATCCCGAATGCCCGCACCTTCCTTTTCACTCCACCCATCAAATTTTGTACACGGTGTTCAATAAGTTCGAATACAAGTTTTCATCATTGCGTAGGTATGCGCCATGTACATATTCTGCATTGGTATTGGTGTCAGCTTTAGCTTCATTCATACGCTACCGAATGTGCGCGGTGTTGACATTCTGTTAGTTGTTGTTTGTTTGTTACGCGCGATGAAAGAGTATCGGGACTTCGTAATTAAGCGTTTTTTGAACGGTGAGCGACCCGGCGATATATTACGGCTGCTGAAATCGCATGGGGTCAAGCGGAACTTTGTCTACACGACCATCAGGCGATACCGGGAGACGTCCTCGACCAATGACCGTGCGAGATCCGGTCGGCCGCGTTCAGCGAGGACGCCACGGGTCATCAAGATCGTGAGGGAGCGAATTCGGCGCAAAAAGAACCGCTCAATCCGGAAAACGGCTGCAGATCTCAACGTTTCCATTGGAACCGCTCACACCATACTCACCAAGGACCTTGGTTTCAGGCCTTACAAAAAACGTAAGGTCCATGGCGTTTCGGAGGCTACCAGCAAAAAGCGGTTGGATCGAGCTAAGAGGATCCTCTCTCGGCACGCTGGTCAGGAGTTTGTTTTTTCGGACGAGAAACTGTTCGTGCTGCAGCAGCCGCACAATGTGCAAAATGACCGGGTGTGGGCGCCATCGAGGGACAGCATTCCTGAATCCAATATAAACATCCCTCGGTTCCAAAGTGCCGCGTCGGTGATGGTTTGGGGGGCAGTATGCAAACGTGGTAAGCTACCCTTGGTGTTTATTGAAAAAAACGTCAAAATCAACGCGGCGTACTACAAAACTGAGGTTTTGGAAAAGGTTGTTGCCCCCAGTCTCCGAAGCCTCTACGGCGATGAGCACTACGTGTTCCAGCAGGACGGTGCACCAGCCCATACGGCAAATGTGGTTCAAGCCTGGTGTCGGGACAATTTAACCGACTTTCTGGACAAAACTTTGTGGCCTCCCAGCTCCCCGGACTTGAATCCTCTCGACTTTTTTGTTTGGTCCTATATGATGGCGAAGCTGAACGAATACAAGGTCAGCACTTTGGATCATTTCAAGACGGTAATTCTCAAAATCTGGGACGAAATGCCCATGCAGTCCGTGCGTGCCGCCTGCGACGCGTTCGAGAAACGTTTGAAGCTCGTTAAGGAGTACAAAGGGGGGGGGTCATTCCAAGAGAAATATTGTAAACGTTAAAAAAAAAAATTTTTTTTTTTTTTTTTTTTTTAAACCTTATATTTCTATGTTTACTTGTTAATATTTACATAAAATATAAAATTGTCTAAACTTAATAAGTTTTCATTTGTTTCGATATGATAGCTGAAGAATAGTCCTAATGATTTTATAATGGAGTTCTTTGAGGTTCGATTAGTGTTTTTAAACTCAGGATACACAAAATCTTCTGGTTCTAACCTGGCTAGTCTTGACTCGAGCTGTAGTATTTGTCTTCGTTGAAACCTCCATATTTCTCTGCTGCTTTGACAACGGAACAGCTTGTGTATCGTAGTTTCTATTTCTCCCGGACATATCTCGCAATTCGGATCATCTGCCACGCCTCGCTGAAACAGTAAATCTCGATGCCTTATCTTCTGGTGCATTACCACAAACCAGTTGGATCGCTGCGTTGATGATAAGATTTTGTTATTAAGGTGTTTGAAGACGGCCTTCCAGTCACGTTGATTGGCCGTTACAAATCCCGGATCAGGTTTTAGCGTCAGAAAGTGGAGATATATTGCTTGAGACGATGCTGTACTGATCAATTGATGAGGTAACTGGGACATTTCGGTTTGCAGTAGTCTAATATGGTTAAATATCGCTGGTACTGGAATATTTGGATTCTCTAGAAAGCTACTCATAAATGGAAGTTGTCTTGCCGTGCTTATCGCACGGTTCAAAAATAGTGCCTTCGATTTTGTCTCTGGGCAATGCAGGTTCAGACCACCTCTAGATTTTGGGAGAATCAAATTGGCAAAGGCTATTCTTTGTAGAGCTTGGCCATACCAAATGAATTTTCCGATTTCTGCCTTAATTTTTGCGGCAAATCCTTTTGTGAGTGGAATATTTGAGGCCATATACCAAAGTTTTGAGGTGATATACGTGTTGATAAGTATGACTTTTTGAATTATATTCAACTTCCTCGGGTGATGAAACCAAAGTCGGGTTTTCAATCCGCTAAGAACGGACTGCCAGTTTAATTTTTGAACTTGTTTGATATTGCTTCCAAAGCGCACTCCCAAGATGTTTACTACGTTTTCGATATTTAGCCACTCCGTGTCTGTCGTGAGGTTAACGTTGCCGATCATTACTGCTTCAGTTTTCTGCTTATTCAAAATTGCACCCGAAACTGAACCATATTCATTGAATATAGTAGCAACTTGTATTACTGCTCGTTCGCTGTCTAGAAACATGGATATGTCATCAGCGTAGGCGTTGATCACGGCGTTAGGAAATTTGTTCAAGATGGCATCTAGCAGTGGTTGCAGGTACAAAACAAAAAGATGCATCGATAGCGGATCACCCTGTCGTACTGATCGTTTAATTTTGAATTCCTGTGTCAGGTGACCATTGACCAAAATTTTAGAATACGATTGGCTCCAAATCGTGTCTAGTAAGTTAACAAAATTCTGGTTGAAATTCATTCCTTCTAGAGTTTGTTTCAGGAAATGGTGATTGACTCTGTCAAACGCATGGTCTAGATCAAAAGACACCAGAAGTGCACTTTTACGGTGTTGTTTGAGTTGACAGATTCTATCGTATATACGGCTTGTTGCTTCGAATATAGTTTTCTTTCCATTTGAGCATTTTTGGTTATCTGCCAACACCAACGGAAGCAGAGAATGTATTCTTCGTTTGAGGATCCTTGCCAAGACTTTGTAATCAAAGTTCAAAAGTGAAATTGGACGATATCCTTTCGCACTTCTGTCACCTCCTTTCTTTTTTACCAGAACTAAGATCCCATCGTAGAATTTTTTCATTGCTAATCCTTGAAGTGCATCATTGATGACATTAGTGAACTCATTGGAAATAACCCGCCAAGCCTTCAGATAAAATTCTTTAGGCAGCCCATCGGAGCCCGGAGATTTTCGTGAACAACTTTCTTTGATGGCAGCTAAAATTTCGTTTTGATCTACAGCGTGCATCAGATTTTCATTTACAGGGTTATTTTGCGGAATTGCTTTGGCTGGCGCAAAATCAGTTGGAGGATCAGCATCTTCAGTGGAATATAAGGTTTCAAAATATGACCTGATTGATTCTCTTATTTGAGTGTCGTCTCGAATTTCGGTACCATCGTCTGACTGCAACGTTAAGATAGATGTTTTGGACTTTTTTCCATGGATTTGAGCAACGTGGAACAGCGTTGTGGATTCTCCGGAGATATAAGTTTCGTTGTTTTTCCGAAAATTCTCTGAAAACTGTCTCTGCAGACGAAGCATTTGTGATTTAATGTGGTTGATCGTACCAAGCTGTTCTGGATTGCCGTGATAGTTGTCGTATGCTTCTTTCAATAAACATCGATATAGCTCGATCGCATCTCTAAATTCTCGGTGGGCAATTGAAGTTTTCCATTTCAAAAACGAGATTACTTTAGGCTTTGTATACATAACCCACCATTCTATCCACGAACGATGTTTTCTTCTCGCACGTACCCAGTATTCCCATTTTCTAGACAGTTCGTTGAGGACATCCATGTCATCAAGGATGTGTGATTGAAGACGCCATACACCACGGCCAATAGGAGTTCCTATTTGGGGAAAGACAATACGCACTATGTATGCCTTATGATCCGAGAACGACGTAACTGCAAAATGTGTCGTGCGGAGCTGGGATTTCATTGAACAGGATATTAGTATTCGATCAAGGCGAGACGCTGCATTCGATCTGATGTAAGAAAATTCGACTCTTTGCCCATTTAATTCATCCCATGTATCCACCAGTTTTGCTGCACTCATAAGCCGTTTACACATCGGACTTATGCTGCTACCACCTGTTGCATCTTTTGCATTGACTACTGCGTTGAAGTCGCCACCAAGCACTACATGCTCCGTAGAATGATGGAGATAGTGTGCCACAGAGGAGTTGAAGAAATCTTCTCTTGCTGCTCTTTGTGAAGCACCGGAGGGAGCATAAATATTGATAAACGTGATTGATCCAATTCTCAACGATATTAAGCGGTTATCTATGCTTTTTTCTACATTATGCACATTGTACTGGTCCCTAAATGCAATTCCTGTACCTCGCTGGTCGGCATTGACGTTGAAAATTATCGTAAACCCTGGCAACAATAGCTGTTCATTCTGCACTTCTTGTAGAAAAATAATATCTAATTCTGACGAGCGGATAAATGATCCCAATGCATCAACTTTCGTCTGGTTCGAGATATTGCAAATGTTGATCGTAGCAATTTTATAACTACACATATGCATCACCCTAATGAATTTTGGAGTCCCACCATATATCGTTCTATTGTACGTTCCCAGTCTCTGACAGTCACAGCATGCGGTATGACAGCGAATGTCATGATATTGCACGGATGAACCGATAACAGATACAGTATGATTGTCGAACTGTTTTTGTTTTGGCTACAGTTTTCGCTCACCTGACTTCTATGAATGGATCGGCTAGTTTTGGTGCAGTAGTGTAGTGCGAATGAAGACGGTGTTTGAGTGCGGTTTTCCAGCTTCGTTATTATGATGATGTTGCGTCTTCGGGTGAGCCGTCGGAAGTGTCGTAAGTAGCAATTTTCTACAAGTGAATTTTGTTCAAGTGCGGCAGTATCTACGTCGGCTTCAGTAGGACATATACTAGGGCTTACCTCACAGAAAAGAGAGCCCTTGCTGACAGTGCTGTGGTCGTTGGTTTTCGAGATGAATGAAAAGTGCGAGTTCGTTATCGGTAGTAGTTTTTTATCCGACGGGGTGCCATTGAAGATGTTGTTGCGTGGTACGTTTTGGTGTTGCAGAAGAACAGACAGTGTTTGCTCACAGTAGGAAAAGCCCTCGTTGGTGGTGTTGAACGCAGTAATGGATTTGCTCGTTAGATGTACTAGATGTTTTGGTGATATTCCCCAATGGAATGAATGTTGCAATGTTGTGAACGAAAAATTTAAAGTTTTTTTGAGATTGGTGGTATCTGGTGTTGCTTCGGCATGACATATACCCATTGCAAAGCTTACCGGGAAGAAGAATGTTTGTTGCTCCTGCTCCTGCTTTTGCGTTTTACCTCCTGGAAAGTGATTTCGGAGGTAGTTGAAGACTGTTGAGAACGATGCCTTTTGGGTGCGATAGCTGTTTCATCTCCATCATCAGAAATGACGAAGTCAGTTGTCTGGGCTGTAGTTTCCTTATTTTCATTTTTGCTGAGTGGTGAACTTGTTCTGCTGGATCCAGTTTTTTGAGTGCTATCGTTTATTAGTTCCCGGGAATGAGAAGATGGTCTGCTGACTTGCTTTGAGGTAGTTGCCATAATGCGATCCGATATTTCAGTGACAAGAGTTTTTTGTGTACTGGGGTTATGCTCTCCATCTGTTGTTTCCATTTCGTTTTCTTCTGGGGACCCGGAAGATAGCAGAGGGATATTTTTTTGTGATGATGACGGTGCGATAATGCCTTGAACAACTTGAGCCGCAGTGAGACGGCTATTGATGTCATGACCTAGCTCCTTACGTACCTCGTTACAGGTACGGCCGATATGCAGCGGTCTGACGCAGTAACGGCAGGTGCGGATCTGGTTTCGGTAGGTGATGTATGCGGTGTGAGTAGTCATCGGGATGTAGGATGGAATTGGTTTTTGGATTCTCATCCGCACTAACCTTACTCCGGTGAGTAAGCCTGGCCAGAAGTTCTTCCACACTTCCGCTCGTGTGGAAGTTACCTCCCCGTATGGTGCTAAGTGCTTGACGATTGTTTCGGTGGAGATGTAGGATGGCAGATCAGCTACTCTAACCTCAATCGCATTGTCATACGGGACTATTGGAATAGCGTATTCCTTATTGTTTAGCTCGACAGTATGCTTTAGGCTGTGCTCTGCTACTAGCTCTTCCACATATGATTGGGACTTGAGTTCTATTATGACTCGTGCTTTTGTCATGCTGGGCTGGATGCAGCTGACCTTGGTCATGTCTAGCTGGATTTTCTTGCTGATGTACTCGAACACTTTTTCTAGTTTGGGGCGGACTGGCATGCCGCTAAAGTCTATATAGACAGAGTCTTTGCGGTAGTCATCCATATTCGTGGTTGAAATCCGCAATTCCACCGGGAGCGCACTATTTGGCGTATAGCCTTTCGGACTTTGTCCGGGGCACAATACACTATGTTGTTTTCACTCAGCGATTGTCTCAAAACACGTCTGTTCGATACAAAAGCAAAATGTCGACTAACTAGTGAATGGCAAGAGACGCTTCTTAAGGCACTCTTCCGTGTAAATCGCACCGTTTATTGTTCCGGAAGTGATGAAGGGAGCACTTATTTCACCACATCCGCAAATCGCCTGCCAGATTAGAAACTTCTTTGCAAATTTCGATAGTTTCTTCTTTCGAACATCCTCCGGAACATCGAACTTCGACTTGGCAACGAAATATTCTTGCCCAGGAAGTTGACGGAAGTCGGCCTTGACATATGTTTCGTCATCCATCACGATGCAACCGGATTTGGTGAGCAGCTTCGTGTAAAGTTTCCGGGCGCGGGTTTTCGCAGTGATGTTTTGTTTTTCATTCCGGTTTGGGGCTTTTTGCACTTTTTAAACATGTAACCCAGCACGCTTCATGGTTTTCTGCACCTTACCGACTGACACCTTAGACTTTTTAGCGACATCTCGAATTGACATGTTTGGACAGTTCTTGAATTGTTGTACGACTTTCCTGGCCATTTTACTGTCCATTGGACCACTTTTACGACCACTCCCTTCCTTCCTTTGGACACTCAGACGCTCCTTGAAGGTTCTTATTACACGAGACACAGTTGTATTTGCAATTCCAAGCCTTTTAGCAATCCACCGGTAGGACGCCCCTGGATTTTGATTGTGAGTGCACAAAATTTTCTCACGGACAATTTCTTGTTTCGACGACATGACTGGAACTACTGAATGTATAACTATGAAACTTGGCAGATGTAAATAATACACTATGGGTAAGATCTACTCAAATTTCTAGGTTTTTTACTCATACGATTCAAAAGTTACAGAAGATTTTCTGTGTGCCATTTTTATCGAATACACCCTTTAAAATCCAAGGTGATCCCCCCCCCCCCCTTGGGGGAGCAAAAAACCAACCCCACTTTTTTTCTCCAGGTTTTTTTTATTTTTCCAAAAAAATCCAATTTCCCCCCCCCCCAAACCTTTAAGGCCAAATATTGTGGATTGTAAAAATATTCAAGTTATATCCGAGGTCAAAAAAGGGATATTTGAATAGTGAGCTTTAGTGAAGGTCGTTTCGGTCCCAGCGATAAAGCTGTTCATGGCGTTAACCGATAGCAGTCGATTCTTTTTATTGTCACATGTAGACAGGTGAGGGCTTGGTTGTATTAAATTTAAAAATGTTCAAATGGAATTTCACAAACCAATGATTTTCTTGTACTGGAAAATACGGATGTGATTATAACCGGTGACTTTCGCTTAGGGTGGGGTGTAAATTTCAATAATTCCCGAGCCAAGTTAGACTAGCAGGTGCACAAAAATCATCCATTTTGTGCACCTGCTAGTCTAACTCACCTCGGGAAAAAAAGTTGATTTAAGACAGGGGGTAAGTCACTCTGCCACCTTGTGTTACCACCCTAAAAAACACAATCCACCACACTTCAAACACACTCGTCACCACATGAAAGATAAATTCATATATGGCACCACTCACACGAATCGAATGTTTGTTTTCTCACCGTTTCACGGATACAAATTTCGTCCGTTTATATTAAAAATATCGATGTTCAACTTGAAACATAAGAAATGTTTAGATTAAAATGAAGGTATGTTTCGAACAAAAATATCAATTTTTGAATCAAATTCAAGGCATTGTAATTTAAACAATAGATTCATCGGGTATATCAATTTGGGTATGCGTGTATTTTGGTCTTCAGAATTGTAGGAGTTCATTTCATTCGACCTCAAAGTCCAAACCCTCTGTTGAGACGCAAGTATATACAAACAAAGACAGCTGATCAATAGCTCTGAAAAGTGTTATACTGTTTGCCTATAGAAACGTAAATAAACGAAAGTACGATCGGTTATGATTGTTGACTAGCTAGTAGCAACAAGTGTTTTCTTTATTCCCGAGTACAGAAGAAACCCAAAAGTGAAACCTCTAAAGTGGCGGGGATAAACTAAGTGAAGTGAAAGTGCAAGTTTGACCTGAAAATTGGCGCAGTAGCAGGAAGTTTTCCTTCCATTGTTAAGCTTGGTAGGAAGTGTGATTGCGCTGCGTGTTTCATATACCGGTATTTGCGAGACCATTTGCAAATTTTTGCGTGGTCCATGAAACAGCCATTCCTTTGTACTCGGAGTGCCTTTTATTCGGCTAGTTTTTTTTGTTGTCAAATGCATGGTGAGAAAGTGGACAGTGTAGTTGTTTTGGAAGATTAATTTTTTTTGTCTGTCTATTTTGCCAGGAGGTGATACGGCAGGTTTTGCCGACCATTTAATTAAGACCTGGAATTGAAGACGTTTATTTTTACGATTGCTGGTTGTGCGATTTGTGCTGCTGATTGTGGTGTTATTTGGTTGCTGTTGCTATTGTGATGGGCGTTTTGGACAAGCATGTCCAGCAGGTTAAGAAGAAAGATTTGAATGGGAAAAAACTTGTAAAGGAAGTTGCTGGAGTACGACGAGAATGTTAAGCGATAATAGGCTGATGGTGGTAGCAAAGGTGGACATCAGCAACAGGAAGGTATTTAACTCACGACCAAGAAGCAGAGAAAGATGTAGTAAGGATAGCGAAAGTAGGAGTAGAAGTCGTAGTGGGTCATTTTCTACCCCAAGAAAGTCGTACTTTTGCAAAAAAAATACTGTTACGAACTCAAAAAGAAAAAGAAGATGCATGTAAAATTTGAGGATGTTCCCAAAACTCCTCCTATTCTTACGGCTAGCAGGACAGATTATTTCAAGCGTTTAAGGGAGGATCTCAAAGACAGTGATTCGGAAGAAAACTGTTTGAAGATCTTTTCCATCATCAAACATTTGAACGAGCCATGTTTTATAGAGGCATTTGTTGAAACCGGCAATTTGCGTATGGAAGTTGATTGCGGTTCGGCTGTTAGTGTGGTTGATGAACATGATTATAGACGCCATTTTGGGTATTTGAAAATGGATCCATATGGCAATCGTTGATGAAGCTGAACTGGAGGTATTAGGCAGTATCATGGTGGCGGTCAACGTAAATGGAACTTGCAAACATGGAATGGAGTTGGTGATTTTGAAGAACAACAAAACATGTCGCAGAACTATCCCACTTTCTGGCAGAAAATGGCTCGACTTGTTCTTTACACAATGGCGTCCCAAGCAACACACAAGTTTTATAACGCTTGAAAATACTTTTATATGACTAGATTTGGTTATATAGAAGCTTACTCAACACTAAATCATGAAGATGTGTTACTCGGGGTGTGCCATTTTCCGGCGCTCGAATAAATCAGATCTCGGAGAGAGACAATGCAGTGGAAGATGTGGAAAGTAAGTTTTGTCACATTTTTCAAAAGAGCTTTGATGATCCTATAATTGGGTTTGAAAGAGACTTGATTCTGAAGGAAGACAGACAATTTTCAAAAAAGCCTATCAAGTTCCTTTGAGGCTTAGACAAAAAGTTGTTGATCACCATGATTGTCTAAAAGATGGTGTGATAAGGCCTATTGAAGCAAGCGAGTGGGTTTCGCCCGTTGTACTGATAATAAAAAAAAAGATCAGAACATTTGGTTAGTAATTGACTGCAAAGTTTCAATAACAAGAAGATAGTTGCTAACATTTACCCTTTGCCAAATGCTCAGGATCATTTTGCATCTTTGGCAGGAGCAAAAGTTATATGCCTCTACACTTATACAAGATTGCCGCAAGGCGCCTCATCCAGCGCCTCCATTTTTCAAAAGGTTATGGACCAGATTTTGAAGGGTTTACCGTTGGTATTTTGTTATCTTGACGACGTTTTAATTGCGAGAGTTGACTACGAAACTGTAAAAAGAATCTTTATTTAGTTCTAGAGCACCTTTCTAAAGCTAATATAAAGGTTAATCTATCGAAATGCAATTTTTTTTTGCGAAGTCTCTGCCTTATCTTGGACATATTATTACGTATATTGGATTAATGCCATGCCCACAAAAGATTGAAACAATCCGAGCAGCCAAACCACCACGAAATATTTCAGAATTAAAGGCGTTTTTGGGACTCTTGAATTTCTATGGGAAATTCATTCTCCATTTGTTGTCTTTACAAACTACTACAAAAGAAAGTAAAGTTTGTTTGGTCCACTGAATGCCAGAAAGTATTCGATGAATGCAAAGTTTACCTTTTGAGCGACAACCTTTTGGAATTTTTTGATTCGAAAAAGCCAGTAGTGGTGGTTTCGGACGCTTCCATGGTTATGGTTTATGTGGCGTCATAGCTCACAAAGTCAATGGAGTAGAGAAACCAATTTCTTTTACATCGTTTTCCTTAAATCCTGCTCAACGAAAGTATCCAATATTGCATCTAGAAGCCTTGGCGGTAGTAAGCACTATAAAGAAATTTCCTAAATTTCTGTATGGGCAGGAATTTACAGTGTACACCGACCATAAACCACTCATAGGTATTTTTGGTAAAAAAGGTCGTAACTCTATGTATGTAACCAGACTACAGCGCTATGTCATGGAATTTTCCATACATGACTTCGACATCGAATACCGTCCGTCTACCAAAATGGGAAATGCCGACTTCTGTTCTCGATTTCCGTTACCCGAGGAAGTACCTAAGTCATTACAGAGAGAATACATCAAAAACTTGAATTTTTCAAACGATTTTCCTATGAATTATCTTCATACAGCCTGTGAGACCAAAAAAGATACATTTCTGCAATAGGTGCAAGTTTTCATTTTGAATGGCTGGCCAGAAAGGATTGGCGATAATTTCAAGGACATTTACGCACACTACAGGACCTCGAGATAGTGGATGGTACACGGGAAATAATCCACACATATTTATTGACAAAAATCCATAGAAACTTCCACATAATACTGATGTGTTCACACATAAATAGAACCCTCTGAGGAACACAAATGAATTTTATGTGGCAAATGAAAAGTATGTGTTCGGCCACACATAGTGGTTATGTGTACACATTGGAAGTATGTGTGGTTACAAATAGCTATCATTTGTTGATCTCATTGCAAAATTTTATGTGTCGGACACATAGATATTATCATTGCTTTTTTATCAGTGTAAAAAAAAAACAATCCCCATCCCAAAAAACCCATCAATACCCCCCCCCCCCCTCCCTAATATTGAGTACAATTCGCCCAGGTCGACACTCTTGAAGGCGATTTTCATTCCTCGTGTCATTCACTCGCATGTAAACAGAATTACTGACAATCGGGTAATGTTCGATAATGCGGGTATCTTTGAACTATACAAATAATGTATTATGTCACAGCTCTTCTACATACAATTCTATCATTTAGTACCCGATGGAATAAACAATTATTTTCATAGCTATACGTACGTATCAAAATAACCCACATTATTCAAGATATTCCATGTTCAGACAACTCAGTGAGTTGTACACTCATTGTTTATTTCGAACCTTTCGATACGCGTGCACAATTTGCAGAAAGAACAACCAAGCGAGGTTTTCTCACGTGTGTTGTGTTTTTTACACCAGCGCGTTGCCCGAAAGGTTAAGATGACTCAGAAAAGAGTCCTTATTCGGCCACCATATTTAAGGATAGACTCTATCATTTTCCAAACCACACGAGCTTAAAAACTACTGCGATTCCGTATTGTTGGAGATTGTTTACTAATGTGTTCTGCACTGCACACAGTTTTCAAGCCCTGTACTTTGAAAAAATTGAAATAATACATCAAATCAGTATTTTTTGGCATCTAATTAAGGAATTTAGCATAACATCCCGTTCACACTGCAACTTATAATACGTAATATGAACTATCTTGATAGTTGCATCTATACATCTAGTTTTCATTGGAAATAATTTGCTAGCATTTGATATCCAGATACTCTCTATCACGTAATGCGAGTTGTACTTTAATAACACCATCATAATTAGTTACAGCAACTTGAAAATAGGCCTATCTGTCAAAAGATAAGCTATCTATAGTGGAATTTAACGGAATTTGCTCGCGTTTATTAGTGATGGTTAAACAACCTGAATTAATCCACCGATGGTGACACTGAACCCTTCTTTTACTTCACCAGAATTACGAACTCAAATGTGGCCAATATGGTACTGTATACATATTTTCATCAGAAATTCCAGGAAGA
>JAHHFK020002361.1:0-29670 GCA_024533555.2 Aedes koreicus | reverse complement strand
AGTTGGCGCGAAAACCGTCCGTTGTATAATGTTAAGTTTTCAGTCTGTGCAGCAACTGGTTGAAGACGGTGTAAATTCTCTGTCTCTCTCTCTCTTTCTCTCTCTCTCTCTCTCCCTCTCTCTCTCTCCCTCTCTCTCTCTCTCTCTCTCTCTCTCTCTCTCTCTCTCTCTCTCTCTAATTCTCTCTCTCTTCTCTCTCCTTCTCTATCTATAAAAAAAAAAAAAAAGCTTGATCCCCCCCCCCCACCCCATATTCGAAATCCTGGCTACGCCTATGATTAAGAGTAGAATAAACAAATATTTTGAAGCCATCCCACAATTTGGGAGATTATTTAAATCAATTTTTATTGTATGGTTTCTTGATCTATTTCATCCCACGGGTCACTTTCAACCGAAATCACGGTAATTCATATTCATCACACTATATCACCAAAATCCAAGAAATTCAAAACGTTCAAAGCGCTAACAACTTCATATAGAACAGATCAAAACACATACAAATACCACCTCTTGAAATGACTGTACCTCGCGTACTTAAAACATGGCCATTCCATCTCAATCACTCCCGCTCCGCTGTCAACCACTCAGCACAATAACTGCCCGCGATGACAAGCCCGAAATTCCTGGGGATATGACTTTGCCTTGCCATGATACCTCTTCCTGGGATCATAGCTAAGGATAGCCGTTGTTAACTGACTCTGAGCGAGCAGCGATGATTTATCACTGTCAGAGAGTTGTGCGATTGCTATCAGCAGCTCCGTCAGTTCAACGCCACCAATTCGAGCCGAACTAGGACGAACCTTCCTACCTACCTACAGCCATATCCAGGGAGCGTTGAGTGAAGGATTTGAATATAAATTTCACCCCTCCCCCAGGGCTGAAATCCTTCGCAACCTCCGAAGCACACCCTCGCCTCACACCCGCCCGAGCTTGACTTCGGATTCGGCCTCCTGTTGAGTCTTTGTCTATGCTCAGATATTTTCATTTGATTCATTGACTTGTGTTTTCAACCACGAACCACCACCCGGAACCCGGAAAAATCCCCAGAGATGATGATGCATTATTATTAAGTTTTCTAGTTTGATTGGAATACCATTCAGCTCGGCCATCAGGACAAATAAAAAGAGAGCACTTTCGGCAGTTTGCCTTCCCGGCGAACATGAGTGATTTATTTCCGCACATTCATTGTTGCTCTCTATCCAGTTAAATTTAGACAACGAACCGATAGTGACAGATAAAAGTCGACACATGTTCTTGAGCCCACTTCTGCTCAGTTCTCCTTCCCCTGTGTGTCAACGGGAGTAAATTTTCCAAAAAAAAAAAAATAAGAACGGAAATGGGGCGAAAATCGCTGTGTCATATGAGGACCATCAAGGGGAAAGGACACTCCAACGCACGGACCGGGGTGGTGGCGATGGTGGGATAATCCAATTCTTTTCGCCAGTTCACTACTCCGGTTGTTTATCTCATTTCCGGAACGAGATTCGTGACTCCGGCCAAAAGAGCCAGGACAAATGACTTTCATTCGGTTCAGCGAACAAATAGCGTTGGCCATTTCCTGCATCTTGGTTCGTTTCCTCAGCGCCAGGATTCAATTCAATTCAATGACTTAAATAGATTAGAATCTAATGTATGGGAGCATTTATTCCCGAGCCAACAGAAAACAACAAAAATTGAGCACCGAAAATTTATCTACTCAGCCATCGTTGCTGTTGATGTTGCTTCTAGTCCTAGTGCGGGTCGTTTCCGACTTCGAGAGAGACAAGTGGCGTCGTCGGCGCCGGGCGAGGAGGAGAAAAATAGCAAGTCATATAGAATTTAGCAGCAGCGGCGACGCCGACGGTGGAAATCGAAGTCTGTTCATATGCAATGCACCTTTCATGGGAGCAGAAGATTTAGAGCGTAGAAATTGTTGCTGGGAAGATTTATTGCTGACCAAGCTGCTAATGTTGAATGAACGATAACAAAAGATGACGTTGATTTTTTTTTTTCGTTGGCTGGCTTGTTTTGGTCCAGAAGATCTAGTCATTTGATCAATTTAGACTTCTGCTGCGGGGATGTGGGATTAGTGGCAAATTGGTGCCATTATATGTGGGAAAGAATTATTGCTTTTGAACTATTATTGCTGAATGGAATGGAGCATGGAAAATGCAATCTCCACAGGGTTGTAAGTTTCAAGCTTATAAAAAATAAAACACAGGATTAATCCCCGAAGAAATCTCTCTTGATGTGAATTCTCTTATGAATTTATATGAACCGGAATCCAAACTAATCCAGTGCAAGGCTCATTCTTTCTTACGGTGTTATTTAAAAAAACAAACAAATCTCATCTTCTGAAAAGAAATTTCCAGAAATTTCTTCTGAAATCAAGTAGGCCAATTTGGGTCAGGTTCTTCGGTTCCTCAGTTTCAACTTTCAACTAGGCAATTTTACGTACCTCAAGACATTTAGAATTTGGACTCCCCCTAGATGTTCTGAGATTTAAATCCAGTTATATTTTGAGATGTATTCCGAATATTCAATCTTTTAAATTTTGTTTCCCTTTCAAATACCTTGGGGAAGAACACGTATCCTGAAAATATCAAAATTAGTTTTGATATTTTCACTTTCCTAAAGGAATTTCCTAATTCCTGTTAAATAAAAGAATTTGATGGACAAACATTGTTCATCTAATTAAAATCCAATCCAAGATCAATACAAAAACCAATCTAAATCCAATCCAAATCCAATCCAAATCCAATCCAAATCCAATCCAAATCCAATCCAAATCCAATCCAAATCCAATCCAAATCCAATCCAAATCCAATCCAAATCCAATCCAAATCCAATCCAAATCCAATCCAAATCCAATCCAAATCCAATCCAAATCCAATCCAAATCCAATCCAAATCCAATCCAAATCCAATCCAAATCAATCCAAATCCAATCCAAATCCAATCCAAATCCAATCCAAATCCAATCCAAATCCAATCCAAATCCAATCCAAATCCAATCCAAATCCAATCCAAATCCAATCCAAATCCAATCCAAATCCAATCAAATCCAATCCAAATCCAATCCAAATCCAATCCAAATCCAATCCAAATCCAATCCAAATCCAATCCAAATCCAATCCAAATCCAATCCAAATCCAATCCAAATCCAATCCAATCCAATCCAAATCCAATCCAAATCCATGTAATAAATCATGAATAAATCAAAGAATCCAAGAATATAAGAATCTAAGAATTTAAGAAAAATGTAAATGGAATGGAAATGGAATGGAAATGGAGTGGAAATGGAATGGAAATGGAATGGAAATGGAATGGAATGGAATGGAATGGAATGGAATGGAATGGAATGGAATGGAAATGGAATGGAATGGAATGGAATGGAATGGAATGGAATGGAATGGAATGGAATGGAATGGAATGGAATGGAAATGGAATGGAAATGGAATGGAATGGAATGGAAATGGAATGGAAATGGAATGGAATGGAATGGTAATGGAATGGAAATTGAATGGAAATGGAATGGAAATGGAATGTAAATGGAATGGAAATGGAATGGAAATGGAATGGAAATGGAATGGAAATGGAATGGAAATGGAATGGAAATGGAATGGAAATGGAATGGAAATGGAATGGAAATGGAATGGAAATGGAATGGAAATGGAATGGAAATGTTATGCAATTTTCTGGCAAACAGTTTACTAGTCTCAACCGAATGTTTTAAGTTATCCAGAATGTGCAATGGTAATTTAGGCATCCTGGCAGAAAAAAATAAGTTCTTCGAAAAACAACATGTCCCGCCCATTGTACCCTTCCAGCTTTAGCGACTTTCTGGATACCGTGTTCGCCATAGGGCTGTGCCAGCTCGTGATTAATTCTTCTCCTCCTTACGCCGTTTTCACGTACCCCGCCAAAGATGGTCCTAAGCCCGCGTCGTTCAAAAACTCCAAGTGCTTGCAGGTCCTCTTTGAACACTGTTCACGTCTCATGCCCGTAGAGAACTACCGGTTTGCGTTTGTACATGGTACATTTTGAACGGGGGTGAAATTAACCAGATCTCATGGTCTTGTGGTGTCCATAGTAAGCACGACTTCCAGTAAAAATGCGTCTCCGAATTTCTCTGCTGCAGTTGTTATCCGAAGTAACCATTGATCCGAGGTACACAAACTCATCCACCACCTTGAACTCATCTCCGTCGATTGTCACAGTTCTGCCTATGCGAGCTCCATCACGCTCGGTTCCTTCAGCCAACAGATACTTAGTCTTCGACGCATTCATCTTCAATCCAACCTTTTCCGCTTCACGTTTCAGCTTGGTGTGCTGATCAGCTGGAACGTTCTGCCGACAATGTCCACATCGTCAGCGAAGCAGATGAACTGGCCGGATTTATTGAAAATCGTACCCCGCAGGATAAACACAGCACGTTTGATAACACTTTCTAGCGCATTGTTGAACAGGAGGCAGGACAGACCATCGCGTTGTTGAAGTCCTTTGCATGTTTCAGATGAGTTCGATTACGCACACGATATCTCAAATTTAAGCCTTCGATTGAATTTAAGCCTTCTTGTACAAGTAACAATTTCAGTTTTATTTCAGCCGTACAGCATTCCCCCCGGATTTGTCGAAAACTACATTCAAAACTGTTTTTTCTACCAACACCTCCTCTATAATTCTTTAAAGTCGATTTTTTTACAAAGTGGTCCACTCTATAGACGATTGTGAATGCAAATTAATAAAACCTTTAAAGACCATACAGATTTTGAAAATGTTCTAGTGATGGATGCTATGACCACTTGAGAACCTTCATAAAACCTATTGGCTGCCATGAAAACCAGCATACGGCCAAATGGCCCCAGCTATCAAACTTTAATGTGATATCGTGGTTGGTTTTTGTTGTTCTGCTTTGTTCGATTTTCTGCTCTTCTGATTCATTTAGCGGTTATTAATATCCGAGAAAAAAAAGTTCTAGTGTTGCGGGAAATTTTGTTTGATAGCAACACATCCAAAACAAACTAAGTTTTTTTTACAGCGTATCATGTCATCCAGCAGTATCCAAGTCATATGCACATTTAATTTTATTGTAAATATTGACACGATAAGAGCCGAAAATTAATGCGCCTCGGAAATATTTTTTTTACGCATATGGTCATAGGGTTGATGTATAAATCAAGATTGATTTCCAACTAATTACTGTCATTTTGAAGATTTCAAATACATCACCTAGAAAACCATCGGTTTCCTATCTGCTGAAGAAGTTTGCTTAAATTTTGCCTTTGCGCATTTTGTATTTGATTGCGTCTACCGGAGGGCATGTCTTCATCAGCTCTCTCGCACATTTAGGCTCGTTGCCAGAATGTGATGTTGATAATTGAGTTTGAATTTATTTCATAATTAGATGATCTGAAATCACTATTTATTTCATGTTTCTTCCAGTCATTTGAGGTTGATCTATGCTTATGATAATATTGTCCATCATCTGGCACTTTCATATGCAATAATAAATATATTCCGGAGCTGTTCAATAGTACCCAACGATAAATAATGTTTCGCTGTTGAGCTGCAGCTATGGCATCACTGTTGCTTTTGAGAGAGCCCATGTTTCCTCTCTTCTTTGTTTACCATGGATATAGCGCACCGGTAATGTAACGTGAAGCCTGCTGTCTCTTGCATTTGTTTGTTTTTGAACGAAGCATCCCGTTTGTCGTCACAGTCGCTTTGGCTAACATTTGCGTGAGAGTAAATGAAATAAGAAATACACATTGCCAATCTAAAGATCAATGACAAACTTAAAGTTTGGTCGTGTACGTCTGTCTCATAACCTGCTAGGAGATGAGTTTGTGGTCGTAGCAATCGAAATGTTTTGGTTGATTGTTTTCTAGAGCGGATGGGTAAAACGAAGGAGCGGGTTGAGGAAATTGACGTTTGCAGCAAATCGTCAACTAGCCTATTTCATTTCGCCTTCGCACACATGCACAGAATCGCACTCATACAATATTGTTAGTTTATGTACAGATTGAGGAGCTGAAGAAAACGTTTTCATGTCGGAAATCCGCATGCGTTTAAGAAGTCCCTGCAATTGGGAACTTTATTCCATGGCTATGAAATTTTTTGAGTCCAATGCTCGTTGCTGAACGTATGTTCCGATAAATCAGAAATAAGCAGAGGGAATAACGACTAAATATTGTTAGTACTAATTATAGATTACATACAGCTTCATCACATGTCCCAGGTGCTGCATAAACAGTTTAAACCCGTCCCGTACCATATGTACGCATATGTCTGACAGTTTACGGAGTTATTGAACTTTTAATGTTTTGGTACATGTTAGGCTTAAATTGGCTGTAACTAAAAAATTATGTTCTTTAGTAAACATTTTTTTCCTTTATTCAAAAGCTTAAGAAATTTTCTACGTAACAGTTTTATGTAAACTTTGAGTAATTATCATTTAGTGTCATTTGAGGGGTAAATATGATTCAAAATGTTTCCTTTTTAAGGTTTTTTTTTCATGTTTTTGCATAAAACACGTAATCAACAGCAGTGCTTGATTTAACAAAAACATGGCTTTAAAAGTGTTCTTTAACTCTTTCTGTGACTAAAACTTTCTATCTTGCTTAGTTGTTTTGCAATTTTGTTATGAATGCGACATGTTGTGTCTCAAATTGGCGGATAATAAAATCACGAATTCAACCCCGCCGAGGTAATGTCTGTGATGGGGCGTCCATGCAGAAGAATGTCATATCATAAATCCGGAGAATTTTGCGAAATGGGTGAATCTGTTTTTGTTAACAAACATTGCAAATTTCTCCAGACATTTTATCAAAACAGTTACTCGCGGTTTCCGGAAAACAGCTATGTTTTGGGCTGCCGATGCCGAACTAGATATTCTATTTCCCGACCAATTTGCTTGTCCCGGGATTCGGGATAAAATTTGTTGCTTGTCTCGGGAAATCCCGAAATCCTGGGAAATGTTTCAATGTGCTTAAAACGCAGTTATGTGGTTAGGAATATGTTTTATTCATCAATAAAAAAAATCAATGGTTCAAATCAAGTAACTGGTCTTATCAATTTGAATTCGTTCTCTGAAAATACGACTTCAAGAAGCAAATGTTATTAATGCTTTCATCGGACAGTGAGGTTTGCTTTTTAGAACAGATATTTCCGGAGTTCAAAAAGATGCGCTCGCTATCGGTTGACGTCGGTTTGATTGATTTTAAGCCGCCGAAAATGATTTTGAGATTCGAGCTCAACTTACCATGTAGCTCAAAAAGTGACAGCTCTTTCGCAATTACTTTTGAAAAATCAATCATTGCCAAATCAGTCTGGGACAGGTTGGCATATTCCTTCATAGCCGATTCCAGTTCTTCGCGAATGCTCGATGGTGTCGATCCTGAATTGTCATGCATACAGGACAATTCAGCATTCAACTCGGCAGCATCATCATCGGTCTGTCTTTGGCAGTTTTGCAACAATTGAACTCCCAGTTCCTTGATGAACTTAATCATTTACGTTTTCGATGAGCTTTCCAGTTCTGTTGGCACTTGCGTTGACAACGGAAGACCTTGAAGGAACTTCAGCGCTGGTATTATTTCCTTTTGGCGCCGTTCGTTGATTCTTTTCGTGATTGCATCGAAGAGGTCGTTTCCAACTTTGGAGTTACTTTTCTTAAGCTTCGAATACAAGAAACTCAAGCTGCCTTCCGCAGACAGCAATGTAGCATCTCATCTTCCCAATGCTTCCGAAGCGAGTCTGATTGGCTGAAGAGCTTCCTGAAGGTTTTTTGCAACCTCGAAATCACTGTCCAACATAAGACCTGAAAGGCCTATTTCGGAAAGTGTCTCTTTGATGCAATCAAAACCGCGAATGAAGTGCTCCAGCATCGTTTCAGTCGAGTTCCAACGAGTTTTGACGTCCACACAGTTGAAGTCGTTTATGTAACATTTTCGTGATTTTTTCTTGAAGCAGTGCATTCTTAACTGGCGATTTTCGAAAAAATTTCACGACTCTTCGAATACGTTTCAGAGACTCTCCAAATCGCGTGGTGTACAAATCTATAATTGAAATAAATTAGCTGTTTTCTTTAATATAAACATGCACATTCCAATATGTTTACCCGAAGAACCAACTTCATCATAGTAGTTATCACTATCCGAATCGTCGCTATCTGAATCCTCATTTTCAATTGGTACCGGTTGCTGATCCTTGTACAGGACATCGCAAACCCCCAAGTGAATCGCATGGTTGTAACACTGCTGCTGAAGGAATCCGACATTCTTCCAAACTTCGTCATCACTCGAGCTCCGTCAGTCGTTGCTAAAATGTTTCCATCCTTAATACCGAATTTCCGGACCATATCCTTGACCATTTCCAAAACGTTTTCAGCAGGTAGTGATCCACGAATTTTGCCGAGACCCAGGTTGTAGAATGATCCGTCAGCGAAATGGGCATTCACGTTTAAGTAGCGCTTGTCTAGACTTGTCCACTCGTCCAAAGTGAGACTAACCAGTTCACCGCTATCGAAACGCTTCACTATTTCATCCCGCGTTTGCTGCTGAGCATATCCATAGTATTCGGCGACCAGCTTCATGACGGATGTATTCGACGTTGGCAGATAATATCCACGATCTGCGATCGATTGTCTGATGAACTTGCTGTTGGCGATTGCATTGATCGAAAATCCGTCCTCTGCTGCCAGCCGAGCTACAATTTCCGCCAGTGACTGACGTTTAACGAACTTGAACATCGATACTTGTTTCACTGGGACATTCGGTGTGGACGATTTAACTTTCGCAGCAGACTCACTAGGATTTGTGGGGGGTTTGGAATTCATGTCGTGTTTGTTCTTCACGTGCCGGAGCAAGCAACTGGTCGAAGAGACCTTGCACGACAAAATTTGCTCGCACTTCCGACATCGTGCTTTTTCTTTGCCATCCGCAATTCTATCGAAGTGTTTCCAAATTTCAGCCAAGCCTTGAAAATAATTTGGATGTAAGGCTACATTAGCACAAATTTTGTATTACTGATGTAACGGCAATCCGAAATTATTCAATGAACACAGAAGCAGTAATCAGCGAATGAAAACAATGTTTTGAATGGAAATGACAGCTTGCGTCGTATTGGCGCGCGCGCGTGTGTGTGTGTTAAATGTGTAGGCAAAAATGCGAATGCCTACTGAACCAACACAAAAGGAATGATGCATTTTCATGAATGATGTATAACATCGATGTAGGTACAGTTAATATGTATGTTGGCGTTGTATGGGTTATATTGAATGCGTGTAAACGGTACACTGAAATTTATTGGGAAGTATCAAAGCGAAAAAATATGTAAGATATGTGTGTCCCGGGAATCCCGAGATTTTCGGGACGGTGAAACATCTTATCCCGGGATTCGGGAAATCCCGAATTTTTCAAGATACCGAAATTTTTTGTCCCGGGATATCCCGGGTTGAAACCTCTATGCCGAACAATTGGCGTAACAGTAACACAGTTGGATATCTGCTAACTCTTGTCGAAAAAACATAGCTGTTTTCCGGAAGCCGTGAGCTATTGTTTTGCAAACATTTGAGCTATGACATTCTTCTCCTTGGACGCCCCATCAAGCAATGCGATGATCAAGTGTGCTGTGCGTCCCAAACATTACCACGGCGGATTCGAATTTGTGATTTTGTTATCTGCTAATTGGAGGCACAATATGTCGCATTCAAAACAGCATTGCAAAAAAAAACTAAGCAAGATAGAAAGTTTGTGTCAGAAAGAGAATTGTAGAACACTATTAAAGCCATGTTTTTGTTAAATCAAGCATTGCTGCTTATTACGTGTTTTATGCAAAACACACGAAAAAACCCTCAACAAAAGAGATGTTTAAAACATTTGTACCCCTGAAAAGACACTAAATGATGATTATTGAAAGTTTAAATAAAACTGTTATGTAGAATATTTCCTTAACATTTAAATGAAGTAAAAAAAATCTTTCTAAGTAAAATGTTTTTTTAGTTACAGCTAAGTTAAGACTAACATGTACCATAGCATTAAAAGTTCAATAGCTCCGTAAACTTTGAGATTTGACTATATGCGTACGACAATTTTTTTCTTCAAATGTAATCCCTTATCGCCCCTGAAAACATTTGCTCTAAGGAACCGAACACCCTGAATATATAGATATAGATTTGATGCATTAATTTTTCCACATTTTTTACCTTTCAATATATCAATATATCTTATTTATTTGTCATCGTCAATCAGTTGTAGACCATATTAATTACAATAAGTTCTTAACTTAACTTAAACCTAGCACACGCGGAAGTATTTTTTTAATTTTTCTTTCGACATCGTAAAATCTATACTTTTGCAATGGTTATTGTAATTAGCCATCATTTGATTAATCGGTCCATATTTTGCATAGTTCGTGCGATAATTATTTGTTGCAAATAACTGTTGATGTCTTAAATGCCTTGTTGATGTGTAAAAGTTTAATTTTGATAGAATTTCCATTGAATCAATTCTGTGTGAGACAAAATTATTTATAAATGACGCCATAGCAAATTCGCGACGCTCTTTTAATGTTTGAATATTGATAAGCATACATCGAGCCTTATAAGATGGTAAAGAAAATACAGTCCACCCTAGTTTTCTTAGTGCGTATAACTAAAATTGCTTTTGTACTGACTCTATTTTTTCTTCATGTGTTATTGTGAATGGAGACCAAACTATGCTACAATATTCTAATATTGATCTGACATAAGCAATGTATAATGTTTTTATCGTATACGGGTTATGAAAGTTATAGCCGAAACGTTTAATAAATCCTAGCATGTTTTTAGCTCTGTTTATAATTGTGTTATAATGATCAATGAACGTAAGTATAGAGTCTAAGACAACACCTAAATCCCTAATTCTATCACACTTCTCTACATTCTGATTGCCTAAAGTTATTTGTATATTAGGTATGTTTCGTTTTCGACTGAAAGTAATTAAGTAACATTTTTTTAACATTCAGTTGTAGCAGACTTTTGTTACACCAAGTATTGAACAACAATATCTCATTCTTAAACGCGTTGATGTCCTCTGCATTTTTTATTTCTAAATAAAGTTTCATGTCGTCAGAGTAAATTAAAATTTTTAGTTTCTTAAGAATAAAAGATAAATCATTTGCAAATAGAATAAATAAAAGTGGTCTTAGATGAGAGCCATGTGGGACTACCGAAGTGACGTGAATAGGTGTTGATTGGTTTCCTTTAAATCTTACAACTTGATCACGGTTGGTTGGGTATGAATTAAACCAATTGAGGAGTTTGGGCTGAATTCCCATTTTTTGCAATTTAAATATAAGCATAGGTTTATCGACACGGTCAAATGCTTTACTAAAATCGGTGTACAAAACCTCTACATGGTTTCCGTTATCCATTGCTTCCAGAGAATAATTAACGAATTCTAGTATATTTGTGGTTTATAGTCGAACGACCTTTAAAAGAATCCATGCTCATTAGTAGTTATTCTATTTTTGATTTGGTTAAATAATTTATCATTCACAATTGCCTCAAAATGTTTTGGAATGCAAGAAATCAGGGCTATACCCCGATAATTACGAATATCAGATTTTTTACCAGACTTAAAAATAGGCACTAGAAATGAGCTCTTCCATAATTTTGGAAAATCTCCGCATTCCAGTGACATATTAAAAAGCCAAAACAATGGAGAAGTAAGCTCAGCTGCTAAAGTCTACATAAACAAAGGAGGGACTCCATCAGGTCCCGAGCCTTTGGATGCATCTAAATGTTTTAGCCCGTCTAGGATTTCATGCACATAGATTTGATTCACGCTTATGTCACTGCAATATTCAGGATACAACCCAAAGTATTGCCGATCACGATCTGGTTCTGAGTACGTTATGTATGTTTCTTGAAAAAACTTGGCAAATTAATTTTCAGGGGGTAAAAAAGACACAATTTCTTAGGCATTCGTAAAAAACTTATCATATATTTCCTTACGGGCATTGTTTGGAGGAAAGTACACCGAAACAAACACATGAGTTTCGTCTCTCATCTGCACTTTTGTCCATACATTCTCAAATTCTTTAAATTTTGTTGTAGTAATTATTTCGGAATTGAATTCAGTTGAAATTGCAACTAAAACTCCACCTCCTGACTTTTTTTCTGACCATTGATAATTACGGTCATCTCTATAAACATTATAATTATTACCAAAAACCTCTTCACTTCTTACACTCTCATCCCAACTAGTTTCATTTGCTAGAATCACGGTATAAGAACTACTAAGAACTTTATTTTGAATTTCGCTGATCTTAGCAGCGCTTTTCATCCGATTAAAATTTTGACAATATACCGTGATTTCATTCGTGGAATGAGGGTGGGGTGAAGAGCTTAATGGACTTTGACTAATATTCACCTGTCCGGAATTTGTACTGTTTTGAAAAATGCTGTGATCGCCGGGCTGATTATCCGCATCGTCATATCCTTCCTCTGAGAAATTCGTCAGTTGCGTCGAAAACACGAATGATGAGCATGGCACTGGCACGTTTCACATGATGTAGCAGAATTTGAAGAGCAACCAGGGGACGTCCAGTTGGGTTGTCTGCCAGGAGAAGATCGTGTAACTTCGTCATGAGCCGGGTAGGGGTTCAGGATTTCCCCTCTCTGGAACTGTATTGGCCGGTGGGTAGTCGGTGTATCGAATGAGGAGCATCCCGGTGGGTTGGAAAATCTTTCCTTCGCTGCCGCAAGAAGTATTCTGTCCGGTGGTAGTAAGCTGTTACCGCTGTGATCCTTCATGAAATTAAGAGCTCCGTCGTTGTTGCAGAAATTATTGGTGTACTGGTAGTTGTCTTGCGGATGTCTTGAGTATTGATGGCGATTGTCTTGAATATTGCTGGGCCTACTGGTTTGACTTCTATTGTAATGAGTATTGTTGCTGTAGTTGTTACGCGATTGATTTTTTCGCCTTCTTGCATTTTCGGCTTGTTTTTGTTGTTTTAAGCGATGCAATTCGCGTTTGTCGTAATCGGTCCAGTCAGTTTTCCATACTTTTCTCGTTCCAAGAAGGCGCCAGCCTGACTGAACCGGGTGAATATTATTGGCATCTTTCAGCTCATCTTCGAGCGAGTCTGCAGAGCCCGGTGAGTGGGAAATAATTTTCGACTCAATTGCATTTACGTTAGCTGATAAAGATTTCAGCTCTTCCATTATGTCTGTTCCAAACATCGGATTTTTGAACATAACATTACCAGAAGCTATAAATTCGGTTGTGCTGCTAATCTTTTTAATACGTTCATTTAAAGATTTCAGGTCATTGGTTAAACCTGACGTCATTGATTCCATTAACGATGATAAATTTTCTTTAGATTTATTCATGGCAATATCACAAAGCGATGTTATGTGATTTTTAATGCCAGCAGAACCGCTGCTTTTGATCACCGTCAGCTCTTTTTGTATTTCGTTGAGCATACCCTCAAGGCGGCAGATTCCCTCATTCAAAACAGTAGCATTAATTTGCTTCGTCGCGCGATGGGTAACCTGCGTGTTGCTTTCCACTTTTTCGGCTAGTTCAGCCTGTTGCTTTGTCAGCAATTGAACTTCGAAATTAAGCGTTATGAGGGTTTGGCAGGAGCTGCAGCACGGCAGCACATAAGACATAACATCATTTTTTTTCCTTTTTTCTAAGAGAGTTGCGCTGGACAGATACTCCCACGCAGGCGGCATGAAAGGCACGCGAACAACCTATGCAGGTCCACAATACCGCATCGGCGGTAGAATCGAGCAAGCAAATTTCACAGCTCATGACGAACAAAATGCGCGTAAGCAAAAAACGAAACGTAGGTATGTAAAAAAACGCGAAAACGCACGTGGCTAGGAACGAAATTAAAACGCGTCCGAACTGATTGACGATCGACTTCAAAATTCAATATCAATCACAGTTTTGCCAAAAAGCCAACTTATCTTTGCAGTGAATATTATAAAACTATTTGGTAATGTTATTTTCCGTTTAAAAAAACGGCATGACTTCCCTCAATACTAGTTTGCCGTTTAATGCATTTACTGGAAGCAAAATGGTTTTAAAATGCTTTTTCAACGGACCATAATAAGATAATATGAATGAGTCATGAAACGGCGTTTCAAAATAGCATTTCACGAGTACATAAAGTTGAAATAAAACCTTTGGTAGGAGTAAGAGGAAGTTTAATAAAACCTAATAAAGCTGGATGATTTTGGAAATATTGCTTGGGTGGTCTTTTATGAATCCAGGTTATTTCACTTCTCATCGTTGCGCCTTACCAGGTGGATGAAAATCCCCTGCTGGCTCCTGTTGCTACAGTGTGGAAAATAAATATAACGACAAAATGATTTCAATGGTTTCATTCTCTCAGTGAGAGGAACTTGAGAAACACGCATATCAATGAATATGTATTGAAAGCACAAGTGTTCATGACCGGTTCATTCACTTACAGCATGTGTGTGTGTGTGTGACAAGATTCAATTGTTGATCTCGTCTTCAAAGGAAATAAATATAAAGACGCAATAAACTGCCAGACTGTCTTTCCCCGTGGATGTGTTGTTGCTGCGTAAGACTTCAAATTTTTGTTTGCTTTCGTCGAAATGGATACTGTTAGGAATACATGGGCTATTTATATTAGATAAATATTGTTCATTATGTTTTTTGTTGTTGGATTTGCAGGAAAAATGCCGAAAAACAAGCAATGGACTGAATTTGAGCGATGGCAAGTAACTATCCTCCATGAACAAGGTCTGACTCTTCGGGAAATTGGCAGAAGAATAGGAAGGAGTAAGGATGTCGTGCAAAATTACCTACGGTTGGGTAAGAAACGACCCGGACGTCCGTCTATTCTGACACCGAGCATGAAGAGGAAAATCAAACGACTTGCAGTCAATCAAAGGCTGTGTCCGAGTGCCATCAAAGCCGGAATGAATCTTCCTTTGTCGAAACGTTGGATTTGTCAGATTCTGAGTGAAGATCCCAAGATTTCCTTTAGGAAAACGGCACCTGCACCAAAACTTCTTGATCGTCATAAAAAGGCCCGATTTGCCTTTGCTGAAAAAATACCAGTTCTGGGAGGATGAGTGGTCTAATGTGTTGTTCAGTGATGGAAAGAAGTTCAAACTAAGGAGTGTATCGAAAATAAGCTATCCACAAACTTTCTTTCAAATTATGTTGAAAACCGATATTTTATTCATACAAAAAATTGATCCTTTATTGTACGAGGTTAAACTTGAACATAATGAAGACCGGATGAAATTTAAGTTATTCCATTCTCGAATTTTCGAACTTTGGATCGAATGCTCTTCATCAAGTTCCGGACAAGTGTTGCATAGCATTTTTGGACGCTTGAGCCTAAATGTTTTTGAACTCCTGCATGTTCCCAGCTGCCTTACCAGTCTTCTTGAAGACCCTCTTCACGATTGACCAGTAACGTTCGATGGGTCGAAGCTGAGGGCAATTTGGTGGATTGATATTTTTCTCAACGAAATCTATACCCTTTTCCGTAAGCCAATTGAGAGTGGTTTTGGCATAATGAGCCGACGCTAAATCCGGCCAAAACAGTGGAGGTGTACTATGCTTCTTATATAAAGGCAACAATCTCTTCTGGAGACACTCAGATCGATAGATTTCCGCATTTATAGTTCCGGTTCGCCCCACTTCCTCCGTCTCCCCCCCACCCCCCCCCCCCCCCCCTCGTTTTGCCTGGGGTTTTTGCCCCTCTTCCCCCCCCCCCCCCCCTCTCGTCCGTTCGTCTGCCCCCCCTTCCGAATTTGCGGCTTCTTGTGGTTCGTTTCTCGTCGCTGTCACAAGTTTATGGTCAAGGAAGAAAGTATGACACGGTGAAAGAATCAAAGTTAGCGATTCAGGATGAATGGTCTAAACATGATCCGAATGAATTGAAATCGTTCATAACTTCTATGCCGAGACGTCTGCAAGAGATTATTTCTTAAAAGGGAAATGCTACACACTACATATTTGTTATTTTCTTGAATTGAAACTCGATAAATAAATGATACTGTTCAAATATTTGATCTTGTATTTATTTTATCTTCTATGAGAAACAATAAACTCTTGGATTGTTTTGATATGACTCGTCTCAAAGGAACATTCAACAAAAAAAAACCATTTTCAGAAAGTAGTTTGTCTTTATACTCATTTCCCGCACTGTAAGTTGCCTTATGGGACATAGACATCTTTGATAATATTGTGCGACAATGCATTAGCCAACAAAATTAGCGTCGTACAAATAACTCGAGTTACTTTGACAACAAAGTGTGTTCTGAGTGTTCTCAGCCTGCTCCGAGTGTATAAAAAAAGAATCATTTCAAATATAACCCATTTCCGTCTTCTGGACCAATTTTGTACTTGTACCATTCTACCGAAAAAGAAAATCGCTGCAAACAAACGTACATCGTAACAATTCGGGTAAATATTTCCCGCTTGAATGCTCCGGTAGAAATTTCCTTTGTCCAAGCATTTCCTTCTCCTAGCTTTAATTTCTACCCAATGCACAGTGGTTCGGAATGCGAATTTAGACGTTAAAAACAGCTTACACACTTAAATTTTTTTACAGTATTCGGTAATTTTTTACCGAACTTTCAACACTGAACGTTCGGTAATCAATTTAACGGTTTCGGTAAATTTGACAAGTTCCGGTAATTGTTTTACCGGAATACGATAAATTTCCGTAATCGGTAAATCAGATTACAGAACGTTCAACTGTTGAAGCTCGGTAAAAAATTTCCGAATACTGTAAAATTTTCGAGTGACTAACGATGAAATTTTAGAGCTGTTTTGAGCCACCCCTAACATGGTGGACAGACGCTCGGATAGGTTGCATCCTTCGAAGAGAGAAGTCTTTCCTTCCCTGTCATCACATGGCCAAGGTCCCACCGGGGTTGGTTGCCGTATCTTTTCTCTGGGTACTCTAACCCAGTGGGCACCATGGAGGGTAAGGGATAAGAGTTACCGGAGAAGAGGCTGAGCACCACTAAGTGGGGTATATTTTACACCTAACAGGCACGGGATGTACGCAATGTCCAGTCATTTATTAACCAAGTACATCCTAACTTAACTTATAAAAAATGCTTTAAGTGACCAAGAGAAGCTTTTCTCGAACTCATTCGTATGTTCTAGATGACGCTTACACGTGTCGGTCTCAGGGCACTGAAATTCACATGACAATTTGGTAGTGTGTATGAAAGCAAGAACCACCCTAACGTTTATCAATATTAAATGAAGGACCTCATTAAACGGAACAACTTGTCAGAAGTAAAATTTGCTTCCTGGCTTCAATCTTAGGCCGAATACATATCCTTCCGTCTAAATTCGCATTCTGGACCACTGTGCAACGGAGATCAGCACGGAATGGTGTTTCAAAGCCCTCTCATATCATACACCAAAATACTCTTCACCATCCTCGTCCTTCTGGACAAGTGGAAATCCTTCACTTGTTTTCTCCTCCGTTGCAGAAAAATCTGACCCCGTCTTGGCCACCTGCCAGCAACCTGCCGGGCAAGGCGACGAGACGGCAATCAACATAATCATCAATCCGTCATCCATTACACTTGACAAGCTCCGGGTGAACAATAGCTCCTTTGAGCTGCCGGAGAGTGGATGAACACAAAGATTCGAGTTCAGCATCAGCAAATTGTAAATGAGGCACAACCGGCACCGTCCGTCTGGGTGCTCAAAAATGTAAAACACCGAAATTTGCCATCCGGAATGACCACGGTTCGCGTGACAAGGGGTCTCCGCATTTCACTTTTCATTGAAATTTTCCTAGAGCAAACCACTCGATCGAAACATCCCCAGGTGGCAGCGCATTTCATCAAACGGGGGAAATTCTTTTCGCATTTCACAACCCCATTAGAAAATCGTCAACAACGAGGAGGTGCATTGTGCTGCGTTACTCTGAAGATCCTTTCGGCTTCCCTTCAATTTCTTGCAAACAAAAGGCGACGAACATCTCTCTCTCTCTTGAAAATATCCTGCTGCGCCCAAGTGACCAAAGACCATCCTGAAATGATTGCGGCTTTTAAAATGGAAAAGGAATGCTTTCGGGCTCAAATATTTGTTGATACTTGAGCACGATTTTGGTTTCGAGTTGGAAGGCGAAATCATTACACGATGAGTTTGATCCATTTTGGCGAGTGGTTGGGAGCATTTCTTCCTCGCGGTGTTATTGGGTTGAGTGGTTCGAAAAGGCGAAACCAGTTGGGAGCCATGTCTTGAGATGGGGATGAAAGTGGACTCAGCAGAAGATGCACGTGTTTCAAGTGGATGTTGAGATGATTTTTCGGGATTTCTTTGAACTCCGGGGGATTCAAACACGGGGTTTAAAGAATTATGAATCTTCAAAGGAAAGTTTTCATCCCACTACAAAGCAGAAGCTTTTAGTTTTCCACCTTCCAGTAAATGCAACTTATGATCCACCCCCAAATTTAATTACTCTGACAAATGATCCAGCTAAATGGTCACAGTTGTTAAGCGATTACTTCCAATTATCATTACCGTAAATAACGCACCGTCCATCATGACGATCCATTTTCATTACACCGAATCACCATAATATTCCCATACATCCTCGAACTTGTCCATTTGTCCCGCCAATCAATCCAATCGCTGTTCTGTCCAGCCTCGCGTTTTCCACCCTGATTCACACGAAAAATTTACGACTACGATCGGCGTCGCCGTCCAGCCGCCATTGCCGTGGCGTCCTCCCACGACTGTGCTTTAAATTTAAATCATTAAAATTAATGCACCACTGAGTGCCCTTTCGTCAGTCAATTCGCATTCGCCATTCATTACAGGAGGCGCCGGACATGGGCTATCAATTTCAGCTGAACGTAAGTTCGACCCCCCGCTGTTGCATGCCCAGTGAAGCCAAATTAAAAAAGTGCATTCAATCACATCACATCCCACCCACCCAAACTCTCCGATTTCCACCGGTCATCGGATCACCGAGGACGGATGCAACCGGGGCCAGTATTTATTAGACAATTGACAGTGCAAGTCGAGCGTGTAACCCTTTTTCGCGCCACGTCATGCCAACCGACGACACGTATTCCTAACCTCACTAATCCGTTTTTCAACACATCCCGAGCCTTCCCCCGGCGGTCCCCCGGCCCTCGTCGGACCCATCATCGCGAAAGTAGTACCGGAGGTTTTAATTAAATTGTTTTGACCAATGAAGGCTGAAGCTGAGGCTCGGCCGGAACACGGATTAATTAGAATAAAAAGTGTGCTTAGGCCGGGTGCATCCTCGCGCGCTGGAAAAGTGCACACGTGTCCGCCCTCTGGCTTTGTTTGCTATGCAATAGGATTGGATTTGTGCTGCCATTACACTTGTTACGAATGTTCGAATGAGTCTCATTTTTCTTCATGTCCGTGGACGTGGTGCGGCGCCAGAGGCATGTCAGTCAAGTTGTCAAACTGCAGACCCGTCCCGGAGAGGAGGAAATGCATCGAAATTAAAATGCATTCCATAAATGTCAGATCCTGGTGGATGAATGGGTTACGTTAGTGGACACGGAACGCACGCCACGTGTCAGCACCGTCTTTGTGGGTGCGACTCATGTGGTGTAAATTTCATTAGGAATTTGTTTGAACTCCGGTTATGTCGTCGGGCTGGGGAATCACGGATGGGATATGGTTTTTTTTTATCAAGTTGAGTGTACCTTCCTTCATGGTTGGTGGTGGGTTTTTCACAAAATATTGGAGGCTTAAGTGACTTATACAATTATTAAAAAAGTGACCAAACAATGACTTTAAAGCAACAAAAAAGTGACCATTGATTGAAACTCAGTAATCAATCAAAACCAAATAGCAAACAAACAAATGAATAAGTTTTTCAGCCCTAGGCTGGTTCATCTCCCGCCGTAGTCACTCAAATACCGGTTTGGGTATTTTCGTAACTTGTCCGGGGTGAGATTTGAACTCGTGACTTTGGCGTGAGAGGTATGAGATGTACGTCGGGGTCGTCCTCAAATGAATAAGTTGAATAATTAAATTAAGCCTGAATTCGTTAATTATTCAAATTGATTTCAACAAACTTATGATGTGAATTATTCATTGATCTCGCTGACATTCAAACTAGGGAAGAACAAACTGTTCAAAATACAAAATGCTTCAAGAAAAAAAACAAAATTCAAAAAATCTCGTGTCTCAATCTGTTCATGAAGTTCAATTTTCAACAAAACCTGTGCTTACCAGGTGCGCAAGTTGAAATTGTCGTTTTTTAGTGTCATGAGATGGCGCGTAATACCTATTGAAGTTTATGTTGCACCCACAGCGCCATTTTGTTGTCAAGACAGCCTGCTTCAAAACGTCATTCGTCATTGGTATTTGTTAAGTTGTTTAAAGGTTAATAGTTTACTTCTTTTTCGTGTTAAACATGTCGAATTTTGAGTTAAATGAAGAGCATTAGCAGTATGTAAAAGGGCATCGGAAAGTCATCGAATTCTTGGAGAGATTTACAGCGATCTTGCTCCAACCATCAAGACTTGTGAACGCTAGTTTCAACGTTGCAAAAGTGACGATTTCTATGTAATTGACGAAGAACGAGAAAATTGATCACAAAAGTTGAAGGACGCCCAAGTAACAATTTTATTTTGATTCCAGCCGTATAGAACTCCTCCCGGCTTTGTTGATAAAACTTCATTCAAAACTGTTTTGTCTACCAACACCTCTTCTATGCTTCTGTAAAGCCGAAATTTGTACAAAATGGCCCACTCTATAGACGGTTGTGAATGCAAGTTAATAAAACCTTTATAAAAACATAAAGATTTTGAAAATGTTCTAGTGCACGATGTTATGACCACTTGAGAACCTTCATTATACCTATTGGCTTCCATGAAAACCAGCATGGCCACAGCTGTCAAACTTCACTGTGAAATCGAGGTTGTTTTTTGTTGTACTGCTCTTCTGATTCATTTAGCAGTACAAAAATGGTCTAGTGTTGCGGGAAATTCGGTTTGATAGCAACATATCCAAAACAAATTGTGTTTTCTACAGCGGAATATGCTCCATATTATATGCGCGTTTATTTTTATGGTGGATATTAGCACGATAAGAGCCGAAAATCAATGCGCCTCGGAAATTATGCAAATTTTCAAACACATAATCAAATTAAAACAAATATATTCGATACATTAATCATGAATTTCCTGAAAAAAGCTTGAAATTGGATGAGATTATCTAAAAGAATGCTGAAATCAGTCTGCAATCTACAATTTATTTGCATACTATTGAAAATTCGATGCATTTCTTTTTACACATTTCAATTATTTCTTATATTTCAATATGGCGATTGGAAAAAAATCACAGTTTTGCCATAAAGCCAATTTTTCTTTGCCATGACTATTACAAAACTGTTTGGTCTTAAGGTGACTTCCTTCAATGCCAATTTGCCGTTTAATGCATGTACTGGAGGCAAAATGGTTTTAAAACTGACCATAATAAGATAATATCAATGAGTCAAAAACGGCATTTCAATACAGCATTTTACGAGTTCATAAAGTCAAAATAAAACCTTTGATAGAAGTAAAAGGAATTTGAGAAACAAGGTTTGAAGATCGTAGATCGTTTTAAACAAGCTGTGTAGGTTCTCATAAACCTGACTAAAATATGAAACCTTTTGGCATCTCTTGGTGCCATAATAAAACCAAATTCATTTCAAGTCGCTTTCGTAAAACATTAATAAAACTTAATAAAGCAGGATGCTGTTAGCAATGTTACATGGGCGATGAACTAGAAGTATTATTGGACAAAGACGATACACAAACACAACAAATTATGGCGTAGCAGTTGAATGTCACTCGGCAAGCCATTTCCGATCGCATCAGAGCAATGGAAAAGCTTCAAAAGGGTTAGAAAATGGATTCTGTGGTGATCGATAATATGTATTCAGCACTCTTCATATTAAGATGAGTGTCGTCACTCTTCGTGGGAATATTGTATCTGTCTTATATAGTATCAGTGATCATTCTATTGTACAGGCTCAGCTACATCGGACGTTCCTACTCGGCATCCCACGTGGCGACGAAGAAAAATAAGAAGTGAAAGTTTCGCGGATAATTTCATATAAATTTAAAAGTGCTGAAGTTCTATTTCAACGGTGGTAGGTAAACCTTTAACTGAAAAGTGAAACCTGTGTCCATGTGGAAGAATTTTATTTTTCTCTGAAAATATCACCGTAGTCCGCCATCTTGTGAAATGGAGATAAGATCCAATAAATTGGTTGAAGATTGGTGTTTGTGTTTACGTTAATATAAAGAAGATCACCTATCTAGATGGAACTCATTCATCTGATGTGGCAAGAAAGCATGCTCCATTTATTCATGCTCATGGAGAGTGGTAAGCATTATTGACTGATAATAACGGACAAATAAGGTATGTAATTAGGATTTCTTTTACGGTCTGTACAAATCAGCATTAATTTGACGGAAAACAAATAAATTGATTATTGGCTATGACGTGTAGTCTAAAGGGTGTCCACGATGAAATTGCCACACACAAAATTGATTCGCAAAATTCGAGTTTTCATCCGATTGCCGATCCGATTTTCAGGGATTGAGAAATAACTATTAAACTTCGTTTTACCATTTTACTCGTATTTTATTTACAGTCCATACGCAAATGCCCGCACCTTGGCCTTAACCCCGGCCATAAGATTCTGCACAACCTGTGAATCAACCGTTTTTTGCATGTAAACCCATACTTTCTTCAGTTCCTCGACTGTCTTCACTACCTTAGGTCGTTTAAGAAGGTGCTGCTTCATAATCGCCCAGTACTTCTCGATGGGGCGGAGCTCCGGAGTGTTGGGAGGGTTGAACATTTTCGGCACGAAATTGACCTTACTGTCCGCATACCACTTCAGCACGTCCTTGGAGTAGTGGCATGAGGCCAAATCCGGCCAGAAGATTGTTGGGACGTTGTGGGCCTTCAGGAGAGGAAGCAGCCGCTTCTGGAGGCACTCTTTTATGTACACCTGTCCGTTCATCGTGTCCTGGCTCACGAAAGGTGCACTCCGCTTCCCGCACGTGCAGATGGCTTGCCAAACCAGGAATTTCTTCGCAAATTTGGACATCTTCTGAGTGCGGACATGCTCCGAAACGCTGAACTTATCCTTGGCCGTGAAAAACAGGTTGCCGGGGATCTGTTTGAAGTCGGCCTTCACATATGTTTCGTCGTCCATGATGCAGCATTCAACTTTCGTCAGCATGTTGAGGTACAACTTCCTGGCACGGGTTTTGGCGGACTTGTTCTGCTTCTCGTCGCGATTAGGGGCCTTTTTACCTTGAACGTTCGAAGCCCAGCCTTAGTTTTTGCCTTCTGGACAAAACTTCGGCTTAGGTGCAGCTTCTTAGCCACATCCCGAACGGAGGCGTTGGGATTTCGGTTGAAGGCCCCAACTACGCGGTTGTGATTTTTGGTGTTGTACGGAATACTTTTTTCCTTCACTTCTGGGCTTCCGATCGGTGGTCAACCGTTCCTCGAACCGCTTAATCGTGCTGAGGAGAGGTGCGGCGCGGAGCAAGAAGAAATTCTGCGCCAATCCCACGCCCCGCAATGAGTTATTTTTAATGTCTTGAAATAAAAAAAAAAAAAAAGATTATTTTGAGAACACGTTACTAGTAGATGTACCTGAAATGTAAAGCAATGCTCTTTCTTGCAAAATAAAAAAAAATTACAAACAACAAAATGTAGATTTATATCACATTCAATTTATTTGAAAATCAATAAAAAAAAACTTTTCGCATTTTAATAGATAATTCACTTACACTTTTCTTGAGCAAGCTTATCGAGATCAGCCTTCATGCTAGAGGTCGAAATACGCAATGAATTGTCCAAATGTTCATCACTTATCTTATTTCTTGCTTTTGACTTTACTTGCTTCATCACGGAAAACAGTTGTTCACAAATGTATGTGGATCCAAACAAAGAAGCTACGAAAAGAGCATGATTTCGCAGCTCTGGGAAGCGCTCTTTCGGAACAAATTTGGCATAGAACTCCAACAAATCATGTCGATCAAATTTTTCTCGCAGTTCCGTGTCGCACTGTAACTCAATTAGTTCCATTTGGATATTATCTGGGGCTTGTTCAGCATCAACACAGAATGGAGCAGAAAAAAGTTTTAGAATTTTGTCATGCGCTTTGAAATCTCCAAATCTACGAGAAAAATCATTTTTCATTGTTTGGAGTGCGTCAACGTATTTTTAGTCAACGTCACATTGCATTTTCCGAGAGTAGGGAAATGGGCAAAATTTAGAATTTTCATCTGTTTCTCCCACAACACGAGTTTGTTTTCAAATGTACTGATTTGATTAAACATGCTGTGCACCAATTTGCCTTTACCCTGGAGACTTAAATTCAAATCGTTCAGGTGCGTTGTAATGTCAGTCAGGAAAGCCAGATCTGTCACCCACTCCGCATTATCGAAAAACTTCACTGATTTACCTTTGCTCTCCATGAATTCGACGATTTCTTTCCGAAGATCAAATACGCGTCGCAGCACCTTTCCCCTGCTCAGCCAACGTACCTCAGCATAATATGGTACGTCACCATATTCTGCATCCGTGTCTACTAGAAGAGCCTGAAATTCTCGATGGTTCAATGCGTGCGATCGGATGAAATTAACTATTTTGATGACATCTTTCATGACATCTTTGAATCCCACGCTTTTGGCGCAGAGGTTCTCCTGGTGCACGATGCAATGGTACTGGGAGAATCGCTCTGACACTTCTGGTAATTTTCGAAGATGGGCAATTGCACCTTCATGTTTTCCTATGAATAAAATTTTTTTGTCAGTAATAAAATGATTGAGCACAGAGAACAGACAAACAAGCTCAAACCTAATTCATAAATAAATAAATAAATTTAAACATACATAAATGTATGAAGAAAAATACCTTAAATTTAACACCATCCTTGGTACTAAATTTTCCAAGGCCGTAAATCTGATAAAGCTGAATATTTTGCATCAATTTGTATGCAACCCTTCAAGTAAGAAGTAAATAAACTTACGGCCTGATGCCAGCGCCAAATACATCAAATGTCCATAATAAATGTGATAATGCCAGTACTGTCAAAAGGCCTCCGGGATCGCGCTTTGGCCGTCGTATTTTGTTTATCATCGCGATTTGGAGTCACTACCTTCTTGTAAGTCGATAGTCCGGCTCGTTTTTTGGCTCGATGCACGGTTGTAGACGATACACCCAGCTTATTTGCGGCATCTCGGAGAGATAGGTTAGGGTTTCGCTTGAAACTACCGGCAACTCTCTTTGTCGTCTCAGCGGCTTCCGGTTTTCGATTTCCCCCCGATCCAGACTTCCTGGCTGTCGACAAACGTTCCCCAAACACTTTAATTACATTTGTAACGGTTGATTTGGCAACTTTTAGCGATTTTGCCAACTTTGCGTGCGAGTAGCTCGGATTTTCGCGATGCGCGAGCAAAATTTTGATACGCTGCTCTTCTTGCTTGGACGGCATTTTGACAACTGAAGAGTGAATTCCAAAATCAAAATAGGAGCAACATTCTACACACACACACCTTCAAAATGAGGGGTGTTCAGGTTTTTTAAATGCAAAATTGAAAGAAATACGTCAAGTTGATATTGTCCAAATTTTGACCGTATCGCCCTTTATTGCTAACACTGCATGAGTTTCTTTGTGAAATGTGTCGTAGTTTCGAAAATGGAGTCGACGGAACAGCAAGTGCGCGAGAACATTTTGCACACGCAACCTCGACTACCCTCTTCTTTCGCACCGAGCCATCGGAAAGATGTTGAAAATTCACCAGTCTACAGTGTCTCGTGTCATAAAACGTTTCGGGGACCGTTTAACTGTCGATCGGAAGAAGGTGAGTGGTAGAAAAAGTGTTCCGTACTGTGTGAAGGATCACAAGCGAGTGGTTGCTGCCTTTAAACGCAAACCCAACTGTTGCGTTCGGGATGTCGCAAAAAAGCTGCACTTGACTAAAAGTTCAGAAAGCTCCAAACCGCAATGAAAAACATAATAGGACAGCTAAAACACGTGCGCGTAAGCTGTACACACAAATGTTGACGAAACCACACTGCTGCATCATGGACGATGAAACACACGTAAAAGCGGACTTTTAACAAATTCCCGGCAACCAGTATGTGACTGCGAAAGACAAGTTCGATGCTCCAGAGTCTCCAATCCTAAAGTTGACACTACAGAACAGCAAATGTTGAAGTCATGGTTGAAAGCGGAAAAAAATGTCGTTTCAAGCGTTGTACAAAATATTATGCGTGGTATTAAGAAGAATGTTCGGGCTTTTGGATTTGGTAATGAAATACAGTGAAATAAAAATACGTAAACCAAGAATATACATTGTATTTTATTTCCTGTATATTTCATGACAATCGGTAGAGAAACTTGTTTTTGAGGACGAGTTTAAAGTGATGCAATTTAACTGTGGACACCATTTACTTATAATGAGCAACATTTATTATCGGTAGACGGTTGAACTGATTTTACAAATATGCTACGGATGCACTTATAAAAATACACACACTTTCCGCGGTTCGACGGAACGTAATTAGGATTACACGTAGGGACAGTATTGACGACTAACAGTCCGGAATTTATAAGCTAAAACCGGATAAATATAAGCGATCGAAAAACAACAACATTTTGTCCTACACACACATGACGCATCAAGCATCCCGTCTAGCACCTCGTGAAGTTAAGAATCTGATTTCAGACGCCATGAGGTTTTAAGTTAATGGATAAACGGACCACGGTTAGACAATCAGACACGAGTCATGGGCGCTTGCTTTTGCCCTGCTGACGGAGTGTGATGATGGGTTATTAAGACTTAAGTTCGTAGGTAGCTTACAAATGCAAAAAAAAAACATATATTTTTGACAGTAAGCATTGATTTAGAGAGATAGATAGAGAGAGAGAGAGAGAGAGAGAGAGAGAGAGAGAGAGAGAGAGAGAGAGAGAGAGGGAGAGAGAGAGAAAATATCATGAAATGAAATTAAAAGTGCCTGAATTATCTCATGCGCTACAATAAGAGATTCCTACAATAATTGAAGAAAGCCCAAAGTGTGTGTTTCCGCAAGACTTTTTTTCAGAATTTCAAAGTCAAAACTTCAATTCGAATCCATCATTGTCATACAGCAACAAGAAACAATGTAAACTACAATTCAGCAAAGCCCAAAATCCCTAAAGGAAACACACCATCAATCCCTCAACTGCTGCAGTCAATGCTGGTAAACCTGCGGTCCATTGTTTCGCCATCATCGCTGAATCCCGTCTGCAAATGTGTCCTGCTCTGAATATTAACAATAGTAATTACAAATTTCAATATCCAACCTCAATGGGACCGACCCTTCCTCCCGACGGGAGAGTGCCTTGTAATGGACAATCAATTCCAGAGGCCACCCCAACGTGCCATAGTGGCACAACCTCTCGGAATCGGCTTGGAGCCCCACCAATCCCATCGGTACACATTCCTACTCCATCCGGGGTACGCATTGTTTTCCCTCACGCACGAACATCTGAACGCGGATCGAAATCCGCCGGAAAAGGGTAAATCTGCTCGGCAAACAATAGTTCCGTGGGGTTGCGGCGTGGAGAGACGCCGACCCACTCGCAT
The DNA here is from genome assembly GCA_024533555.2 of Aedes koreicus. Lineage (NCBI taxonomy): Eukaryota > Metazoa > Arthropoda > Insecta > Diptera > Culicidae > Aedes > Aedes koreicus. The sequence goes on along the minus strand of JAHHFK020002361.1, from coordinate 2,040 downwards.
TGTCTACATGCAGGAGCACATTTGTGTAAAACATAAAATGCATTTGCATAAAAAGTTCATTTTGAAAATCAACACGTTAGTCAAGTGTTTCGTCGCCACCCTCCAACTCCCACGACGTCCGACGACAGGAGATGTGGTCAGATTGACAAGTGGATGATGTTGATGTGAACATACTACTCAGCAGCAGTGGCAAGGATGATGGTCCCCATCATTGGCACTCATAGCTTTTTATGGCCATTTCAGCGCCCGCCCTCAGACCGGTGGCCATCGCCATTTCGTCATTATTTTATCAATATGCTACTGCTTGCCTGGAATTGCGAAAATCACTCCCGTTGTTGTAGGCATTGTTCCGATCCCGATGCCCCCTTTTACGATTACCGTGCTATTATTGTTATGGGTGGTTGTCCGTGTGTGTGCAGTGCATGGATGGCAGTGAAGGTCCATCAAATTCAACACCAACGACGAGTGCTGTAATAATAATGCAAATGCATTAGCATGTTTATTATTTCGGTTTTAGTCCATTTAATTTTATCCAGCACTCATTGCCGATTGGCGTTGGCTGTGCGGGCGATAGTTGTGTAAACTAAAATTGATTGCAAATCGCGATTTCAAGTGTTGTAAGTGTAAATAGATGGTTTGATTAAACCCACTCCAAAGGAAGTTTCAAACCCAAGAACAATGGACTCCATTACCACTTCCACTCCATTCACACTTGTCAATTACCTTAGTCAAACTTCCATCATTCCAACACCCGTTTAGTTAATAACCGTCCCATTCTTAACTACCTCCTGTCACCGATTCAATTCATCTTGTCACCTCAAATCCGACCGAGGCATTCCAAACTCTAAAATAGACCTCACCGCCGCACACCCTAACTTGACACTGACAAATTAAGCCACTTGCGAGCGTTGTTATTGCTCGAACATTGAAACAGCTGCAATAACTATCACTACATCTCTCCTCCCCCATCGCCCTCGTCAAAGTCGTCGTCCTCTTCGCCCAGCACGCTTCACGAATCTCCTGTCAATCCACCATCCAAACCCAGGAAATATTTGAACTATTTTCCTCTCCCTCCCCATTGTCGTCTTGACAACCAGAAATTCAAAGTCTTTGCGAAAGAATCCGAGCAATGCGCTATCCCGACGGAGACGACGAAGAAGGCGACGACGCCCAGCGCGTCAATCGTCCAATTTTCTAGCAATTAAGAAGCCAAAAAGATAAATATTGTCACTTCTCATCGGCTTGGATTCGGTCTTGGGAGACGAAAAATTGCTGTTTATTTTTCTCCGGCAAAATGTTGGCGCCCAATTTATTCGAAACTCGAAAACTTTCCCCCTTTTTTCCCGAGGTTCAACCGCACAGACAACACTCACATCAACTCTGGTTGGAAGCTCATTTGTTTTCATATGTTAATCACTTTTTTTCCGTCTCCCATCCAGCGTGTGATAGTGGGAAAGTGGAAAAATGGGATTTCGTTTGTGGAAAAGAGTTTTATCGGGATTGGTTTCGTTCCTTTCCGGGTTCCTATCAGGTTTTTTTTTGTTTTCTGCAAAGTACCGAGGCGTTTCGAATTTTAATCAGATTCGTCGTCGTTGCCTGTGTCTAATTAAAAGGACCTTCGCATAAAATTTTATTCGTAAAACTTTTCACCCACGAATAAAAACAATTGAATGTCGGTCCACCGCCGGAGAGGTGGTTTTTATTTTCAACCAGTTGAGCGACACGGCAATATCATTAAATTTTTGCCACACACACAAAGCCTGAATCGGGTAAGATATTCATGAGCAGATACCGGAATATTGTCCGACGGGGAACGCTCCGGAATTTAGGACGGTTGGAAACAAAACGGTGATCTGCTATCTCGTTGATTTCGGGGCTTAACGATTAGGAATTTTATTAAAATGAAATTTTTAAATTAAAAATCAAGCGCTTCCGTAATTGTCTCTTGACGACAGTGAGAGGATCCTTCCGCTGCAGAGCGATAAAATGAAGCAGTTTTTTCGGGTAAACTTAACATCTAGGCTTGGACAAATCGCATCG
>JAHHFK020002360.1:0-89995 GCA_024533555.2 Aedes koreicus | reverse complement strand
ATAGCTTTCCATTCGATGATCTCATATCTTCACCTGATATCTCCATAATAAGGAACTCAACACCATGTATTGATTTACAGAGTGCTACGCCATATCAATGTATTACACGGTGCCTCACTAGACCGCCCAAGTAACACCAGAAACATCTTCTTTGACGAGAGAATATAAGAACTTTGTTGTAAAGAAGTCGTGAGGATGGAATACCAAACAAGTCTGGTGTTGAAAAAAGTGTTGAGGATGATTTTTTTCAAACATATTCGACTATAATGGGGTACACTAGAAATAGCAAATAAATTTAGTTCTAGTTTTGTTCGATCGAATTGGGAATTTCATTTTTTTTGAAAAATACTTCCTCAAATATAAAAAACTTAAAGTTAATGTTGTTGACTCGTTGCTATGGAATACATGATGTTAAATAACTGATCAAAATTTCATTAGGATTGGATAATCCTTCATGGAGATATGACCAAAACAATACCTGAGAGCACATAATTGTGAGATGAAAATATACTCGTTTCAGTTCAAAAGCGAACAAGACCACTCACCTCAATCGATGCCGCTTATATTCTATTGTTCTGCATCTAGTGCGTTGTATAGCACATTCAGCGGACTAGCCACACTATGCGACTCTATAGAATTAGAGTAGGATCGGTTGGCTCGAGTGGTCCGGTTTTGAACTGCAACGAGTATATTCGAAAATTACACAAAGTCTCCATTCACTATAACTACACAATTTTCAACGAACATGTACTTGTTAAGCATCTTGAATCCATATCGATAATCAAAATTGACGCTTAGGATTTTGTAATAATTCATTCTATGGACTGAATATATGGAATTTCTAATATTTATGTAATTTTTCCTTTTATATACCTAATATAAACAGGTCGTTAATGACTATTAATGGCAATATTTTAATCACATCGATGAACAATACGTTCAGGATTGACAAATAATTCATTTTATAAACTGAATGTATGACATATCGAATATTCCTGGTTCTTCCTGGAATTTCTGATGAAAACATGTATACAGTACCATTTTGGCCACATTTTAGTTCGTAATTCTGGTGAAGTGTAAGAAGGGTTCAGTCTCACCATCTGTGGATTAATTCAGGTTTTGAGTATACAAGTTGCAGCTAAACGTACGAATTAGGAAAAAGTACCCACACACACACCCCTCATTTTGAAGATGTATGCGTGTAGCATCATGCCTCTATTTTGATTTTGAGATTAGCACTTCTGTTATCAAAATGTCGTCGAAAGAAGAGAAGCAACGCTTCAAAATGTTGCACGTGCATGGCGAAAATCCAAACTACTCTCTCGCCAAGTTGGCGAAATTGTTGAATGTGGCTAAATCAACTGTTACCACGCATTAAAAGTGTTCGGTGAACATTTGTCGACAGCCAGGAAAGCTGGATCGGGGGGAAATCGAAAGCCGGAGGCCACAGCAACGACAAAAAGAGTTGCCCGCTGTTTCGAGCGGAACCCCAACCTCTCTGTCCGAGATGTTGCAAAGAAGTTCGGAATAGCGCCTTCAACCGTGGATAGAGCTAAAAAACGAGCTGGACTGTCAACTTACAAGAAAGTGGTGACTCCAAATCACGACGATAAACAGAACACGTCGGCCAAAGCACGATAGCGAAAGTTGTACACGACGATGCTGACGAAGTTTGATTGCGTGGTACAGGAAGATGAAACTTATGTCAAGGCAGACTTTAAACAGCTTCCTGGACAGGAATTTTATATGGCAACCGGACGGGGAAAGGTGGTGGATATTTTCAAGCACATTAAGCTGTCAAAGTTCACGTAGAAATATCTGGTGTGGCAGGCCATCTGTACCTGTGATTTGAAGAGCAACGTTTACATTGCGACTGGAACCGTCAACCAGGAAATTTATCTGAGCGAGTGCCTACAAAAACGTCTACTGCTTTTCCTGAAGCGACACAATTGTTCCGTTCTATTTTGGCCGGATTTGGCATCTTGCCATTACGGAAAAAAGGCCATGAAGTGGTATGCTGCCAACAACGTTCAAGTGGTGCCCAAGGACAAGAACCCTCCCAACACGCCAGAGCTCCGCCCAATCGAACAATATTGGGCCATCGTCAAGCGGAACCTTAAGAAGACTCAAAAAGCTGTTGTGAGCGAGAAACAGTTCAAGGCAAACTGGCGTTCTGCGGCGAATAAAGTGGACAAGGAGACTGTACAAAATCTTATGGCGGGTGTTAAACGGAAGACCCGGCAATTCGCATTTGGTGAATAGGAAGCTTGGTTGAATATTTCCCTGTATTCTGTATTAACTGAACTTGAAAAAGAGAAAAAATAAAAACTTTGATCGATTCACACACATTACTGTTTTACCAAATTTTGATTGGAAAAACCTTTATTTGTTACTGTTGTAATCGAGTGAAATTCGGAAAAATTGATCTCAAACAGTAACGTAGTGCTGTGGTTGTCTTGTTCCGAGCTGGTAAACGGCAGAAGGACATAGTTTGTGAGCTGTCCGATTTTCGTGTGTATGCAGAAGTTTTGTGACCGTACAGTCAAAAGGATGATACCCCGTCTGGCAGAACAAGGTTTGGCATACGGAGGTTTGGCCGAATGGACGATTGGCATAAATACGCCCAAGAAACAATTTTAGTTTTATTCCAGCCGTATAACACTCCTCCCGGCTTTATAGATAAAACTACATTCAAAACTGTTTTGTCTTTCAAGAACTTCTCTATGCTTCTTCAAAGCCGAAGTTTGTAGAAAGCGGCCATTTCTATATACGGTTGTTAAAACAAATTAAGAAAATCTCATCAAGATTTTGAAAATGTTCTAGTGCAAAATTATGACCACTTGAGTACCTTCATAAAACCTATTGGCTGCCATCAAAACCAGCATACGGCCAAATGGCCTCAGCTGTCAAATTTCTTGATATCGTGGTTGGTTTCTGTTGTTCTGCTTTGTTCGATTCTCTGCTCTTCTGATTCATTTAGCAGTACATAATAACTATGAAAACAATTCTAGTGTTGCGGGAAATTTTATTTGATAGCAAAATATCCAGAACAAACAGCGTTTTACAGCGTATCATGCTTCAAATAATATACGCCTTTATTTTTATGGTGAATATTGGCACGATAAGAGCCAAATCAACGCGGTTTGGCTTAGTCTGATAAATAGTCGTTCGAAATTATATTGCATATTCATCCAATCTCCATGAGTTGATAATGGATTAATTTTAAATTCCTTAAGAACACTGAGATGACCACTAAGTTCTCCATCAAAAAATTGTTTTGTCCTTTTTAACCGTAGTGCGTTTTTATCAGCTTCAAATTGCATAAATAGAGATAAGGGAAGAAGATATAAAATTGTATCAAGTGCTATAGAAGGCGTACTACAAATTGCTCCTGAGATAGAGATTGAAGCTAGTCTTTGCAGCTTTTCCAGCTTTTTTCTGAGCATGCTTAACTTTAGTTTTTTCGCCACCAAACTCACGATGCATATGCTATTCTGGGTCTTATTATAGCCGTATAGATCCAATGAAATCATTTTAGGTTTCAGTCCCCATTTTTCCCAAATGTTTTATTACTTAGCCATAAGGCAGTTGAAGCCTTACTTATAATTTGATCCAAATGTAAGTTCTAATTAAGTTTGCTATCAAGAATTACCCCCAGATATTTGACCTTTTGAGAGAGGACTATTTGAGTTCCTTCCAAGTGCAAAGCTGAGATAGTATATTTCCTTCTAGGTGTAAACGGAATAATAGTAATCTTATGAGGGTTAATGGACAACCCCTCATCTTTACACCAGCCGGTGGATAGCCATAAAGAAAACGAATATTTTTTTTTGGCTCGGATGTTGCACACCGGTCCCAAGCTCGGTCCCAAGCTTAATGATTCTACCCCTAAGACCGTAACTCACACCAATACATTCTCAAATATTCTGTCAATATAACATAATGAATCAAAACAAAAATCAAGATACTTGCACCAAAAGGTACTGAAAAGCGCAAGGGTGCATAGAATGGTGTAGACTGCAAGGTGTTCTTCGGAACTAGGGGTTCTTCAACAGTGAACCAATCTCAAATCGCTAGTTGCACATTGATTGTTGTTTACCACGCTATAATTAAATTGAGAGCATATTGCAATCTATCTCTGATAACATGTTCATATACCGTTCTTACCGTGACCGTTGACCTTCCATGACTGCATATTATTTCTCTTTTTTGCAACAATTCAAAGATCCAATCAACAATAGTTTTATCGAAATTACGCTTTATCATAACATTTCTCATGGAGTTATGGGATCCATTATCAAATGCTCCTTCAATATCAAGAAATGCTGCTAATAACATCTCTTTGCTTTCAAATGTATTTTTCAATTTATTTTACGAGTGTATGAAGTGCTGTTGTTGTTGATTTCCCTTGTTGGTATGCAAAATGGTATTTATTTAGTGGAATCGAATCTAAATATTTTGATTTAATATAGTCGTCAATCAGTTTCTCCATCAATTTATGTAATTTATGATAAAAGCTATGTTGAAACGAAATAACATTTATTTGCTCTGACAAATAATTTTTTTTTCATTAGTTCGTTTAATTGTTAGGCTCAGGCGTGTGTAACACTTTACGGAGCTGATATTCAATATTGTTATTAACAATGTATTATTTTCAATTTCAGTAAAAATAGGGTACCAATTACTCGTGGCTAGCTCGAGGTTAATGGGTCACATTATCGTTTGAAGGGGCTAGGTAGGTAACTTATTGAAGGTATTATTTGCTGCTCATGGTTGCGACATCTACCAAATCCTCGGTCCTTGTAGTCTCTTTCAGGAACTAAGCCGCAGATGGGTGACCACAGTTTGCTGGGCAGGTACAAGTAGCACGGAAACAAAAGGATAGTATCACTGCGACACAATGGCAGGGGATTTCCTAGCCTGGAGGGGAGGAGGTGATGACATTACGTTCTTAGATCAGACAAACAAAGGAATTCGTAAAATAAAATTTATGAGTTAGGTTTATAACTAACATTGAGTACTATAAGGTATATGTGTGTGATTAAAATTAAAATCATAGTTCAAATAATAACGTTTATGTGTCAGATGTCTACATTTTATTCTTCTTCATACGTTTTGCGTTTTTGCAACCATTCCTTTACATAAATATCTTGGTTGACAGTGCTAGTTGTCACGAAACTTTTACTTTTTGGCCCACAGGTGCAAATCGCTTGCACAACCCAGTATTTTTTACGGATCTTCGAGCATTTTTTTCTGCTTAAACTTATCATGAACCTTTCCTTTCGGTAGCCGTATAAAATTCTTGACCTGGGAGCTGCTTGAAATCAGCCTTGACGTATGTTTCATCGTCCCTTACATGACGTAATTCCGCCAAACTTGATCAACAAACTCGTGTACAACTTACGCGCTCTTCCTTTGGCTGTTGTGTTTACTTTACCATCTCGATTTGGTGTCACTGTAACCTTTTATGTTCTCAGCCCGGTTTATTTCTTGGCTCTTTGCATCGTTGTGTGGGACTTTCCGAATTGGTTTCCGATATCTCTGAGGAAAAGTGTTGGGATTGCGTTTGAAAATGCTGGCCTCTATCTCCTTCCGGCGCTGCGGCTTCCTGGTTTCGGTTTTGCATCCTGATTTCAAACCTTTCATCGTCGAATCGCACACATCAATGGCCCGGGTGCAGCCGATGCTCTAGAGTTGTTCATCCAACGAATATTTTTCGTCCGAGGTTTTATACGCGGGACTCTTAATTAAATTAACATGCCCTTCTCACTCACCAATTGAAAACTCCAGGACCGCTCCCATGGCCAGCAAAGAAGGAAGAAACATCCAGTTATTTATGTCTTAAACACATTTAATCACTCTGGATTTGGACCCCTGAACCTGATTTGCCTTAATTGAAATTGGCACATAACACACCAACAGAGACAGGGAGAAACAGATCACATGGCGGTGGTTTAGCACTTCCTTTCCGAACGCGAGGACTAGAACTATAAAAACGAATCTTTCTCTCTCTTTCTGTATCACGAAATTCAGTCGTGGTGGTGGTATTTCAGGGAACGATCGAACTTCTTGACTAAATTATATTTTTATTATCTGATACCTCCTCGGTTCTCTTCAGTGGCCTTCTTCCTCCCAACTGACCGCAAAGCTTCGCAATCATATACAGTCAGGTCTCCTAAAATACGGTGGATGGTACCGTACACTCATCCTGATTTCTCGGCTTACGTACAACCAATTGAGCTGACTTAGTTAGGGTCTATAATAAGTTTGTTACCTTCCAAAAATCAGTGCTATTGACTGTAAATCAGTCGAGAAATTAAGGTGCGTAAATGGTACCACCAACCTTACTATAGAAGACCCGACTGTGACCTATGCCTGGATATTGAAATCGTCATGATTTCTGTCGATCTCATTTTCTAATTGATGTGTCCAGCGAGATTTTGCGCTCGGCGTACGACCGTTACGACATTTGTTTGACTATGGAGACTGTGGCTTCCTGTGTCTCCCCATCGAGACAGGATGCCCTCTTTGCACTCTCATTTCCTTTGATGACAAAGTAGAACGTTCACTTCTTTTTTTTTCAAACTCATTGGAAAGGAAGATAACCCCGGTGTCTTTTGTCCGGAATGGTATAATTATTCTTTCCAAGGAGGAACCAAAAAAAAGAAAACAAAAAGTGCGATGGTGAAATTGAATTTGCATGCGCACATGATTTTTCTGAGAGCATCATCTTGATTTTTTTTTCGGATGGTCGAGGACGTCAGAAGCCGTTTTCATCGGAGTCATTAATTACAAATTTATTGTCGGCGATCGGTTGCTGGCAGTTACTTTTTTGAGCAGGGTACCCTTGTATTGTATTAACAGTTGAGAACTGAATAAGCTCACTACTGAAATGATCTAACTCTTATCCTGTTCGTTATAATTAGTGTCGGATTGAAATTAGTGCATATTAAAGCAAACCATTGTTCGATTACAGGGTACGACTTTGGGCATTTTTTACCATACTGCAGTGAGGTTTTAATAGTTTCAGCTACAACTCAAATAAGTAATCAAAAATTCGAATTTAACTTGAGATGAGAACTCAGAAGTTCACATTTAGTTGAAATTTAGTTTCATGGAACGTTTTTGCTGAATAAAAAGACACTTCACGTACAGGCAGAGTAAAATTTTCTATAAAGTGTCATGCACATATAAAGCCACTTGAAAGTTCAAGAAAAGTTTCAGGTTGCTATTTAACTCAACCTTCAAATTCATATGTTGTTAGTTGAGAACTTGCTTTGAACTTCAAAAAATCTCTAACACAAAGTTCAATCAAAGTACTAACCGTACTTTTAATCAGCGCAAAAGTTCACAATACATCTATGTTGAACTACACTTTTTGAAGTGCACGTAAAGTTCGGAGTAACACTTTCAAAAATGTCAAAAAGATTGTTTAGATTTGAAGAGTGATCTGGTGTTGTGCTCCAAGTTTGACGAGATACAAGAGCAAAAAAATGGATTTTTCAAAAACAATAAAAAAGAACGGCTTATTTTATTGCCATCGTAAAAAAAAACTGTTATCTAAATGAGATGCGGAAAATGAAACTGTCACTCAACAAGGTAAACTTAATTAATTTTTAGTTCAGATTGAGTACTACATGAACTACTCAGAGACTTGACCCCACCGCCCCAACAACACAAACCCAATAGAGAACACACGACGGACACCCCAAAACCCCAACCAAGAAACAAAAATAAATCATGTTAAAGGGAACAAAAAAAGTACTAATGCATGGAATCAAAGCTTCGAGTAAAATCAGAGCATAACTGACCTCGTTCATATGGCACAGTGGTAAGCACCCCGGTATTTATGAAAAATTTGATTTACTTAATAAAAACTCATCAAATTGTAATCAATCATCATTTCACAACACAGCACTCTAAAAATAAATTTACTGCAGGATTAGAGAACAACAAAAATATTGAATATAAATGTCTTTTTTTTTTTTTTGGTTTTGTTGAGTTCGTTTGAGGTACTTTTTGAGCTGAAAACGTATTACCCTTTTATCGTCTCGTCGCCGTCATCCGTCCGTCGCACGCTGCTTTTTTTTACCGGGAGAGTGAGTTTGTGGAATTTTGAAAATGTTTTCCAATTGAAAGATCCGCACGATTTTTATACCGGTTCCGGTTTGAACGTGTCATCAAAGCATAGCTTATTCCAGTTAAAATACAAATTAGGTGTTTTTCGAGCGAGAGGGGAATTTTTATCAGGTGAAATTTGTACGGAAATGTGTTGGGTTCCCCACAGCCACTTTGGAAAGGATTTTGTTGTCTGCCGAGGTAAATTTGATACTGCTGCCACTGCTGCTGCTGATGATGATGGTGTTTAGCTTGTTTATGGATTACTTTTTTTGGAGGAAAAATAGTGTGTGCACTTGTGAAAAACGGAGAAAAATTTATTTTCTTCTTTCTTCTGTTGTAATGGTATTGCCCTCGTGGGTGTGGGTCACTTCAAGGTTATACAGCGCAATCGGATTGTTGATTATCGGAAAATAACTAGAAAATGAGAAGAATGATTAGTAATTTCCATTTAATTCCAACTACCTTTATTGCTTATCTTGACAGATACGCGTATTTCATCTACAATGTGCAGACTTCTTCAGTGTCGTGTACTAATACTCGACTGAAAGAAAACCTTCGCCACCTGCCGTATTTATCCTATTTTCCAAATACAAACACTTGTACCTACAGCTAACATTTTTTACCTAACCTATCCTGAGTCAAAAACAAATATTATGCTTAATATCTACCGATCGATTGCACAGTACAACCAGCGGCTGGATAGTCCTGAAGAAAACGAATATATTTTTGGCTCAGGAAGTACTAGCACACCGGTCCCAAGCTCGGTCCCAAGCTTAATGATTCGCCCCTAATAACGTAGCTCACACCAACACACCCTAAAATGTTCTGTCAAAATAACATAGCGAATCAAAACAAAAACAAAAATACTAGTACCGAAAGGTACCAAAAAACGTAAAAGTTATTGCATGGTGCAGACTGCACGGTGTACTTCAGAACTAAAGGTTCTACAACAGTGAACCAATTTCAAATCGTTAGTTGCATATTGATTGTTGGTACAACGGTCGAAATTCAGTTTTTTTTTACCAACCATAATCCGCGATGTTTAGATCAGCCTTTATTTTTCGAATGACCTTCACCCGCAGTTGACGATCAACGGTTCCACTCCGACGCTTACGCCACAGTACTAATCCAGCAGTTTTGCCAGCTTTCGAGTTGACGCAGATGGATTTTGCAGGTAACTGTTCACAATTATTTTTTTCTTTTCTCTTCCTGCATGATGAATATCTTGAAACTATATTGACGTTGTAGATATCCTGATGTCCTTGAGTGAACGGCGGATTACCAGTGGGCGATCGCTTTCCCACAAAATGGCGGTGTGAGAGCAAGGAAAAATGGCGAATTTAAGGTGCGGAGGTAGTGGTGGTCTGGACGATTTGGAATCGTCGAGAGCGTCCGGAATAACCATTCCCTTGAGTTAGCAACCCCTTAGCTAGTTTCCTCGACCCAGCTCTCACGTACTTTTCCGTTTCACCGAGCAAGAACTAAAAACGAACTACTAACTCTCGGTTCGGGTTCGGTCCTACGATAATTTGCGATGTATGGGGACCGCGCTCTCGAACCTAACCACCGGCGTTTGTAGCGTAATCGGTGGTTTCTGCGACAGGTTTGGGCGACTGTCGGGTTAGTTTCGCTCGACTAACTTGCGAACTTCACTCCCCTCCGTTTGGTTACCTCGAAAGCCGGGCCTAAGCGGACACACGTGCTTAATTGGTCGGTAGACGACCCACGACGAAATGATCAGATACACCAATTCGACTCCGCTGGTCGTTTTGAATTTTCCAGCCTGTACAAAAGTTGCGTCTAAGCGCTGGAAGTCCAACGCGAATGGCGAACATTAGTTTGATATTCTACTATTTTTCTCTAATGAAATTACCTTTTTTCGTGGTACCAATCCAAACAAAACGAAGTGAAGATCGCGCAAAAGTCAGTCACGTTGACGGAAAACTAGTTCTGGAAACACACCAAAAAGATCCGTTTAAAGCAATTCACTTTCAAATCTACTGTTCTCAATTTATTACCTTCGACAAACTTTGAAGGAACACACTTTTCACTTCTCAAAAAATCTAGTCTTTTTTCTCGTAACTTAAAGACCGCGAAACTTCTACTTCTCTTGTGCGAGCAAAAATGAACGAGGATTTTTTCCTTCAGGAAACCTTGAAGATCAATTTATTATTATTAACTAAATTTCGAATGCCGAAAGCAGGTTGGTGCCTTCCTAGATATAAACAAATGGTGGTAAAACCATAGACTAACGCTAAGACCAGTAGGTTCCGAACAATTTCGATTTTTTTTTTCTTGGCTCAGTCAGTTCTAGCACATCGGTCCCATGCTTGAGTCCCAAGCTTATTAATACGCCCCCTAATAATGAACTCACACGAACACACTCTCAAATATTCTGTCAAAATAACACAGCAAATCAAAACAAAGGCGCAAATATGTATAGTTAGGTGCTGGCTTCAAGGTGTACTTCGGACCAAGGGGTTCTACAACAGTGAACCAATTTCAAATCGCTAGTTGCATATTGATTGTTGGTAAAACCTTCAACATTTGTGGTATATTTGACAGACCTCATATTGATATCAACCGCACCATGGTCGATCTAATCGCAGAAATGGTAAAAACAAACGCATTTATAGTCAGGTTAAAATTGTTGGTGTTTGCGCTTAATTTAACCATCAAAATGATAGTTTCTACTGCGGTTTTTTTTTGCGTGTATACACTCACATACTCAAATTATAACATTTCATTACAAAATATATAATATAATACATAATCAATATTCAAAACATTGCGTGTGGGAAAAAAAACTTTTATTAAGGAGTGTATCGAATACAAGCTATCCACATACATTTGCGTTGTACGCATGTATTTGTGATGGTTTTTTATGCTCTGAACACTGCATGCTGTGCGTTTGACTGTCAGCTTTCTTTTGTTTACTTGTTTGTGCGGTTCAAATTCTGCGTTTTCAAAATGTCGCGTATTGAAAAGGAAGTGAAAATTAAGGTTCTGGACACATGGCTAAGTGAGAAGGGTATTACTATGCAAAAATTGGCGAAGCGGTTTGGAATTCATCATGCGAGTGTTAAAACCATCATTAATAAGTTTGGGGAACACTATTCTTTGGATGAGCTACCAGGAAGAGGCAGAAAACCCGGTTCTTCCAACCCGAAACTGGAGCAGAAAGTGGTATCTCTAATCATGAAGCACAAATCAATGTCAATACGTGATTTGGCCAAAAAAGCAGGAACGAGTGTCGGAATGATCCAGCGTATCAAGAGGCGAAACCACCTGAAGACCTACAAGAAGCAGAAAATCTCGAAACAAAGTGCAGAACAGAAGAAGCGAGCAGCAACAAGGGCTCGGAAATTGTATTCGCGTCTTTTGCAGCGTCCGGATGCATGCGTTTTGATGGACGATGAGACCTACGTAAAGGAGGACTCAAAAACCCTTCCAGGTCCACAATACTTTACTGCCGTCGTTGGGGAGGATGTGAGCGATGCGGACAGGTCGATTCAAGTGGAGAAATTCGGTCGAAAGGTACTGGTATGTCAAGCAATATGTTCATGTGGTTTGAAGTCAACCATTTTTTACACTACGGAACTATAAATGCGTAAATCTTTCGATCTGAGTGTCTCCAGAAGAGATTGTTGCCTTTATATAAGAAGCATAGTACACCTCCACTGTTTTGGCCGGATTTAGCGTCGGCTCACTATGCCAAAACCACTCTCAATTGGCTTGCGGAAAAGGGTATAGATTTCGTTGAGAAAAATATCAATCCACCAAATTGCCCTCAGCTTCGACCCATCGAACGTTACTGGGCAATCGTGAAGAGGGTCTTCAAGAAGACTGGTAAGGCAGCTGGGAACATGCAGGAGTTCAAAAAAATTTGGGCTCAAGCGTCCAAAAAATGCGATGCAACACTTGTCCGGAACTTGATGAAGAGCATTCGATCCAAAGTTCGAAAATTCGTGAAGGAATAACTTAAATTTCATCCGGTCTTCATTATGTTCAAGTTTAACCTTGTGCAATAAAGGATCAATTTTTGGCTGAATAAAATATCGGTTTTCAACATAATTTGAAAGAAAGTTTGGGGATAGCTTATTTTCGATATACTCCTTATAAACAGGCAACTAAAACAGCAACATTTTCCAGTGCATGTGGTTTATTTGAAGGAAAATATGGCTTAAACAAATAGATTACTATTTGAAAAGTTATAGAATTAAAGTGAAATAATTAAAAGGTTATCATATTAATTTATTCCGCAAAGTGCTTTGGTGGATGGATATATAAAATTAGAAGTTGCCTAGAATAGTTAATATTGCTGAATCCATACATCTCCCTTACATATCGAAAAAACAGAACACGATTTAAAAACCCTTAAAACTTTATTATAACGTCAGACAGCTCAACTTTTATAATTCACCGATGAATTCTCTAACTAAAGGGTGTCCACGATGAAATTGCCACACTATGAAATTGCTCTAACTTTTTAACCGTTGGGTAGAATTTAATGAAAATTTGGGTGGATTTAGTTCATAGTGCATTATTTACATCCTGCAAGATTTAAAGTCCTGTGATCAAATTCGCGGAAACGGAGTCGAAAGAACAGCTCGTGCGTGATAAAATCTTGCGCATTCATCACGAGAACAAGGATCTCTCGCATCGTTCCATCGCTAAAACGTTGGGAATCGCGAATTCCACGGTGTCGCGAGTGATTAAGCGGTTCGAGGAACGGTTGACCACCGATCGGAAGCCCAGAAGTGAAGGAAAAAGTATTCCGTACAACACCAAAAATCACAACCGCGTAGTTGGGGCCTTCAACCGAAATCCGAACGCCTCCGTTCGGGATGTGGCTAAGAAGCTGCACCTAAGCCGAAGTTTTGTCCAGAAGGCCAAAACTAAGGCTGGGATTCGAACGTTCAAGGTACAAAAGGCCCCTAATCGCGACGAGAAGCAGAACAAGTCCGCCAAAACCCGTGTCAGGAAGTTGTACCTCAACATGCTGACGAAAGTTGAATGCTGCATCATGGACGACGAAACATATGTGAAGGCCGACTTCAAACAGATCCTCGGCAACCTGTTTTTCACGGCCAAGGATAAGTTCAGCGTTCCGGAGCATGTCCGCACTCAGAAGATGTCCAAATTTGCGAAGAAATTCCTGGTTTGGCAAGCCATCTGCACGTGCGGGAAGCGGAGTGCACCTTTCGTGACCCAGGACACGATGAACGGACAGGTGTACATAAAAGAGTGCCTCCAGAAGCGGCTGCTTCCTCTCCTGAAGGCCCACAACGTCCCAACAATCTTCTGGCCGGATTTGGCCTCATGCCACTACTTCAAGGACGTGCTGAAGTGGTATGCGGACAATAAGGTCAATTTCGTGCCGAAAATGTTCAACCCTCCCAACACTCCGGAGCTCCGCCCCATCGAGAAGTACTGGGCAATTATGAAGCAGCACCTTCTTAAACGACCTAAGGTAGTGAAGACAGTCGAGGAACTGAAGAAATTATGGGTTTACATGCAAAAAACGGTTGATTCACAGGTTGTGCAGAATCTTATGGCCGGGGTTAAGGCCAAGGTGCGGGCATTTGCGTATGGACTGTAAATAAAATACGAGTAAAATGGTAAAATGAAGTTTAATAGTTATTTCTCAATCCCTGAAAATTTGATGGCAATCGGATGAAAACTCGAATTTTGCGAATCAATTTTGTGTGTGGCAATTTCATCGTGGACACCCTTTAGGAATGATGGGAAGTGTTACAGAATTTTGCCTTATCTGTAGTCTAGAAAATAAATCGGAAAATACTTAAGCATCTTACAACTATTTGAGATGACAGACACCAATTTTCAGTTTAGAACTAATTGATATGAAAATGAAGACATGCCTGGTAGTCTTTTGCCGTCACGTCGTATCCTTGGAACTGGAAATCACGAATTCAATTTGATTAATCCTATTTGCAATTCACACTTCTCTTCAACCGGCAAGTTCCCCCTTCACGTCGTGATTCTGATAACGGTTTTAAAAAGAGCGGCTTCCTTTTAGAGGGATCTGCCAAATTTTTCCCCACGACATGACGGCAATCTCAAAAAGCATGCCTACTTTGCATGAGTTCGTTCTCTCGAGTGTTGTTTCATCAACACTTCATATGACGACGATGACTCTCACAGGGCTCAAGGATTATTCGATTGACCTCGTTCTCCGTTCGAATGAGGTAGGTATTAATTTCTTCCAGTAAGGCATGGAGTTGAGAAGTGTGCTCTGCTGTTGTCGGGATCACGATTTTGGAGCTTCTTTCCTTTTCATATGGACAGGAGTGGAGCCGTACCGGGCTGCATGCGGATACCGATTAGTATTCCTCGCGCGCCGTTTTGCGTATTCCAGGCGGTGACAGATTATACCATGCCAACTTTTTCGTGCATTTTATGGGAAATTAATGTTGATATTTATTTCATTGCGCGGCTGACTTCTTGCGCTGAGAACGGTCAGCCGGTGTGAGTGCGCGAGGCTGCAACAAAGGAGAAATGAAAGACACTTGCGAAGAAAGAAATGAATATTAAGTTAAATGATTATTACGTTCTTTAGCGAACAATGCGAGTCGAATTACTGCGGTTTCAGGACACGTTCTGGTTCTGGTTTACGAGTATAAAAAATTGCATTGAAAAAGTTCCAGGAAGTTTTCAATGCCCCGGCATCACCAACCATTGAAGGTCATTCACACCACCGATCCAATTGTCAATTCACACCGTCTTGGGTTCAATTTCATCCCCAATTCCAAAGCGAAGCCCATCCAAAGGAAACTTTTATTGGTGAAAGGTTAATTACTGACTGTGCGGTACCATCACGGATGATGGCGGCGACGGTTGCGTCTTGCGCGGGTTGATTGAGGTTAAATTTCGACCGTGTCAACTGCAATCATGCCAAAATGACTGCTGTCGCCAGGTCCCAGGAGATCGTTTGTACAGCAAGAGGAGTCCAATCTTAAGGAATTCGTGGCAAGGAAGAATAATCGATCCGAAAGTTTGGCCAATAAAATGCCGTACTTTATATGCGAATTATTGAAATTATTATCGGTTGCATATCGTTTTGATATTGGACAACTAGTGGGGGAAATACTGCTTGGATCCCCATATAGAACCCCCACCACCATCGCTGCCAACGATTCCTGTTGACGAAAGGCATCGCGAAGACAAAAAAAAAAGAGACAGGATTTCGTGTCTCGGATTTTACGAGCCTGTTTGGGAGGGATACGGTCCGAATGCCGATAAGTGCAATGACACTGGTTGTTGTTGTCCCTTTGAGGTCGGGAAGAGTAGGTTATGTGTTCATGAAATTTTGCAGAAAATCTGAACTAAATTGTTTTTATTTTTCCTTCAGCTTGACAACCAGACGTGATCCGTTTTTTAATGGTTTATATTTTGATTCAACAAAACCACAAATTACATGCATTTGAACAATTTAGAGCCTCATAATTTGTTGGTGATTTCATCGGAAGATGATGAGACTGACCCAGCGTTGAATTGGATTCGGTTCAATACAAGAAAAATGATCTTCTGTATCTACTAACTGTTGCATTCTTTAAGATTAATAAACAACTTGAACTGTTTGGAAAACTATTTCTTTTTCTTTGTATTGTCTGTTTTTCTGACGGCTAAGACCGATCACGGTCCATCTCGCCAGGGAAAACTATTTATCACGGTTTACAATTGGTGACTTTATAGCTTTGACAGGGATCATGGCTTGTTCAACCACTTGTTTATCTTTATCATAGTTAAGGTGTAACTCAACTAATTCATCTAAACAGAGAGAACGAATCCTCCATAGTTATTGTCTAATTCGAGATTTTCTTTCAGTCACATAGAAAATTGCGAAGAGGCCAAGAAGCGACAAGGCTCATTACCAGGTCGGCATAATATTCCACGGAACTTTGAGTTGGGGCACCAGATGATCATCGACCACTATTTCTTACCGACATCTATTTATCCCAATCATTTATTCGAACGAAGATTCCGGATGCCAAAGGCCATGTTTTTGCGCGTGCTAGAAGGAGTGACTGCACGTAATGATTACTTCCGTTTGAAATGTAATGCTGCTGGAAAACCGGGATTGAGCGGTATGCAGAAATGCGCTGCAGCAATACGCCAACTAGCTTACGGAACTGCTTCAGATGCCACTGATGAGAATCGGCTGCGAACGAAGCACTTAAGGAATTCTGCCACACAATTGTAGAAATATATGGAGAATATTACATGCGATCACCAAACCAGCGTGACAAGCTTCGTCTGGCACAGGAGAATGCAGATCGAGGCTTCCCGGGAATGATAAGAAGCATTGACTGCATGCACTGGGAGTGGAAAAACTGCCCGGTAGCTCTCAAAGGTAGGTATTGTGAAATGTGTTATCCATTCGTGTAGTGGGGTATGTTTTATCCCGGATGAGGATCCTCTGAATAATAAGTAATGAACATGGTTTGCGACATATCAAAGTTCAAGCTTTTACAAAACAAGTGCAATGGACGACATTTTGAGGATGTTTGGTTTCCAGTGTACTCCAGAAACCTGGTTTTCCCGGAGAAGTGGCTGCTCGGTGTTGTGAAACCCGCGCTAGTTCTTGCCAGCTCGATTATTTCATCAGAACTCATCAGATTTACGATGAATCGATATCGGTCGTAGGAGGTGAATCACACAAGCTCGAGTTGGATAAAAGTTCGTTCAAGAAATTTTGTTTCTCCAGTTTCAAAATCTTCGCTGACACTTCGTCCAAATCGTTAAGGCTCGTTGTGATTATAGGCCGTTTTCAGCGGTGTTCTGTAATTTTGGTCTAGTTTTATAACAGATCCAAAAATATAGACCACCAAAAATAGATCAACTATTTTCCATTTTCACCGCCATTGTTCTAAATGTTGTATGATGACATCCATGTGTGTGTTTTGTTTTGGACTCTGCCTGCTTCGTTTGGATTTGGTTTGTGTTGATTCAGCTCGTTCGACATTTCGAAATAATTCTAAAAACTTTCCGAGATTCACGAGTCAAAAGGTGCCGATTCTTGTTGGCGCTGGGGGAATATTATGATGAACGATTGGTTCCAAACAGTGAGGGTTATTCCTAGAGTCAAAGTGACGTTTGTCACTTGATGAAGTGAGAAAAGTCACCTGCAGTGACGTGACTCTCCATTTGATTTGCCGAGTCACGTCACTGCATGTGACTTTGCTCTCTTCACCAAGAGACAAACCTCACTTCGACTCTCGGAATAACCATCGGTATTGAATTCCACGGCTGCTTCGTGCTGTTTTATGGTAGACGATGTGGAGGATTTCCGTCTTTCTGAATCAGTCAAAAATGGAAATTTATTTCCACGTAAATTTCATTTTTAGGAGGAAGCTCTCATACGCGTAACTATGAATGTTTGACTGGATGAGAGTACGGCACAAGCTGACATAAAGGATCGGTATTGAGCAACTGTTTTGGGCCTGAATAAAGCATTCGAAACGTTTGAAAACCCTGAGTTGCAACTCCATTGCCAACAGGTTTCGGACGACAGGACTTTCTACAAGTCCCAATGCAAGAGGTTCGCGTTTCTTAATCAGTTAAGCATCGCGTCTTCAAGTACTACACTTGTCCGGGAAAAAAATATTAAAAGGAAACGAACTTCCATGGTTCCTCGCAGATGATCATCAAAAACCCATCAGAATATATTCCATCAGTTTCGCGAAACGATACAGCAACTGGAATAAAAGTCTGGAAATCAAAATGTTCTGAATGACTAGATTGGATATTGAGACGTTCATTATTACATAACTTATTCATCTTCCTGATTGGCACAGGAGGAAGTGCAGATGATGAAATTGTAAAAGAAAACACCGTTGCAGGGTGAACCAGAAATGGTTTATTGTTGACGATTTAAATTCAGAAATTCGTACCTTTTTTTTTTTTTTTAATAAGTATCATTCATTATGAGTTTTGTTACTATCAATCATATTAGTTTTAGGTTAATTTGGTAATATTGTATAGGCGAAGGGCATGAGGAATATAGATAGGGAGATAAGGTATCTTTGAGTATCTGATGTGGCTTTATATATAATGTCAGAAGTAGTACTCTGTACAGCTACAGCTTTGTGTATAACGTTCAAACCAGAAGTAAAATCAATTGTCAGTTGAATTTCACAGTTTTGAACTGGAACAAAGCTAAAAGATTTAAATTTTTAAAAGGTTACATTATTCAGGATTTAACAAGAGGTATGAAATATCCTGGACCTGTGCGCTGGATTTCAATACAAGCTATACATAGCTATTGATTTTCAGCCCGTCATCACTCTTTTCGGAGCAATGATACTTTGCATTTGCTCACCAACAGTACCTCCGTTTTGTGGTGTGCAGCGCACCCCAACACCTCTTCCACCAGCCTGTTATTGACAATACAATGTCATCCGCAAAATCAACGATCACTACGCCAACATCAGCACACTGTTGTACAATCCGATCCAGAGGATGGAACCTTTCAAAACCTCCGTCTTGATCTTCAACGTTGTCTACCCCATAACTGTCTCGTGACCCAACACCCGGTTCTGGAAGTAATTTCTCAGCAGAAGAAGTGATACACGTTTTGCCGAGCTGAAAAATCCCTAATATCCCGCACCCAAGCTCGCGCAACCCCTAAAAGGTCGTATAGGTTTCACAAGCCTTTTTTTAGGCTTTTTAGTTGATTGCGTAAGGTGTGAGATTTTTTGGATTTTTCAGCATGGCAAAACTTGTGTCACTCTTCCTCTTGTGTACTTATTTCAAATTACCCCAAGGTGTGCAAACTTGTGATGCTAGTTGAAATGCTTCAAATACTTGGAAAAATCATATTTGTAACTGGGATTTTCTATACCATCTCTCTTGCTAACCTTCATATGCTTCCCAAGTGCACAAAATTCATTATATGGGAAATATAACTTTTTGAGGAAGACTCAAGCAACGTGTAAAAAAAATTTGTCGGCAAAATCATGCATGATAAAAATAAACAAAGCTGTGAAAGCACGTAAGGCTTGTTTTAACAACATGTCCTAGCTGTGACAATATGTTTACGTATCTAGTATACTGAAAAAAATAATCATAGGGATGGATTACTTCCGCTAAAAGTTGAAAAGCTTCCTTTTCAACTTACCCTTAATGATCGTAAGACTTTAGCCATATTCACAAAACTTGATCAATCTGAAAAGTACTTCATAATATAGTTCGCAGAAATTCTTCAAACTTTGTAGAGCTGCTGCAAAGTTCACAGATTGTTTTGCAAAGTTTGAACTTACATATTTCTCAAAATATCAGTTCAGTTCAAAGAACTTCAGTGTTCAGCATTCCACCATTGCCAGCAGAGCTCCGTAATGTTTAAAAAAAAAAGCTTTGATAAAGTTCAAAGAGCTTAAGAAAAAAAAAAGGAGAACTTGAGCAAAGTCAGAAATCTTGTTGGTCATACTTTAACAACACCGCTGAGAACAGACTTACCGAAAAACGAGCGAGCGATCGACGCGGTTGTGCACTTTGCCCTTGTTGTTGTTTTTCCCATTTTTTTTCAGCTGCCTAAACAAATTTAGAACGCTCTGAATTTTGTTTCAAATTCGGAATAAAATAAAACAAAGCATATGACAGTTTTATTATTTTTACATCAAAACTGTTCGAAAATTAAATTTGGAACGCACCGGCTCCTCAGGATTCTTCTTAAATTCTCATCAAAATTCCTCTGGAATTCCTCTCAGAACTTCTCTGGAATTCCCCTTAATATTCGTCTAAATCATTTTCGGTTCTATACCTAATTAAAATATTCCACAATATGGAGAAATTCTCGAAAATTTTTTACAAACAAAGAAGTAGGGAAATGATGGTAATAACAAAGAAATAGGGATATGATGGTCAGCGAGTTCAGACTTGTTGCTGCAACTTGAAATTATTAACGAAAAAGTAGAACGTATACAAGATTCAAACAGATGCACGACCGGACGTTGACTCAAAGTTTGACGTTTGACTTGATTCCATAGACACTACCACAATGACAAAAATAAAAATATAACTTGGATGAAACGCGTTTCAAATTTGAACAAAAATAGAACAACGTAGTATTCCAGTTTTAAATTTTAACATGAAACTGTTCGAAATTATCCAACTAGAACGCCTTGCTGAAGTTGCCTTTGTTATAAATCCAGTTCTATTTTGTAACGACCATAGACTCCTGGAGATGCCCTGAAAATGGAAAGTTTGGTTTGGTCTATTTAAATGTCAAAATTTAGAATAGACCTCGACCGCTGAAAACGGCCTGAAGTTGCCTTTGTTATAAATCCAGTTCTATTTTGTAACGACCATACACTCCTGGGGATGCCCTAATTGATTGATGCTCTGCACGCTATGTTGAGAATACCTAAAATCAGGTATTTATATTACCTAAAATTAGGTATTCTTGACAATACCCAAAATATCGGTCAAATTAAACGATAATAAACAGTAATTTTTACTGACATTTAGGTAATGTTCACTTTCGAATATTGGACTTATTATTCACCTGAAATTGATTAAATTTTACGTCACTGAAGCAAGGCGGCCGCCATATTTTTCCAAGTGAAACCGTAATTAATTTTCTTATTAATCTCTCAATTAATAGTTATCTCATTTCCAAATCTTGAAGCAATAACTTTTGCATTCTTTTTTTTATTCTAGCACCGACGGATCCTTGTTGGCCAACGAGAATTTGGTGCAGAACGGTGCAATTCGGCATCAATGTTGGGTCGATGCAGAAAAATATTTCTGTAGTGGAGGAATCCAGGTACGTAATGCAAAAGTGAGGTTAAATGGCGTCGATGGCGCTCTTGCAAAATTTATTTTTCGAGCTGTTTAAGCAAAGTTATTGATGATTAAGCAGAAAATCGTCGTTAATGACGATACTGACCAATTCCATACGGTTTAAAAAATAGTCAGAAAGTTATTATCAATTTCAGTTCTAGATACTACGATGTTTAACCTCACTTTAGCTTAACTTGGATTCTTCCATACTCTTCATTGATACTTTTTTTTTAAATACAAAATAAAATCTGTCATACATTTGAACATTTGTTTCTCCTTGAGTGCAGAATTTTTAAAACTTTTCCGAATAGATAATTAGAAATTGTTAAATTGCATGTCTTTTTTGAAGCATTCTGTAAAATAAAACTACAAAAATACCAAATTTTGAGTAAAAAATAACGAGTAAAAAACGGTACTTTTTAACGTTTATCTTCCTTCAATACTATTAACCAATATTAGGTAATCTGTGTTTACGCATAATTTAGGTATGTGCACCTTTGAGCGATTATCGGTACTTTTAACGATCTTTAGGTATTCTAATTCTAGCGTGTGTTTCATATTCATCCTTAACCTTTCAGCAGTGCACTCGCGCCAACTTTTGAAACACGAGCACTGGCGCATAGATCATCACACGGAATGTATTAACCTCACTTTTTTGACAGTTCAGGGACCTTGTTTACAAGGTGTTAGAATTCGAAACGCTCAAACGAAATTTTTCATTGTTTTTTTTCCGGATTTTGTACGATTAGATTCAGGAAATAAACACTGGTGTCTGTTTTTCGGCTGTTTTACTTCAATTGTAATAAATTTAGAGCACAAGATCTCAAACCGATCTTCCCGAAAATATTCTAAGTTCACGTAAACAAGCTCTCTGAACTGTCAAAATTGCATTGATCGTGCTATCATGCAATGATCTATTGTACTCTGTGCAACATATTTTTTCCCGCCCAGAAAAAAAAGCGTTGCCGAAAATGAAAACGGATCGTAACTTCTTGACAAAATAGTCAAAAGGTCGAAAGTAACATATGTAAACAAAGACTTCTAGCGTATTTTTCTGAGATCAACTTGCTCCCACAAGCAAAATAGCACCAGAAACAGATACAGGGAGTTATTACCTTCCCGTCGGTAGTGGATATAGATATTAGCAACCTGCCATTTCCAGGAAATTTACGTTTCAAGTCATTGTTTACAATTGTTACTTTCGACCTTTTGACGATTTTGTCTAGAATTAGTTCACGTTTTCAGGATTTTTCCCTTTTAACGGTTATTTAGTTCATAATTGCGTGATTCAGTTCACGGTGCATTTTTGCTTGTTCTCGAATTCATGACTGCAGCTCACGGATCTGGGCACGGATTTTTTTCCGTGCGGAATATATCGTTATACGGATCACATAGAATGTTACTGTCTTCAGCAAAGTTATTTAGTAGGTCAAGGCCTTTTTGTTGGCAAACAGTTTTGTATCTCTCACTACGCAGCGCTACTGTGCTAATTATTTTTGTTTTGTTTTAATAAGGCTTTATATTGGTATCTTGACTAGTTAAAATATTTCTGTCTTCGACAATGTTGTTCAGTTGAACAAAACCCGTTTGATTGATCACTGGCAGCTCAATATTACACTAGTATGCCAATGTTTTTCCTGAAGCAGCCATACCTGGGGGTCGTGAACTTGTGGTAAGATGTTGTCTTCCGATAAGTTTTTCAGTGGGACAAGACCTTTTTATTGATGACCTGCTGTTCACAATTTTTCCGCTGTGACTTGGCATTTTGACCATTAAAAAGGTTTCTGTCTTCGATACAGTTGTTCACCTTTTCATTGGTGACCACCAGTTCTGAATCTGTCCGCCTCGCGGCGCAAGTGTGCTTGTAAATTTTAGGAATATTCTGGATCCGTCTCAAATACAAGGCTTCAGTCTTCAGCAAGGCTATTGACTAGGACCCTTTGACTTGTGACCAGTAGATCAGGATGTTTTGGCACAAGTGTACAAGTGGTTTTCCTGACTAAGGTATACCTAGTTATTCTGTCCATTTGGAATGATTTTGTCATCTAAAACGTTGTTCACGGAATCAAAACCTTTCGATTGATGATCATGCATAATCCGAAAGCGCACATTCGGTCATCTCTAGAGTGATCATCATCCGATTTTGAGTTTCCACCCGCTGAGCTGTATAAGATCACCTGCCCCAATGACGAGGCTTTGATTCTGGGAAAACAACAAGTGAAGTTCAGTACGGCTGAAATTTAAGGAGCTAGTCTCGCAGTCAATCACTTTTGTGCTATCACTTTGATGCATATTATAAGGATAATCAGGTAGTAACTAATTATTAAGGAGCATTTCGCTAGCTGGACTGTACAGTGTCCCGAAAAAATTGTGAACGATCGCTGTTGAAGAAGCGTCCGTGTTGCAGTGGCCAAAGTTTCTCAGTAAGCCGAATTGATATGTTCGTTTCCATTCGGTCCAGATGTCATCTTTCCGGAAAAAGGCGCAGGAATCCTCATTTTGGCAAACACTGCTGAAATCCCCGTTCTGGTAAGAGGTGCTGGAATCCCCTACCCGTCCGGCATTGGAGCCGGACCTGCTAGCAATGAGTCAATAATAACGTCCACGGCAGACGAGAAAGCCAAGTTTATTTTACTTTTGTGAACCATCTGGTTGAATAAAAGTCCACTTTGGGCAACGTAGAAATTCAAATTTCGTGTCACGTAAGGCTTGTTCGCAACAAAATCTGGACAGATTAAATTTGGAATAAAACAAATTTGCTATTAGTTCAATCCAAGATGCATTTTAAGTGCTGTTAGTTCAATCCAAGATGTATTTTTTGCATTATTAGTCATCTTAAAACTAATTACAGTTACTTAATTAGGCTGCATGAAGAAACTACAAACTTTTTAGTTTACTCCAGCCATTAGGGTCTTTGCAGACTTCTCTGTAACCGATTTAGCTGCGTTTGCCCAAGATTTTCGAAATTTTTCTATATTTGTAGTTTGTTGTTTATATTGAGAGAGTTCTCTCTTCATGAGAGCCAAATACCGAACGATAGGTCGCAACTGCGGGCAGTTAGGTGGATTCGCCTCGTTCGGTACAACATGGACTCCATTCGCTTTAGACTGGCCATTATTACATTGTCATAAACAGTAGATTAATGTTATGAAAACATTACTTTTGTGAATTAATAATTAATTTATTAAGAATCGTGGATTTCTCTTACCGGCATTCTTCTTTCGACACACTGCTTCGGAATGTATTTTTGAGGATCGCAGCAAGCCGTGCTTTGAAAATGACGTGTTTTGTTTTTGCTCCGCCGTTTTCGTGGAAAGAAAATTAAAAAATATTGCTTCATTCAACTAAAATAAATGGTGAAATTATAGTTTTTCCGAGTGCTTTGCGTAGGACGTTGAGAATGGAATTCCTCTCATAGTTTGTTATGGTCGTGTTTCTTGTGATGGATTCTTTTTTCCCATTTAGTGTCCCGCTCCTGCATCCGGACGAGCTTTCCAGCATCAGATCAGGGGGTGCGACTCTATCTCAGATGCAGAATATTTTTTGTTATGCTATTGTGCGATGTGCGCACGCTTAGTAGAGAGAAAGAAGATTTTAAAGATTTGGGTGAAGATTTTAAAGATTTACTGCAAAAAGATGCAGCACGGTGCAAGTAGATGGATTAAGATTCACAAGTTGAAACAAGATTTTTCAAAGATTGATTCGCTAGCGTGAGATTTTTCGATCATCTTGAATCTGGATTTAGATGTGTCGCACCCCCAGCATCAGATAAGGAACATTGGTGAGGTCGTTTTGATTATCAAAAATAAACCTTAACTATATACACGCCAGGATCAAGAACTTCCATTTTTGATTCTGGAAGTGTGAAAACTTACCCAAGTAACATTGTTAACACCATCCTGCTTTATAAAGTTTCATTAAAGTTTGATGAAAGCCACTTGAAATCAATTTGGTTTTATTTTGGCACCAAGAGGTGCCAATAGGTTTCATATTTTAGCCAGGTTTATGAGAACCCACACAGCTTGTTTACAACAATCTTAAAACCTCGTTTCTCAAATTCTATTTACTCCTATCAAAGGTTTTATTTCAACTTTATGAACTCGTAAAATGCTGTATTGAAATGCCGTTTTAGGACTCATTAATTTTATCTTATTATGATCAGTTGTAAAAGCATTTTAAAACCATTTTGCCTCCAGTAAATGCATTAAACGGCAATTGCGGTCATTGCGAAGAATAATTGGCTTTATGGCAACACTGTGATTTTTTTCCAATCGCCATACTGAAGTATGAGAAATAATTGAAATGTGGAAAAATAAATGCATCAAATGTTCAATGGTATGCAAATAAACTGTAGATCAGAGACTAATTCCGACATCCTTTTAGATAATCTAATCCAATTCCAAGCACTTTTCAAAAAAAACATGATTAATTTATCGAATATATTTGTTTAAATTTGATTTAATTTTTTTTAATTTTTGGCTCTTATCGTGCAAATATTCACCATAAAAATAATTGCGCATATAATTTGGAGCATAATACGCTGTAGAAAACACAATTTGTTTTGCATATTTTGCTATCAAACAAAATTTCCCGCAACACTAGATCTTTTTTTTACTGCTGAATGAATCAGGAGAGCAGAGAATCGAACAAAGCATAGCAACAAAAACCAACCTCGATTTCACAGTGAAGTTTGACAGCTGTGGCCATTTGGCCACATTCTGGTTTTCATGGCAGCCAATAGGTTTTATGAAGGTTCTCAAGTAGTCATAACATCTGTCACTAGAACATTTTCAAAATCTTTATGTTCTTATAAAGGTTTTATTAACTTGTTTTCACAACCGTCTATAGAGTGGGCCATTTTGTACAAATTTCGGCTTTAAAGAAGCATAGAGGAGGTGTGGGTAGAAAAAACAGTTTTGAATGTAGTTTTATCAACAAAACCAGGAGGAGTGCTAACCGGCTGGAATAAAACTAAAATTGTTACTTGGGTACTGTTTGAGATTTCAAGAGAAAGATGGAGGGAGAACCGCCACGACTAGCGTATCTGAAGATACTGTACGAAATCTGATGGTGAGTGTACCACAGAAAGTTCGAGAATTTTACAGAGAGAAGTATTAACATCTCAATCAACTGCAACTATTCAACTCTATTATACTGAAATAAACAATCGGGTTTGTTGATTTATAACTCACATTTTCCAATAACGTACTTATTCCTGGGAACTTGGATCCTATTGATGCTATTGAACCCGCGGTAGTTCTCACTAGGCCATGGGGGCTTAAGAAAAGTAGTGTAAATTCAATGAAGATAAATTCACAATTTTTGACTCAAAACCAGTTACAGACTTAAATGGAGGAAAACAAAATGAGTTTAAGGCCACTTCAACAGCAAGACCAACAAATGCAGATATGATAGAAGAGGAGTAGTACTAAGCCGGCTTACATGAAATTCATATCGTATATTGTATGAATGTATGGTGTAAAGATGGCATTTTGTGAATCGATTAGCAATACGAATGTTTATTATCATATTTTTTTATTTTTTTCATCGTCTCATGTTTACAAAACAAGTGTAAGCGAATCTACGAAAACGGCGGTAAGGACCAACAAAACTGTACTTTCAATACCGTTCCCTGTCTGATGACCTGCGAAATGTTTGCTGCTATTCGTGTTATTTGAGTCCGGTATTATCATCATAGAAGCTGGGCCGTATTATTTGTTGACTTTGCTGTATCCAATTTAGGAAAACATACACAGAAAAATGATGAATCTTAACAAGCGCGTAAAATTTCACCTCGTTTAATTACAAGCCAAAGCAAGCATAAACAACGTAATTGTTTTCAATCTCTCATACATGCATACAACATTTGTGGGAGTCTTCCATACAATAGACCTGATTTCAGCGATATCTGGTTTAATTTTACATGAAAGATCCCATTAATTTATGCTAAATCTAGCATTCTCTTTATGTGCATTAGATAACGCAGCCTTTCAAATGTTTCTTTCTATTTGTGTATATAAAGCCTCAGAATCTTTGGTGAATAGTTTTGTTGATACAGCACGATGTAATCAGATGAGATTTTCAGGTTAAAATTTATTTTGACATTCCTAAACATGGTGCTGACATTGCATAAAAATGGGTAAAATGGTGCTTGACATTGCATGCTAACAAAAATAGAAAAGAAAAAGTAGCTTATAATTAGTAGTTAATTTAAGAATAGAAAAATCACTCACTACAAGAGCTCAATAAGCCTGAAATAAGAAGAAATTTGGGAAGAAATAGAATCCACTTCATTTTAAAATATTTTCTCCTTTTGTTGCAGTCCATATTGTAAACTCAAGTTTTCATTTATCATTCAGATGTGACAACATGTTCATACAGTGGAACTGGGAGAGTTAGTTACACCCTTATTATCTGCTAGTTCGCCTCATATGCCAAATAGTATCCTTTTCAACAGCCATCTTAAACCGGCTACATCACATTTGCTTCGTTTGGCACGAATGGACACACCCTCAACGTGTTGAGGTCAGCGACAGCCAACCTCACTTCGAAAGGAAATGGTAGATTCTGTGTAAAACGTACTGAAACCGAACAATCAGAAGAGCGATTGAAAATAGATCATCGAGATGATGGCACGGTGTGGGCACTGATCGACGACCGCGACCACCACACTATCCGGTTCGCGCCTCAAGCCTCCTTTCCTCGGCTGACAATGGCTCCGATTGGGAACCGAACCACCATGATGATCATCATTAGTTACATCACCACCACCACGGAAGTGCGACTGAGAGAAAGGAATATCGCGGACGCATCGAAAAAGGCGGACGCGGATTTTCGAAAGAAAGCGGAATGACTGCGAGTTAGATCCGACTACTAGCGCATCGACGTCGCATTGGTGTCGTAGGATGGAGCAAGAGATTGAGGGGATGGAGCCACGGCGAGCCCGTGTCCGACTGGGAACAGGGCTTCCTCTCCGTCTCACAGTACCAAATTACACCTTAACCACATTGACTACGTGAAATTAAGCGAGAAGCAATGCAATCGGATAAATAGGAGAGTCTAAGTGGTAAGCTCGCTGACGAACGATGAACGGACGCAACTGGGGGAAAAAAGTGGATCTGGTGTAATTTCCGAGAAAGTCAAGTACCGGCGGTAAATATCTAGCGTAGCTCTTCTCCGCTCTTTTCCTTATTTATAACTAGCTGAACCCGGTGCGTGCGCTGCTACGCTTGCAACTAAATGAAGGAAAATTTAATATAACTGTCACGTTTATGGTTTTTTTTTCGAAATGAGTTTTTTTCTTCTTGAATAAGCAGGGGTTCAAACTTCTATCAAAACATGCTTCTTACCCGAGAAATACACGGTTTGTGTTTAAGTAACCTGGATAATTCTCATTTTTGGTTGAAATTTGTGTTTCATTTGTATGGGAGCCCTCCCTTCCAGAGGGGGTGGTTTCTCAAACCACCATACAATCATTGACTTCAAAACCCTCCACATGCCAAATTTGGTTCCATTTGCTTAATTAGTTCTCGAACCATCACACTGGGCTCATCGATTATAATAAAAATGTGAGTTTCATTTGTTTGAAGCCCCCCCCCCCCAGAAAGGGAGGGGTCTTGAACTACCATAGAAACATTCTTGCCTTCAAAACCCCCACATGCTAAATTTGATTCGATTTGCTTGATTAGGTCTCGGGTTATGATGAAATTTGTGTCTCATTTGTATGAGAGCGCCCCTTCCTGAGAGAGAAGGGGTCTCAAACAATCATAAGAACCTTCCCCAGCCCCAAAAACCCCTTCATATAAATTTTCACGTTGGTCGGTTCAGAACTTTCCGTGTCTATAAGGGTCTGACAGACAGAAATTCATTTTTATGTATATAGAAATCTAGCCTCCAAAAACCTCCATATGCTAAAAGTGGTTTCATTTACTTGATTAGTTCTCGAGTCATGCAGAAATTTGCTTTTTATTTGTAGGGGAGGGGTATTGAACTGCTATAGAAACATTTCTTGCCTCCAAATACCTCCACCTGCCAAATGTGGTTCCATTTGCTTGATTAGTTCTCGAGTTATGCAGAAATTTGTGTTGCATTTGTATGTAAACCCCCCTCCCTCCCCCTTCCAGATGGCGTAGGAGTCTCAAACTTCCATGGAAACATTTCTCTCCTCCAAAAACCTCCACATGCCAAATTTGGTTCCATATGCTTGATTGGTTCTCGAGTTATGCACAAATTTGTGTTTCATTAGCATGAGAGCCCCCCTCTTACAGAGGGCGGAGGGGTCTTGAGTTACTTTAGAAACATTTCTTGCCTTCAAAAACCTCTACCTGCCAAATTTGGTTCCATTAACTTGATTAGTTCTAGAGTTATGCAGAAACTTGTGTTTCATTTGTATGGGAGCCTCCCTTTATAGAGAGGGGAGGGGTCTCAAACTACCATAAAAACATTTCTTGCCTCCAAAAACTTCCGCATGCTAAATTTGGGTTTCTTTGCTTGATCAGTTCTCGAGTTATACAGAAATATGTGTTTCATTTGTATGGGAGCCTCCCTTTATAGAGAGGGGAGGGGTCTCAAACTACCATAAAAACATTTCTTGCCTTCAAAAACTTCCGCATGCTAAATTTGGGTTTCTTTGCTTGATCAGTTCTCGAGCTATACAGAAATATGTGTTTCATTTGTATGGGAGCCTCCCTTTATAGAGAGGGGAGGGGTCTCAAACTACCATAAAAACATTTCTTGCCTCCAAAAACTTCCGCATGCTAAATTTGGGTTTCTTTGCTTGATCAGTTCTCGAGCTATACAGAAATATGTGTTTCATTTGTATGGGAGCCTCCCTTTCTAGAGAGGGGAGGGGTCTCAAACTACCATAAAAACATTTCTTGCCTCCAAAAACTTCCGCATGCTAAATTTGGGTTTCTTTGCTTGATCAGTTCTCGAGTTATACAGAAATATGTGTTTCATTTGTATGGGAGCCTCCCTTTATAGAGAGGGGAGGGGTCTCAAACTACCATAAAAACCTTCTTTGCTTTCAAAAACTCACACATGCTAAATTTGGTTTCTTTTGCTTGATTAGTTCTCGAGTTGTGTAGAAATTTGTGTTTCATTTGTATGGGAGCCCCCCTTTCCAGTGAAGGGAGGGGTCTCAAACTATCATAAGATTATTTTCCGGCCCTAAAAATCTCTGCATACAAAATTTCACGCCGATCGGTCCTTCCGCTTGCGAGTATAAAACGTATGAGTGTCAAAGCAACAATTCTTGACGCCAATTCTTTTTACCCTTCTTACACCAAAAGAAGGGTATTAAGATCGCTTGAAAATTCGACTTTTTATCCGAGGCCCAGAGGGCCGAGTGTCATATACCATTCGACTCAGCTCGACGAACTGAGCACATGTCTGTGTGTATGTATGTGTGTGTGTGTGTGTGTGTGTGTGTGTGTGTGTGTGTGTGTGTGTGTGTGTGTGTGTGTGTGTGTGTGTGTGTGTGTGTGTGTGTGTGTGTGTGTGTGTGTGTGTGTTACAAATAATGTCACATCGGTTTCTCAGCCATTTGTGAACCGATTTCAGTTCTGTTGACGGCAAATGAAAGCTACAACATTCCCATAGAACGCTATTGATTTTTTTTTATTCGGACATTTCGTTACGAAGATATCAACGAAACAGTACTTGACGGCCTATTATAATAGTAATCAAACAGTTTAGTCTCCGATTACATACTGAGCTATTTGTGTACCGATTTTAGTTTTGTTAGCGCCAAATTAAAGTTATAAAATCTTCAAATAACTGGTCAAAATTTCATTATGATTGGATAATCCTTCATGGAGATATGACCAAAACAATACCTGAGAGCACATAATTGTGAGATGAAAATATACTCGTTGCAGTTCAAAACCGAACAAGACCACTCACCCCAATCGATGCCGCTTGTATTCTATTGTTCTGCATCTGGTGCGTTGTATAGCACATTCAGCGGACTAGCCACACTATGCGACTCTATAGAATTAGAGTAGGATCGGTTGGCTCGAGTGGTCCGGTTTTGAACTGCAACGAGTATATTCGAAAATTACACAAAGTCTCCATTCACTATAACTACACAATTTTCAACGAACATGTACTTGTTAAGCATCTTGAATCCATATCGATAATCAAAATTGACGCTTAGGATTGTGTAATAATTCATTCTATGGACTGATTATATGGAATTTCTAATATTTATGTAATTTTTCCTTTTATATACCTAATATAAACAGGTCGTTAAAGACTATTAATGGCAATATTTTAATCACATCGATGAACAATACGTTCAGGATTGACAAATAATTCATTTTATAAACTGAATGTATGACATATCGAATATTCCTGGTTCTTCCTGGAATTTCTGATGAAAATATGTATACAGTACCATATTGGCCACATTTGAGTTCGTAATTCTGGTGAAGTGTAAGAAGGGTTCAGTCTCACCATCGGTGGATTAATTCAGGTTTTTCACTTAATGTTTGATTTTCAATTATTTCTAGCATTAAAATAAACTGATCGTTGAACACTGTTAGTGTTATTTTTCACTATATCGAAAAAGAATACGTTCAGGCTTGTCTAATAGTATTTTTTTATTAATTGAATATATGAAGTATCGAATATCTTCGGAACTAACTTCTTTTTACCCTTCTTACACCAAAAGAAGGGTATTAAGATCGCTTGAAAATTCGACTTTTTATCCGAGGCCCAGAGGGCCGAGTGTCATATACCATTCGACTCAGCTCGACGAACTGAGCACATGTCTGTGTGTATGTATGTGTGTGTGTGTGTGTGTGTGTGTGTGTGTGTGTGTGTGTGTGTGTGTGTGTGTGTGTTACAAATAATGTCACATCGGTTTCTCAGCCATTTGTGAACCGATTTCAGTTCTGTTGACGGCAAATGAAAGCTACAACATTCCCATAGAACGCTATTGATTTTTTTTTATTCGGACATTTCGTTACGAAGATATCAACGAAACAGTACTTGACGGCCTATTATAATAGTAATCAAACAGTGGTAGTCTCCGATTACATACTGAGCTATTTGTGTACCGATTTTAGTTTTGTTAGCGCCAAATTAAACTTATAAAATTTTTAAATAGTTGATCAAAATTTCATTAGGATTGGATAATCCTTCATGGAGATATGACCAAAACAATACCTGAGAGCATATAATTGCACATAATTCGTTGCAGTTCAAAACCGGAAAACACAATTCGCACTAATCGATCCTGTTTGCATTCTATAGTGTCGCATCTGTTACGTTTTATGACGCATGAGATAGTCAGAACTGACGGTTAAAAATTGTCTAATACTTCATTTTATATATTGAATATTTGAAACATAGTATATTTCTACAACTTCTCTTTTTACCCTTCTTACACCAAAAGAAGGGTATTAAGATCGCTTGAAAATTCGACTTTTTATCCGAGGCCCAGAGGGCCGAGTGTCATATACCATTCGACTCAGCTCGACGAACTGAGCACATGTCTGTGTGTATGTATGTGTGTGTGTGTGTGTGTGTGTGTGTGTGTGTGTGTGTGTGTGTGTGTGTGTGTGTGTGTGTGTGTGTGTGTGTTGGTACAAATAATGTCACATCGGTTTCTCAGCCATTTGTGAACCGATTTCAGTTCTGTTGACGGCAAATGAAAGCTACAACATTCCCATAGAACGCTATTGATTTTTTTTTATTCGGACATTTCGTTACGAAGATATCAACGAAACAGTACTTGACGGCCTATTATAATAGTAATCAAACAGTGGTAGTCTCCGATTACATACTGAGCTATTTGTGTACCGATTTTAGTTTTGTTAGCGCCAAATTAAACTTATAAAATTTTTAAATAGTTGATCAAAATTTCATTAGGATTGGATAATCCTTCATGGAGATATGACCAAAACAATACCTGAGAGCATATAATTGCACATAATTCGTTGCAGTTCAAAACCGGAAAACACAATTCGCACTAATCGATCCTGTTTGCATTCTATAGTGTCGCATCTGTTACGTTTTATGACGCATGAGATAGTCAGAACTGACGGTTAAAAATTGTCTAATACTTCATTTTATATATTGAATATTTGAAACATAGTATATTTCTACAACTTCTCTTTTTACCCTTCTTACACCAAAAGAAGGGTATTAAGATCGCTTGAAAATTCGACTTTTTATCCGAGGCCCAGAGGGCCGAGTGTCATATACCATTCGACTCAGCTCGACGAACTGAGCACATGTCTGTGTGTATGTATGTGTGTGTGTGTGTGTGTGTGTGTGTGTGTGTGTGTGTGTGTGTGTGTGTGTGTGTGTGTGTGTGTGTGTGTGTGTGTGTGTGTGTGTGTTACAAATAATGTCACATCGGTTTCTCAGCCATTTGTGAACCGATTTCAGTTCTGTTGACGGCAAATGAAAGCTACAACATTCCCATAGAACGCTATTGATTTTTTTTTTATTCGGACATTTCGTTACGAAGATATCAACGAAACAGTACTTGACGGCCTATTATAATAGTAATCAAACAGTGGTAGTCTCCGATTACATACTGAGCTATTTGTGTACCGATTTTAGTTTTGTTAGCGCCAAATTAAACTTATAAAATTTTTAAATAGTTGATCAAAATTTCATTAGGATTGGATAATCCTTCATGGAGATATGACCAAAACAATACCTGAGAGCATATAATTGCACATAATTCGTTGCAGTTCAAAACCGGAAAACACAATTCGCACTAATCGATCCTGTTTGCATTCTATAGTGTCGCATCTGTTACGTTTTATGACGCATGAGATAGTCAGAACTGACGGTTAAAAATTGTCTAATACTTCATTTTATATATTGAATATTTGAAACATAGTATATTTCTACAACTTCTCTTTTTACCCTTCTTACACCAAAAGAAGGGTATTAAGATCGCTTGAAAATTCGACTTTTTATCCGAGGCCCAGAGGGCCGAGTGTCATATACCATTCGACTCAGCTCGACGAACTGAGCACATGTCTGTGTGTATGTATGTGTGTGTGTGTGTGTGTGTGTGTGTGTGTGTGTGTGTGTGTGTGTGTGTGTGTGTGTGTGTGTGTGTGTGTGTGTGTGTTACAAATAATGTCACATCGGTTTCTCAGCCATTTGTGAACCGATTTCAGTTCTGTTGACGGCAAATGAAAGCTACAACATTCCCATAGAACGCTATTGATTTTTTTTTTATTCGGACATTTCGTTACGAAGATATCAACGAAACAGTACTTGACGGCCTATTATAATAGTAATCAAACAGTTTAGTCTCCGATTACATACTGAGCTATTTGTGTACCGATTTTAGTTTTGTTAGCGCCAAATTGAAGTTATAAAATCTTCAAATAACTGGTCAAAATTTCATTATGATTGGATAATCCTTCATGGAGATATGACCAAAACAATACCTGAGAGCACATAATTGTGAGATGAAAATATACTCGTTGCAGTTCAAAACCGAACAAGACCACTCACCCCAATCGATGCCGCTTGTATTCTATTGTTCTGCATCTGGTGCGTTGTATAGCACATTCAGCGGACTAGCCACACTATGCGACTCTATAGAATTAGAGTAGGATCGGTTGGCTCGAGTGGTCCGGTTTTGAACTGCAACGAGTATATTCGAAAATTACACAAAGTCTCCATTCACTATAACTACACAATTTTCAACGAACATGTACTTGTTAAGCATCTTGAATCCATATCGATAATCAAAATTGACGCTTAGGATTGTGTAATAATTCATTCTATGGACTGATTATATGGAATTTCTAATATTTATGTAATTTTTCCTTTTATATACCTAATATAAACAGGTCGTTAAAGACTATTAATGGCAATATTTTAATCACATCGATGAACAATACGTTCAGGATTGACAAATAATTCATTTTATAAACTGAATGTATGACATATCGAATATTCCTGGTTCTTCCTGGAATTTCTGATGAAAATATGTATACAGTACCATTTTGGCCACATTTTAGTTCGTAATTCTGGTGAAGTGTAAGAAGGGTTCAGTCTCACCATCGGTGGATTAATTCAGGTTTTTGCTAGGATGACTCCTGTTTCTAGATATTACTTGTCTAGATTGATCCGAGAGTAACAATTATCAACTTCACCAATAATCGTCATCAATGATGTCTCTAACACAAAAGACAACGGTTACGCGGAAATCAACTGCAGATGGACTTCGTGATGACAGGCAGACACTGTTTTTTTCCAAAGATATTAACGTAGTGATGGGTGTTCGGGTTGAGATAGTTTCAGCTTGGTTCATAAACAAAACTAGGATTGTACAGAAACTAAGCAAGGAATTCAAACACTACCTGAAAACCCTAACGAGATAGATTTGAAAATTAGGCAACGGGTATGAACCTAGGTTCAAAAATTAGGAAAGTGATTTCACCAGTATTCGACTAGCGAGTATTGAAATCTCATCCAGACGGGCCAGGAAGCAGTAAAAGTGAACATAAATTTGGACTCCCATAATTAGGAACTATGGTACTGAAACTTGTAATCAGGAAAGTTTGAAGGCCTACAAGAACAACTTCGTGTGAAACAAAATCCATTCATAAGTCAGCCTTATGAAATTCAAAAGCATCGTTCATAAGTTGAACCTTATGAAATTAATTTTCAGGCAAAAAGATTATTTGCCTGAGTGACTGATCTGATCACGAGCTTATGTACAATGGCGTAGTAATCCATTCGAAATTCTTAAGATATACTTTATGAAACAGCATGAGTATTTTGATTCCACAAGGCCCTTATAATATCCAAGTGTTTCAATCATTTTCTCAGTTAATTGTAATGATTTTCTTAAATTACACATAACAATATCATAACACCGCCTTATGAATGTAATGACTGTATAACATTCATAAGGTACAAGTATTAAAAAAAACAAAAACCGTGCCTTAAGTTATTGTTTTGGTTACTCTTGATGGATTCTGAATCCGGATCAGAGGACTGAAGAATGCGTAAGTTCTTGAAGCCTGCCACTTTTGGTGCGGCGCTAGTGACGATTTTAAAATTTTAGGCTCGATTCACAACAAATTGTATTTTTCTACAATATTTCTTCTACCAAACTACTAGTATCAGTAATTAAGATAAAACCCTATAATACCTGGCTGATAAACAATGAAAAATACTATCGTTGTGATAACCACTTCACTAAGAACAACACGGAAGATTTTTCTCTCGAATTAAATTAACGATAAAACACAACAACTTCCACCGCGAATATTGTGTTTGCTGCATATAGCCTTCATGAGCTCGGTTTTCAAATTAACGGTCAAATTAACACCACACGCATCACCAAGTTTTCGGCTTCACGATTGTTGTTCGTCGATGACAGCCAGGGGCCGGCAACCCTATCCTAGTTATTAGCGTTTGACAGTATGTAACATTTCACGGGCCTTATTTGAATAAGGCCCATCTGACGTTTGTTACTGTGGGTACGAACTAGGGTACGAACACCTGCATTGTTTACAAACAATGAATCTTTTGATGTTTGGATGTTGGAGATGTTGGCTGCAGAAAAATGGCTGCCAGTCAAGTCCCTGATGGCAGCAGCTTTAGTCCTGTGATCCCGATATTCCCGATTCCGAGCTAATATACTTCTATCAGATGTAGAAAGTTGACGCCACCCGATATTGACACGGTGTTTTGACGTACAATGAGATGCCACATTGCGGAACTTCGATGGGCCCCTCGTCTTATCGCTGCAACAAAACTGAGAGATTAATTTTGAATTAAGATTAAGAGTGACGGCCGCTGAAGTGCAACTGTTATTTGGCAATGTCTTCTAAATTAACCATTATGGAATTTTACACACGCTGAGATTCAAGCTTTAATGGCTGTGATAATGTATAATAATTGTTTTCCTTAGGCATGTTGATTCATTGCTTCTAGTGGTTGATTCGTTTCGTGTATGATAGGAAAGTATTATCAAGTGAGAACTTTGACGCGAATATAGTATAAATATTAACGCGCATGAATATACAAATTAATGCTCTCATCATAGCTTTCTATACCGATAAACATTAATTGTTGGCATACTATTGGGTTGACTTGCATCGGACTTGTTTTTCAGTAAGTTTATAATGACAATGCTAGTATTAGTAGAATGAAACTTCCAGTAGAATTTAATAAATATTTCGAATATAAAAAAATATTTCTGAATATATATAATATATATACAATTTGCATTACCAAAGCTTAGGAGTTCCATAGCACTTAGAAATAATTTTCATAAGGTTATAAATTTAAACGCAAACAGTTGACGAAAGCAAATTATAAGTATTGATTGTGACAACAGTCATAGCATTTTACTAGGTAATTTTTTTAAAGTCAAACCTTTTGCTTGGCTAATTTTCATAAGGTTATTTAATGAACATCAATAGGTTTTTTTTTTGCATTAGTGTACCCCAACAGCAAGGACTGGGTGGTCAAGAAGACGTGACGTGATAGGAAGCCGCCACCAGTACAGGACTTGCCATGGCTTACAGTTCCTCCGCAGACAGACGTTCAAGCTCGAACAAAACGATTCAAATTTGTTGTGTAAAATTCCAAACCTAATACATTGGAATCATCTTGCACAGTAGCACCACCTGGTCAACTTATCGCTACAATTAATTTGAAAGTTTGAATCTGGCAATCAATTTTTTCCCTTTCCAATAAAAACAAATCTGTGGCGCCATCTGTTAGGTTATTGCTACTTGATATTTTGAGGAAAGCCATGTTTTTACAGAGGTAAATGAGATGAAGTTGAACGTCTGTCTGCGGTTCCTCCCAATGGCAAGATCAAATTGTACATACCTGTAAGCCTCACTATTCCGTTGTATAAAGAGCCAAAAACGGGTGTGTACATCCGTAAGCAGAAGCACTTACATGAAACCTAAGGAAAGGATAGAGAATCTCCTTCGAACGAAACGCTCTTATTACAGCAAATGAACACCTGCATAATCCCAAACCATTTCTGGACCATTTCTCTTATTGTTGACGCCCGTTTCCGTTTCTGTTACGACATTTACCCTTATAGATGTCAATTATAAACTAACTATCTCCTATATAGTTTTAATAATATGTCAGATGGTAAAAGGCCAAATAACAATATGCTGAATAGACAGTTAAGTTCAGTTACCATAAAAATGGCAATTTTCACGAACAAATTTTTTTCTGTACTCCACGCCAAAAAGTAGGTACACAATCCAGACTGAGTGCACACAATAAAAAACCTATGGCATACATGAACAATATGTGTTAATGTAGAGATTATAAGTTAGGTTATAGGTTAGTATCATGTTCAAACAAAATTTCTTTTTCTATCTCAATCCCATGTTAAATTCCGTTTACTGAAACGGAAAAGTAAAGAATCGAAAAGAAATTCCTGCAGCAGTATCCACCTGAAAAGAACGAAAAATAAAATTGGAATTTGTAAGGTTTCCACGCAAACTAATGGGAGCTGTCACTTTTACTTCCGGAAAAATATTCCGCTTGATTATTTCGTAAGTGAAGGTGACATTTCGGCCCATGCAGATCAATTGTTAAAATTCCGCTTGGTAATATTGAACAAAATTCCGTTACCTCTCTACTTTTTAAGTCGATACTGGCCTTATGTGATGAAAACGAGATTAAACTCAATGATGATAATAACATAAAATATGATAATATAACTTACATTCGAAGTATAGTTTTGACTATATAGCAAATTGTTTTTCGTTATGCGGGTAGATACTAGATAAGTAACTTTAAAAATAATGAATTTCTAAAATATCCCGGATAAAAAATTACCTTAAACAAACGATATCACAAATCCTCCAACCATTTCTTCAATGGTTTGGATGATACCCTAAAAAGGTCGTTAAGAAAAATAACCATACGAAATTTATTAGGGACTAACTAAACAAAAGCTTCATCTTTCGTAGTCTTCGTAGCAATTATAAATCAAGCTATATCAAAATATAATGTTATAATATTCCGTAAATTATACACATGGCAATAAATGACGTCGATAACTCTAGAGCAAAATTTCAATAGGTCGTAAGTGGAACCAACAAAAAAAAGAAAAAATTTTCATTTCATCAAAAAAAAAGATCAAAAAAATTTGAATTCCAATTGCGTGCCGTGCGGTGTCCCAAAAAAAAAATGATCCTGTGCACGCTAAAAAAAAAATGATTTTTGTTATGAGCCATGTTTTCAAACGTCCTGTGATGGGTGGGGACACAACTAAACACGGCCCACAGTAAAAGACAAAAAAAAAAAAAAATTTATAGCAGCGTGCACAGGCTCATATGTCGCATTCGTCAAGTCCGTTTCGACATGCAATCACCTGTCATGTTGCTTACGTCAAAATGTATTGGCTGGATAGGTCGGTGCAGAGCATAGAAAAGCACTTAAGTCAAATTGACAAAGCGACGAATGCGACAAAAGTTCGTTATGGAGTAGTATGTGACTTAAGCCAATTTTGATAAATTATATTTAGCAACAATTCGGTCCGATTCATATTATGTTGTGTATAATTCATATTGAGGAGTACCCAAGCTATCATTCCGTGAAAAAACATCAGTTTTGTTTATATTGTTACTTACGACCTATTGAAAATTTGCTCTAGAAAAAACTCACGATAATTCACGTTAGGGCTAAGCTACTTAAAATATTTAAAAATTTTCACCAAACACTTATCACAATATATTATATATGATATTAAACTACCTACCCCGAGGAACACATTCTTCTACATGCTTTTTCCAATCCACATGTGTTTTCGGAGTTTGTTATAAACTACTTAAAACTTATTTTAACAGATCCTCCACACCCCGACAAAACCAAAGGTTGGTGTTACCCGGTTTCCCCTCCCCCAAAACCGTTTCCGAGTCGGAATTTTTTCCTCCAACACACCCCGCCCCTTTATATTGTATACAAAAAAACCCCCAGTTCACAAATAACCCCCAACATACACCGCCCTTTGGTCGCGTATTTAGAGAAATATTTGTTTTTTTTAATTTCAAATTAGTAACGTTTACCAATCAAATTTAAAACTAGTTTTTAAAGAATTTATAACCAGTATTTTTAATGTTTTCCAAAACGTGCTTAGAATTGTGGAAGGAAGAATGTAAACAAATAGGTATTGTAACATTTTGTAGAGACCTGGATCAGGCAATCGGAAACGGGATAACTGTCGGGTTGATCACTGAGTTTTGTGGTCCACCGGGAAGCGGGAAGACGCAAATGTGGTAAGAAAAAGTTTTAAGCCTTTGGTATTGATTTATTATTAGTATTATTTTGCTACCATGTGAGAGAGCTAAACTAGTCTACGATGCTTGCAGTTTGCAGTTATGCATTAATGTTCAAATTCCTCTTTTGCTGGGAGGCCTTGGTGCAAAGGCCGTTTATTTTGATACGAACTGTGGGTTCCATCCACTTAGACTTGAAGGTAAGAAATGCTCAACCCTATAGTATTTTGTTTTAAATTGCTCAAATCATAAAACTGCCATAGAAATAGCTACCGCATGCATCAGACATTGTCATAACGTGGTTAAAAGACATGAAAAAGAACTTGCATCAGCCACAAATGATTTCACCGTCGATAGTTTAATGAACGGAGTTTACTACAAACGCATCAGTGGAACTGACGAGATGCTGGAAGGCATTGATATCCTGGAAAAGCTTCTCAGCGCAGGTGATAAGGTAAATGTTCTTTGCAAAGCAATGTGTTCGAATTGACATATTCGTTTGCCATTTATTTTAGATAAAGCTGGTGGTAATTGATTCAATATCCTTTCTAATCAGAAACAATATTCAGAGTACGCTGGAAAGAATAAAAGTGGATCACATCATACTCACTAAGCTCCATGTCCTTGCTCAGCGGTACAAGTGTGCCGTAAGTTGCTCTACTTAGTAAAATTATTGAGAATATAAGAGTCTAACGATGTTGTATCTACAGATAGTTATAACAAATGATGTGACAACTCGAATTAACGGACCTGACAGTAGTAAAATTGTTCCTGCCCTCGGTGATGCTCACAGCCATAAAATCAACCAACGAATAGTGCTTGGACAGTCAAGCGATGATCAACCTGGGTTGAGTATAGCATCTGTCGAGAAGGGTCTATTTCGGACACGCATGGTGGTTAAGTTTCAAATTAGCCAAGACGGAATAAGGGGTGTGAAGAAAAGGTGATAATAACTACGGACCAACCCTTCAATTTTATCAATGTGTTCTATTTATTCTGTGATAATACCCATCGAAACACGCTTATTACTAGAAAGAAACGACCTTAAATACACTCAACATTTTATAAACAATACCTTACTCGACAAATCTTGATCCTTAAATTTAAGAATCTTAAAAGGAGGTCAGCGTTACCAGAACGTCCCGGTAGTCACCGCTCAAATCGTCCTGCAAGGGGAAATAAATTACGTTCATCTCTTGTTCGAAATACATGTAGACCAAGTGCATTAGATGGCGGAAAAGGAAAACTCAATTGATTATGTGAACCTCTTTTAGAGATAAGACATCCAGATTAAGGGACTGTCATCAACGGTAAAGATCGGGTATGATTGCACAACAGAAAGCATTGATGAATGATGATGAATGTTGAAATGGTGCGCAATTGATGAAATTATCAACACTAACGTAACCAGTAACAGAGACACGATGTTAAACCGTTTATTTCTTTATCCAATGGGCAAACAGTTACTTTTAATTTTAAATGCTTTGAAAGCTACAAAAAATATCGAGTGGATTGTTCTTAATTTAACACTTTGATTGTTAATACTAAACAAAATATATAAAATTTAATGATTGATTTTCCAGCATCTATAAGATTCTTGCAGGCGCACCTTAGAATGAAGCCAGTTCGGCAAGTAAATTGCCCAAATCGCTTCCCAGGTCATCCTAGAAAGGATAAAAATGAGGTGATCGATACAATTGTGTGGCCTTACTTTTGAGAAAACGAAAAATAAAATTTACTGAAGCAAAACCATAACCATGATGATACTTGGTTAAAACTTAAGCACCGTTATACACCTAACAATAACATCTCAATAATTTAAATCTTTCAATCTGCAAAAAATGCTCTGATTTGTTTGGGACTGTTTTTCTTTTCATAAATTTCAGACAATTCAATAGGAAGCCAATGTAGCCAAGAGGTCGCCCAAATCGCCCTCACAATCCTCCTGTGGAAGAAACAGAAGGAAAGAGAAAACTTATTAGCTTCTGGTCTAGTTTTA
Source organism: Aedes koreicus (assembly GCA_024533555.2). NCBI lineage: Eukaryota > Metazoa > Arthropoda > Insecta > Diptera > Culicidae > Aedes > Aedes koreicus. Next base: position 47,821 of record JAHHFK020002360.1, on the reverse strand, counting down.
GATTTTTGTTGCACAAATATAGAAAGCAACTGTTTTTGGCTTAACACATTTCGATTTCTCTCTGGTTCTACTAGGCTGAGCCTAGCTCTTTGGTTTGAACTCCCTTCTTTTCTTGACCGTCATATGGTCATTTATGGTCAAAAATGGAAACAGAAACTTCAGTTCATTCCATATTGTTAAAATTACATGAGTAGTTCTGAAGTTGTTAATTTGGGATTCAAATAGGCTTGATTAGACAAATATGCAAATTCGAACATTCGAAGATAAACACAACCTTAAAGTAATGCCGATTCGGTATTTTGTTCTCCATATAAATTCCTGACCAAGGTGCTAACTTTAATGTTTGCTTTGAACTGAAGATATGCCGATAGTGCCATAATTTCTGGCTCAGCTGTCAGACACTCTCCTAAACATCCAGGAACATCCAAAACTGCACAATAGGGTCATTATTTTTATTTTGCTTAAAATGTCTTTATTGAGTAGTTTTGGATGTTTCATCTATCATACAACAACCTGCTCATAAATAGAATTTAATTTTAATTTTTTAGAAGCATTTTAAAATTTTCGTCCTATACTTTAACATGGGAGCTGTCAGATTTATCACCACTCGGTGTCTTCTTCTTTTTTTAACCTGGATTCGTCCATTGTTACGAAAATTGAGTAACTTTTCCGTGAGAAAAAAGGGACAGTAATACAAATGAAAGAGAAGCGGTTTGAACGTGTAAGCGAGCGTGTAAGAGTGAAGAGCTTAAGTTAACGTGAAACTCTCCACTGAAAAGAAACATCAGAGTTGGGAAGAGAGGGCTAAATGGGTGTTCCCCAAAGTAAAAACAGTGGGCGCATATGGGGTGAGATGGTCATTTAACGGTTTTTTATTGTTTTTCAATAGTTAAAGGCTTAAAAAACAAAGGTCCCATTGAAAAGTGTACTCTACAGATTGAAAAGTATCTGATAAGCCAATAAAAAAAAATCCACAAGAAACGTCTATTATATTAGGTTGTTTGGATAAAACATTCAAAGGCAGAACATAAGATAAGATGAGTTCTTTTATACAAAACAAAAATAAGTTTATATTGAGAGTAGTATTAGGTTTATTATTAGGTAACCTGATTGATCATGCCAGTTTGACCTTAAGCCCAAAAACGATTAGTGCTCGATTGTAAAGTTAGCAACACCTTCGAAAAATCGCTAGAAATCATAAATTTTCACAATCATAAAACGAGACTCTACGGCTCTACCAAATGTTTGATAGTTTACAACTAAATACTAAAAATTTTGAACAATGCAACAAATGCTGCGGGTTTACTTCCCTTCCGAAGGAAGAAATGAAGAGATTTTTTCGCCCCAGAAAAAATCCTACCGACCATGGCTGCACACTTAGAAGTTAATTTTACACTAGACGTAATTCATCTTCAATAAAATAGGATAACGTTAGCAAAAATTTCATGTAAAATTATGTTTTACAAAAGGTATGTTTAATTGTTTTTTTTTTTGTCGTCTGAGATGAGTTGAAACATTCTTCTTTTCTAAAAACGCTTGTGACGAATTTCACGCCAACTCATCCAGTGTTTGGCAGCACCCTCTCAGAATCCAATGAAACTTTGTGGGTGTGTAGACTATGTCTTTTCAAGTAACTTTGCATATATTTTTTTTCAATATTTTTCTAGACTGCCATTTGAAAAGGGCTTAAGTTTTCCGATCGTCTTTTTTTAAATCAACATAACTCAAAAAGGACAAGACTTACAAAAAAGTTATTTATGGGTGACTTTTCGAAAATCGTCTTAACTTTTATGAAAAAAATTGTAAAAATTGTAAAATCGATTCTCATACGCAAAAAAAAAATTAATATTTAAAATCAGTTTGCAAAAATGGCTATCTTAGAATTGGACGAATTTTTTTTTCTTTTTAAAGGCAATATAATTGTCTAAAAGTTCGCCATACAATGCAAGATGGGCACTTTTAAGGAAAAAAAGTTTTTCTAACAACAAATATTTCATGTCAACATAACTCAAAAAGGACAAGGTTTACAAAAAAGTGTTGTATGGGTGACTTTAAGAAAATTGTCTTAAATTTTGTGAAAAAAAATTGTAAAATCGAAACTTACATGCTAAAAAAAAAAATTACAAATTTAAAGTCAATTTGCACAAAAAGGCTATCTTATAATTGGACGAATTTTTTTTTTAATAAAGGCAATATAATTGTCTAAAAGTTCGCCATACGTCCTGAGATGGGCACTTTTAAGGCTGGTTTACAGTTCGGGAAACGCGTCACGGGATTTGGGCGCCTGTGTGTTTTAGATGGAGCCCGAGATTTGATTTCTTGTGGCGGGAATTAAGTCTACACAAAAGTTACAGTTTTCCTGAAGTGTAAACCCAACCGCGGGATTTACTCCGGGAAATAAAATTCATCTCTACACACTACTTCTTCGGCGGGAACAAATCATTCCGAATTGTTTCCGAGCGGATTTTGCAAGTTTGAACTCGAACAGGGAAAAAATATTAAAATGGAGCCGAGTTCCGAAACAGTTTTTTTTTTCGATTTTGATGTGCTCGAAGACTTTGATGGGTTTGTCAGTCATGATAAAATTGATGAACAGCTAACCCAGGATGAAATATTGGTCGAAGAAAATATAGAGTTCGTTCCAAAAAAAAAGAAACGCGTAGCAAAAACGGAACAAGGAGATTGACATTAAAGTTGTTCTTTGCTAAGAAATTTCAAAACATTCTTGCTTGTACCAAATAACAAGCAAGAGTATTCCAAAAAATAGCTAAAGATGCTATTTGGCAACAAATCATTTGTACTACGCTCTGAGATACACATATGAAGTTTATGTGGCAAATGAAAAATACGTGTGGCCAAACTTAGTGGTTATTTGTACACAAAGGAAGTATGTGTGGTTACAAATAGATATCATTTGTTTATCAAATTGAATTGCAAAATTCATGTGTGGGACACATAGATATTATCATTGCTTATTTCAGTGCTAGGATGCTTGAGGTAATCGATCAGGTAAAAACATATATCATCAAAACAACAGTTAATGTAAACTTAAATAAAGTTATTCGTAAATTTCTAGAATTTATTTTGATAAAGTAAAACTCCAAAAAATTTGTGATAAATCCAGTGCGGTCTTCAAAACTGTCCATTTTTTCAATGCTTTTAAGGAAAAAAAGTTTTCCTAACAACAAATTTTTCATGTCCTGTTTACCGTGATTCGCGCCAACTCGTCTTATAATTTGGTCCTATAACCTCACAGAAGCCAATTTAATTTGATTATAATGACAATTTGGATTTTTAAAGGTCTTTGAATGTTTGAAAAATCAAGGTTACCATTTCGAAAGGGCTTAATTTTAAATTATATTTCTTTTTAAACTTTAGTGATAATACAATTAAATCAGGTGGTTAATCCTGTTTATTATCAAAACTTGATTCTTGAAGTACATTACAAGCAGTACAATAAATTGAAAAACAAAAGCTTTATCATAATATCTGAAGTATTGACCCATGACTCAAGAGCAGTTCAGTTGCTAATATCAAAATTGCTAGATTTCATTAAAAAAAAATTCAATATATTGCTCAAAAATTATTTTCATGTCAGATGGAGCAGCGGCCCATTATAAAAACAAAAAGAACTTTGTCAGCTAGTGCAATTTCAAGTCCAAGCATGGATTTGAAGCAGAATGGCACTTCGTTGCAACGTCTCATGGGTCTATTTGAAGCTATTGTTGGTACTCTCAAGCGAATGGCAAAGAGAGCAAGCCTTGCTCAAGATTATGGAAACACAATCAAAACCCCTCCGGACCTATATGACTGGGCAGTTGAACAGTCAAATAAAAGTATTTTAAAACTGAATTTTCTGCGTCATATCAGCTTAACAGTATGCTAAAATGTCAGAAGAACTTGAGGAGTTATATAGCCACGTAAAGACAATACCTGGTGCACGGGTTCATTGTTTTGTACCTATTCCAGAAAATAAAATTTTAGCTATTTTTTAGATTTATCAGCCTCCTCTATCACAGTTTTTTTTCCATACTCTTTACACGTACTTATCTAACAAATCTTGACTTTCCTTCCGCAAATAATTTTTACTATACTCGCTTTGTAGCTGCGGCTCTGCCGACTAAGTTAAAATAGGACCAATTTTGAGCTTCACAGACTGCGCTTTTCGATTATGTTCGGTCCCATGAATTGCTATTCTACAGGTTCTTCTAAGTAATTAAACTTAGTGGCGTTTATCGTCGTGTAAAAATTGTTTGTTTTCCCACAGATAGCCTAAAAGTTGGCTTACGGTTTTAAATCTTTTTGACAACTGTTTGTTAAGTTTTCGTCCGAAATGCACTATCCATTTCCAGAAGGCACTCTACCACACCCAGACGTGATAAGCTTAATTGACAGATTTGTTGTTGAGTTCAAAAACTAGATCCATCAGTTGTAAAATGACATGCTGATGCTTCAGTAAAACAACACATTGTTTCGCATGGACAGAACTTGCTGGATTTTGGATCATTTTGAAAAATACTTATTTCGGAACTTTGAAACCAATTTTATGAATGTCTAATTTTTTTTTTAAAACAAAGAAAATTTATAAAACAAGAACCTCTGAAGTTATTTCAGTAAGAAGTCGGGCAACATCAACATCTTTCAAAAAATAAAAATGCAAAAAGTTATGTTTTCTCGAATGTAAATTTCAAACGCAACTCGGAGAACCGGGTCACAAGAAATCATTCCAAAAGTTGTGTTATAGTGCATTTTTCTGGGACCTCAAATGGAACCAAAAGTCGTTGGCTGAAAAAAAAACCTTAGGGAAACAAACCTAATAATAACATATCTTAAAGAAAAAAGACCCAAACGACTCAAATCAATAAATGGAAAAAATATAAAATATTTATTTCGTGTAATCATAGTTGAAAATAAGCACGAACATGAGTAATACTGAGTAGTATGTATATCTGGAATGGACTTGTTTCAAAAACATCAATCAACAAACGACACTGTGGTGATCCCAACCTAATAAGCTGCCATGTGGTACAGAAGTTCTGCGTTATCGCCTCCGAGGTCCTCCTGTGGTGGCACGGGGAAAAATAGAACGAATGCATCGAAGTGTGAATTATGAAAATCTAAACCATTGTGCATACATTTTAACATTCCTCAAATGTTGGTGCTGGAGGACATACATTAACTACAACTAGCTCAACGTGGTGTTAGTTTCATTGATTTTAAAATATTATGTTTAATCGGGAAAGAATAATACGTTAGTCACGAATCATGAAAATGAAAAGCGATGCAATAAAGGTGGAAAAATGAAAATCGAAATCAAAGTGGAAATTGGTTATTAAAATATATATTTTTTATTTTTCTTACTTAATAACAGATTACAGAAGAAAAAGATCCGCTTATATGTGACAAAAATAACGGTTTTAAAATTGTATGCCTGCTTACGTAAAAAGTCTTTCCTAACTGGGCGGAAAAGGGTGTTAAACCAAAAAAAGTAAACTGACCCTATCTATGACATGTGCTCTACTAGTGAGATGGTTATGGATGTTGTTGCATGTGGGAAGGAAAAATAATAACAATTGCTCCGTCGTTTTTTTTTGTTCAGATCATTGGAAAGCGAAACAACGAAAAGTGCAACATCCATCAACAATGTGTTTTGTTGTTATTGTGGTCGCGTCGTTGCTTGTCGTTGTTATCGTCGGTTGGTGTAGTGGTGTTTTATTTACACATATCCGGCAATGGCCAACAGAGCACGCTTGTAATCGCCCGATGTGTCACCCTGGAAGAAAGTGTCAAGCTTTGTGGTAACAAAGGTTTTTCTTTTGTATTTACAAAACGAAAATGATAGGGGAAAAGGAAATAAAGCTCGAAATTCACTAACTAGCTATCTTAAGCTCACGTATATAATAGCAACGACTTTCAAAGAAACGAAATTATGAATGTCATCTTTTGTGATGCGATGCTTCAGCGTGCCGATCAGGATTCATTACATGACAACCCTGTATTATTTCCTTGGTTGTTTTACGTTCCTATTCTCAGTAACACAACTTGCAACGAACTTGAATCAAAACCGACTCAAGGATCGTTCTAGACGGAAGGATTACTACTCAGTATTCCAATTTTTTTTTTTTTTATGATCCAATAAAAAGTACACATTTAGATTTCCAAGAGACGCCACTGATATACTGATAAGAGCTATAAAATCATTTGAGGGGATTAGAAGCCAAGGGCTGTAATTGACAAAATGGTTAAAATTTAGTTGGGCCAATAGACTTACAAAGCTTCAAATTAGATTGACGGTTAATATAATAAGACAAAAGCCCGATTTTCATACATTGGTCCTGTTTGGGGGCTTGTCTTTCATTTTCCCGTGAATTAGTTTAGCCTGAATTTTCAGCTGAAGTCTAAAAGTAACCTGAATGGTCATATGTATACCATGTAACAAATTCATAATTTGTCAGCCACCACTTTAGAAGTTACAGACACCACTTCGCAAAACAATAAGACCACCTTTTGATTTCCATAGTTTAGGCCACGTTGATGAATTTGAATTACGATCTATAGTATACTGATGTTAAGATGACTCGTACATCAAAAATCAAAATTCAGATCATCAAATTTGAGCACTATTTATGGAAATCTAAAATTAGTCTTACTGTTTTGTCGAAAGCGGTGTCTGTAACTTTTAAAGTTGTAACTAACAGGCTGCCGTTTAAATAAACTACAATTACAATTACAAAGTTATGAATGAAAAATGATAGATTTTATACAGATGTAAATTACAGGTTACTTCTAGACTACAGTAAAATTTCAGCAAAATTGATTCATGGGAATATGAAAAACAAGCCCCCAAACATGACCATTTTGTATGAAAATCGGGCTTTGGTCTTATTGTACGTCACTGTATATGGTATGGACATTTGGCGAAGATTTGACCACATGGGCCATTTTTAAGCAGACAAGAAAACGAAATAAGATTTTCGTCACTGAAGAGTTGGATCGAAGGAGCAGTTGATTCGGTTGGTACCGTTGATACCTAAGAGTTGTTTACTTGCTGTAAACTACTGTAAAACTCAAACATTATTAAACGAGACTTCATCCTGAACACACGTCTTGCCGTAAGTCAGCTTTTCATTTCGTTGCCATCGTCGTATGATGGCATGGAGAACCTCAAAGATGACCAGTTGAGTTGGACACGGTGAAAGCGCGTTTGCTGGCTGAAGAGCAGAATCGATCGGGAAGAGAGGATAGTTCCAAAGTGAATGGTGTTCCGGATGGATCTGGATCAGCGTTTGCAGCGAAGCCGGTGAGAGGAAAGTATGTTCCAAGGGAAATGCTTTGAGTGTGCTGAACAAGCACAAGAAGTTTGCTTGTCCGAAGATTAAACACCGACGTGATAAAGCACAAGTAGCGACCGTACCGGTGGATAGAGAAGTTGCGTTGGTGCTGAATCAGGAAGGAAGGAAAGATCTGAAGAAGGAATCGGATATGGAGTGGATCCTTGACTCAGGAGCAAGTCGCCATATGGCGTACAGTGAAGAGTTTTTCGAAGATCTCTCGGAGTTCGACGATCCGCTGGTGATTGAGAGTGTGAAGGAAGGTGAAAAGCTTGTTGCTACTAAAGAAGGCTCTGTGAAAGGAAAGGTCCTCCCGGATGGAAATGGTTTGACGCTGTCGTTCGGAAATGTGCTGTGTGTGAAAAACCTCGCCTTAATTTTCAGGTTCGTCTTCAGGTTCATTTCGTTGCTGCTCGCCTTCCGTATTGACTGGTTCAAAAACTGGAGTAACTTCTGGAACCATCATCTTCGAAGCAACTTCTTCCTCCGATGAGATCTCTTGAGCCTTGAATGGAAAGCTTTTCTCGTCGAATTTTACATCACGTACCTCGAACATTTTCCTTGTTTTCAGATTCCACAAACGATATCCAGTCGGTGAGTAGCCCAGCACTACGAAGACCAGTAGCATCCAACTTGCTCCTTTTTTGTTTCGGAATCCATGCAAAGGCCAGACATCCAAACACCCTCAGCTTTCCAACATGTGGTTTTTTACCGTGCCAGCATTCCGCAGGGGTGCGGTTTCCCTTCAGTACTTCGGTTGGGCTTCGATTCGTTAGGTACACCGCATTCAATACTACTTCTTCCCACAAATACTTCGGCGCTCCAGATTCTGCTAGCATTGTCCTCATTTTCTCCACAACAGTCCGATTGAATCTCTCTGCCACTCCATTATGTTGTGGCGTGTAGCCAACGGTCGATTTGACTTGGATCCCTTGCTTGGTGTAGTACGCATGTTGTTCGTTCGAGAAATATTCTCTTCCAAGATCACACCGCAGGTTCGCAATTTTTGTCCCAAATTTCGCTGTTGCCATGGCTTCTTATACCTTGAACTATTCGAACACTTGATATTTGCACTTCATTAGGTAGATCACAGCAAAATGACCCATCTGCCGTCCTCGGTGTAATCTGGCCACAGACGTCTGTATGGACGCGCTCCAATGGTCTCGTTGTTCTCGGTCGTCTCTTGTTGAACGGCAATCAAACCATCTTGCTTTCCGCACACGACTCGCAAAATCTACCATCATTCATAACTTCACCAAGTCCTTCAACAATTTTGCATTGTTTCAGCCGTCGTACATTCTTGTAGCTCAAGTGTCCAAACCGTTTGTGCCATAACTTCAAGTCACCTTCATTACCACTCGCAAGCATAGCAGAGCCTGGTTTCAATTTCATGTTCAAGTAGAACAGGTTTCCACGTAACATCGCCACAGCTACAGTTCCACCATCCTTGGACAACACTGCTCGATCAGGCTTGAACTCAACTTTTACTCCGGCTTTCAGCAAACGCGACAAAGACAGCAGATTGAACTTGAGGTTTTTCCCACACAGCACATTTCCGAACGACAGCGTCAAACCATTTCCATCCGGGAGAATCGAAGAATGGGAACAACTGTGAGGAGTTGGTCCTTTTCTGCTGCTGATGAATCCCAACAGGTTCCAACATGCTATGATGAGGTTGACGGTCATCCACACGAGACGGAATGGAGGCAAACAATAGCTGCCGAGCTAGCATCCTTCAAGAAAAACCAAACGTGGACGGTGGTAAGGTGCCCTGATGCGATGAAGCCTGTGCCGAGTAAATGGGTGTTCACCTTGAAGCCTAATGCTGATGGGAATCCTGTGCGCTACAAGGCCCGCCTGGTTGCTAACGGATACATGCAAAAGAAGCACGTAGATTATGAAGATACGTTTGCTCCGGTGGCAAAACTTTCAACTATACGGACGATTTTGGCAGTTGCTACAAACCGAGATCTTAAGATTCACCAGATGGTCGTGACCACGGCGTTTCTCAATGGAGTTCTTCAAGAAAAGGTGTATATGCGTGTTCCAGAGGGGGTAACCAGTTAGCCGAATGAAGTTTGCTTGTTAAAGAAGTCCCTATACGGTCTCAAACAGTCACCTCGTTGCTGGAACGGTCGCTTTAATGAAGTTCTAGTAAGCATGGGATTTGTTTGTTCCCGTCACGACTACTGCCTATAGGTTCGAGGACAAGGAAATCAAACTGCATACATCGTTATTTACGTTGACGACTTACTCGTAGTTGCTGGCGATTTGCGGACGATCGTGCTGATTAAGGAACAGCTGAAGCGAGAATTTGATATGACGGACTTGAACGAGCTACATCACTTTCTGGGCATCAAGATAGAACGTGACAAGGAAGGTACTATGTATCTGTCCCAAGAAGCGCTAATCCGAAAAGTTCTAGTATGTTTCGGAATGGATGGATGTAAACCTGTCAACTAAGTTGCAGCTTCGAATAAATACTGGAGGATGCAGCTATTCATATCGCGAACTGGTTGGCAGTCTAATGTTTTTGATGCTGGGCTCAAGGCCAGACCTGTGCTACGTTTCCAAGATGCTGCAGGAGATGAACACTGGAAGCATGCAAAGCGAATCCTGCGCTATCTTCAAGCAACTAAGAATCTCAAGCTGACCTTCAAGAGGAACCCGCATTAACCACCAGTCACAGTATTCGTTGAAGCTGACTATGCAAGCGAAGAGGTAGATCGTAAATGCGTTTCAGGATACCTGGTTAAGGTGTTTGGCTGTACTTTCGTGTGGCCATCTAAGAAGCAGCGTACGGTAGCAATGTCATCCACGGAAGCTGAGTACATCGCGATGAGCTCTTCTGTTAGCGAGACGATCTGGCTTACTGGACTACTATCGGATTTGCGTGAACCAAACCTGTATCCTGTAGCAATCTACGAGGATAATCAAGGCGCTATAGCTATGGCAGAGAAGGAGGAGACTAAGCGTGTCAAGCGTATTGATGTCAAGTTTCACTTCATCCGAGAAGCTGTTGCAAACGGAAAAGTTAAGCTTGTCTACGTACCCACCCAGAAGCAAGAAGCGGACATTCTAACCAAATCTCTTCCGGCCCCGGCTTTAACGATTGGATTGGAGACCATCAACTGAGAGGGGGTGAAGAGTTGGATCAAAGGAGCAGTTGATTCGGTTGCTATCGTAGATACCTAAGAGTTGTTTACTTGCTATAAACTACTGTAAAACTCAAACATGATTAAACGAGACTTCATCCTGAACACACGTCTTTCTCTAGAGTCACTTACATCTTTAGGCTTCTAATCTCCTCAATTGTTATACTAACACGTACGTATTAAAAAAAACCCTGCTTAATATTCTGAATATCTAAGATAGAAACAATGTAAAAACTCTTCGATATTGCCTATAAGTTGGTAAGTTTACTATGTAGCTGATTTAATTTATGATTGTAGGGTAACTGTTGTTCTTGACCTGGACCCTACATATCGAGCCCATCAATGGGTCGAGGCCAACGGCCCAACTATCCCTTCCGAAGAAGACGTGATCAGAGATTTTTCGTCTCAGAAAATCCCAACTGGAATTGATACCAGACCGACTGGGGCGGTTATCTCTACACCAGTGGTGGTGTATTGTAGGGTAACAGTTCACATATTAACTTCGTTGTTCATATAATTCATCCTACGCTGAATCATCTTTGGAGAGCCAAAAAAAAATTGGTTCTTCGTAATAATGTCTGCTTACGATGAAAAGCAAATTTGAACATTACTAACCCACTCTGTAGCATGACAATCCTTTGTTTTCAAGTAGGCTGAATTGAGAAGTGATGAGACTAATATAGGAACATCTTCGGGAATATCTTCCCTAAATCGATTTGGTTTTAAAATAAATAAAGAGTTCAAACAAACTTGCAATATTATCACTGATGACTTGTCAATAGTCTACGGTATGACTGATGACTTAACTAAAAATAGTCAACGATAAGAATCGATCCATTTTACCAGATATGTACTCTTTAAATCCAATTGCAAGATAGTTGATGTCGTGACTTCGTACAATCCTTTTACTCAATCGAATGTTCCCATGAAAGACCCACAATGTTCGACACAGGACATCTGTTAAAGATTGTTTAAATTTTCAGATTTACGGAAAAAAAAGATAGAACTTGCGGACTTGTTAGAAAAGCACCCGTGTGACCTATGCCGCTACGAACATGCAACGAGAGTTGATTGCAAAGTGCAATCATAAAATACCCCTAAGTGTACCCAGAGCTTACAAGCTCATCGTTATCATTCACATAATCAACTGTTGGTCAATTTTTTTTTATGTGTCGGGAAAGCGGGATAGTTGTGTGATGTTTGTGTGTAGATAACAGCAAGTGTGAGATAAATAGATATGCTCTAGGAGTTTGCGACAGAAACGGTGATGCAAATGTTTTTTTTAGGATGGAATGGGATTAGATACCACATGGCGACCGAACTGACTGACTTTTGCTGTTGCCAGTGCTAACCTACTAAAAAAGATAACGATGTTTACCTTGATCCACGATTCCAGTGACTTGCCGTACATCTCTTCGAAAGCCTCCTTGATATCTCCCAAGTCGATTTCTGAACGGCTTACGATAATACGGATCAACGTCTTGTCATTTGTACCGAGCCCGGCCATCGAGTTGTGGAGACGCTTGGCGAAGTACTGAACTTTCGAGCGGACGCAGCGAACTGTTGTGCAATAGTTATTCAGTAATTATTCGTTTGAGTTATTGAAATGAGTAGAAATCTTACCGATAGCCTTGAAGCCTTCCTCGATAGCACCACTGAATTCACGTTTGATGGCATCCTCGATCGAATGTCCAGCTATGTTTTCGTAAGCCTCAAACACACTGCGCAGCTGTTGGTACGATCTGGTGACCAGGATCTGGTTGAAGATCGATTCATCAGTACCCCACTGACCTTCACCAGCTTCAAACAGAGCCTGGGCATCAGCGGCAGCCGCACCCTCATCAACGCCCTAAATTTTGGGGAAAAAAATGTTTCTTCATCATATTATGTCCTGAAAATCGCATTTTTTCAAACAAACCGTATTTTCATCGCGGTTTCCCTGCACCAACGAGACGCACAAGCGCTTGAATGCACCACTGGTGTCCCCCTTCAGATCCGACTCCAAAGAAACTCCGTACAGCTGTTCGTAGAATTCAGCGATCGTCTTGATGCCATAGTTCGACAGCGTGCACAAAATTTCAATGATGGCTTCCTCATCGGTACCGATTCCGGAGATGGCATCGTGCAGTTCCTTGGCATAGAACTGTGGCAAGGGAGTCATCAGAGCCAGAATAACATCCTCGAACTTACCGCCCAGCTCGGACTTCAGATCGCTGATCAGATCCTTGCCGAAGGACGTCTTGAAAGCCTGGGCAATTTCCAAACGCTGAACAATACCACGACGGGCAAGAACCTCGATGATGGCTTTCTCGTCGGTTCCGAATCCCTTCATTGCCTTACGGAGAGTTGCGGCATCCTCTGTGGCATCAAAGGGATCCGCTGGGTAGACGGTGGGTGTGCACTACAATTATAAACATAAATCAATTATCACGGACATAAACTACCTAAAAACGAATTTCGGTTGCGTGTGTCATTGTCATTTGTCTCATGAATCCTTCCGCTTCCTAGTCACTGTTTGAACCTGTGCTAACTCACCGGAATTACGATATACTCATCCTCTTTCGGTTCTTCTTCCTCGTACTCTTCGTCCGAGTCTGATATGTTTCCTATCGAGTCAAACTTATCATATAGGTAAATCCTTGAACCGCTATGCCTGGGTCCTCGCAGAAGCCCACGGGTCCTTTGAACGAGCTGGTCACATGAATTATTCAGCACCTTCGAGTGGGAGTGTATTGAGCGTAGATTAACTTTTACGTTACCGCCCGTTCCCATAGTTAGCTAATATTTCAAAAGGAATCCAAACTTTCATGCAGTAGTGGTAACATTCCCACCTACAACTGAACTATCACTGAAACAGCAGGTGCGGAGCATTCATTTTCATTCCCAATTGACAGGTCATCGTCTATTCACGATAGCAGCTAGTAGCGATCGATGATAGACCAACTTAGTGTAATCAAAACACTATTTCCATATCGGAATAACCTTCCAGGGGCGTTCGATGAAAATGAAGCTCATCGGAGGGTGGTAGGTGGTGCTTTCCCATTATCGGTCGTTCGCTAATCGAACAACGAACGGCATTGGTTGATGTGAATAATGAGTTATGATTTGTTTGTATTTTTCGGCGCTGTAGGCAGCAACGTAGAACTAATCAATACACCCGTAACATTGTAGTTTGCTTGTTGATGTTGCGATAGTAATTCTGAAAACGTCAGGATATTTTTTGCTGAGTAATTACTTTGTAACGGCATTAGTCACAGGATTAGCATTTTCCAATTTGAAAACGATAATGCTGCTTCCATTCAATAGAGTACGTTAAGTGAATAGGTATTATTTCGACTTGTTCAAATTTGGTCCGACGCTAATATAATCTATCCGCTTTTGGCAGGTTCTCTGAGTTGAGCTGGAATGATTTTTTGTCGTTGTGGGGATGCACGAAAATGTGCGAGGATGTCAAGTGGAAGTTTGCTAATTTATTCTAGTGATGTGAGAAAAACTATTGAGCCTGCAAAACTAAAAGATGGATTCTTCGTTGGAAATTTAAGATCCTTCCATGCCTCATATGTGCATGTCTTTACTAGTTTACTAGTATTTTTGAGTGTGCACCTTTCGATAAAAAAAAAACCGAAATCGATATCAGTGTACGCTTATCTCTCGGCACCAACAGTTGCTTGTTTTATGATGCAGTGAATAACATGCGTCAGATTGCTTTTCGATGACCGCTATAAAAAAGCGGCATTCAATTGAATCGCTTCGATCGCTTTTGTCGCTGCTTTTAAAATTATAATATATGGAATATTCTAGACAAGCTATACCGGGTTCACCCTTTTGTGGGTGTTTTCTCAGCGTCGTTCACAAATCTGACGTTTTTGTTTGTTAACATGTATTTGTAATTTGACAAAGATTTTTCATTAGGGCCTAACTGACAAACGTAAGGGCACATAGTCGCAGTTACTGGCCCTTACTGAGCAAACGTCGCTCAATCAAAAAGAAGAAGAAGACATACGTAAACAATGGCTTCTTCCGTAAATTTCTCGTGGCACAAAGGCTACCTATGTAAGCCTCCAATTCCATTAGATAAGTGAACTGTTCCTCTTCGAAATGACCGTGGTGGATTGATAAGCCAAGTTTTCAATGACGAGAAAATCACGAAAAAAGCCATACTTTACGTTTTTCAGTTAGACCCTAATGAAAAATCTTTGTCGAATTCTCTATCTCTAACAATTGACAAAATTATTCAGAACGGCTTCAAAGCGTCTTTTATAAATTGCCAATTTCGGTTGTTGAAAATATTCAACATTGCCAAAGCCAATATTTTCCCTATCAAGTCTAGTTTCAACAATGAATGTGAAAAACCAAATCCTCAAATTCTGGATAAATTTGGTTGAAAATTTCCATTGTCCTAAAATCGGTGCACACGCTACTGAAAAACAACCCAGATTGCAATACGATCCACCCGAATTCTATGTGAGATTTTCTCTGGCGTCATTATGGATTCTCTTCTTTCGTCGAATACCTCAAACCAGTGTCTCGCAATCTATGAGTCCCGACCGGATTGGTGGTATATAGATAGTGTCTGTATGGCCGCTAAAAGTTTGGCAATGTTTTTTTTTCTGTATTCTAATTATCAACATTATGAACATTAAAGTTATCAAGCATTTAGCTTAATTGAACTTGAAAAAAAAAGAAATTTTTGATGCATTCCAGACTTAAAGTCTATTTTTGATCTACCTATTTAACAATGTGGGCGATCAAAATTCATAAGGAAACGAGTAGAGCATTACGTCGGTTTTGAAATTGATAGAAAATTAAATTTAATACCTTAACTATAACTTGCCATGCTTCACCAAGCGATCAGGAGAGCGGATTAAAGGCATGCATTATATTCTTCCTCGCACAGTTTGTATGAAATTCACAAAGCGCATAGTTAAAAACAACGTAAAATTATATCCATGAAAAGCCTGTCAAATCGCGTCCACCATTATTTCCAGAAAGATAATAAAGCTGGAACAAACTCGGAGTGATATTACATTTAACCAAACATTAGAATCCAACAAAGTGCCTGCCGAATCGCTTCCTCCTATATTTCCAACAAATCAGCAAGTCAGCCCGATCAAGGCTCGGAGCGATGCCGAGCAGAACACAGCCAGTCAACTCGATCAAAGTTCGAGGTTTTCCGACGAATTTGGAAAACATAATTTTTCGAATAGCACTGACCCAAGAGTTGTTCTCTGTTATGCCGATACGCTCTAAGCTTATTATCATAGGATTAAATCCCGATCCATAATGCCCGGCTGCTTTAATGAAAATACCGAGCCCGAACAAAGTGAATCACAGCAAACATCTTGCAAAACATCCGACAGGGATGGTATTAAATGTTAATCCGTGTTGGAGCTGACTGCCATTAGTGCACAACATTATCTTGACAATGCTGCTAAGAGATTCAGATTCGATAAATAATTTATTGAGTTACTGTTGCAAAAAAAAATTCCTTGTGAAAAATGATCAAATACCGTATACGTGATCATTTTTGCACCATTGAGTAATGTCAAAACTAAAAACAAATCCTGAAAAATTCGGTTTCGATTTTATTATATTTCTGAGAGTCTTAAACTATATTAATCATCGATCGAGTTTCCACTTGCTGCAATCACAGCAGTTCCTTATAATGTAGCCTGGATCCATTTCTCTCCAGGTACGGGTTAATGTTTTTCTTAGGCTTGCTGTACTCGGGTGGCGTTTAGCTTAGGCCTTGGCCTTCATGACGCGCCATACTGAGTTCAGCGGATTAAGATGGGGCTGGATGGCGGCCACAGATCCTTCGCCCACAACGGCAGATGTTTCTGCAACCACTTCTGATTGCATTTATGTATAATAGCGAATTCGTTTTTGATCCAGTTCCAAACTGGATCAGGTATCAAAATTGAGTCGGCTTGTTGTTTGTTATACGTCAGTGTGTCTGGTTGTATTTGTAACTCGTATCGGATTGAGGTTTGCACTGACAATAAGTTCGGGTATTGCAGGTTGGAACTAGTTCCAACCTAGGTTTGGTAAATGTACATTTTCCTGTATTTCATTATTAGAGCCTGCAGATCAATACGGTAAGTGTAAACAATGAATTTTAACGTCGATTCCTCTCGAATTTTATATCACTCGCAAACTGAAGGCAGCATCTGGTAGAAGAATGTTTACTCCACTATATGGTGTAATTGGATGTAGCAGAAGTCATGCGATGACGTGGGAAAATGAGCGATTTAAAGTCATTTACCATTGGCTTTTAGAGGCCCTAATCATGAATTATTTTTCGTAAGACCATTGACCTACTACAGGTCAAACGTTGAACACCGCTCACTTGGAATCATATACCGGTGCAAATCCGACAAACGCGAATGATAGAAAACGTAGAGAGAAAATGTCGATATAGAAACACCAACATTTTCTGTTGGTGTCTTTGAACGGAAGGTGTTGCGTACGATCTACGGCGGAGTGCAGATGGAAGATGGGACGTGGAGGAGGCAAATTATTCACGATTTTGTATTAAAGTGTTCTTTCAGTAAAAATAGTAGTTATTCCAGGTTATCATTTTAAGAGCAGATCTTTCCTGTGAATCAGAGCGATGTAAATACAAAGTTGAGGTTTCAAATAGTAATTTTCATAACAAACTTCAATGTGTTCGTACGAAGTCAAATTCAACATAAATTAGTTCAAATTTCAAAAGGACTCAACAAGTTCTCGTATCTAGCTCGTTGTCAACTTGCTGCAAACCTACACCATATCAGAACGACTCTTAATCATTAAATTGTTCTACTAAAGCCAACATTACTGTCCCCTTAAGTAACAGTACAGCAAATAAAATCAAATCAAACGTGAATAACCGTGTCTTTACCGACTAGGTCATTAAATATCGGGGGGCGACCCAGGCGTAGTGGTTAACATTCATACCTCTCACGCCAAAGTCACGAGTTTGAATCTCACCCCCGGACTAGTTACGAAAATGCCCAAAAAAGTATTTGAGTGACTACCACGGGAGATGAACCAGCCCAGGGCTGAAAATTCCGATAATCAAGGAACTAGAAAAAAAATTAAATATTAAAAAAAAAATGTTTGAATACGAAAAAATCCGGACACGAAAATCATGTTAAAGTGCGTTTTATTTTGCATGGTTCAATTTAACAGGTATATAGGGTAGGGAACGGCTTAATCAGGGGTGACTGTTGTAATCAGTTGTTAGGAAATAGGTCTAAAACTCCTACATTTTCCAAATTATTTCACTTTTCATGATACGATCATAAGCTCTATCTATCGGGCTAATGATTCGATGTATAAATCATGATTGATTACCAATTTATTACTGTCATTTTGAAGATTTAAAATACATCATCTAGAAAACCATCAGTTTCCAACCTGCTGAAGAAGATCGCTAAAATTTTGCAACCGGGTGGAACTGGGTGTGTTTGTGTCAAGAAATTTTGCATTTGTTCGCGTGTACCGGGGGGAATGTCTTCATCAGCTCCTTCTCACATCTAGGCTTGTTGCCAGAATGTGATGTTGAACATTGAGTTAAATTTATTTCATATTTCGATGATCTGAAATCACTATTTTTTTCATGTTTCTTCCAGTCATTTGATGTTGATCTATGCTTATGATTATATTGTCCATCATCTGGCACTATCATATGCAATAAAAAATATGTTTCGGAGCTGTCCAATAGTGCTCAACGATAAATAATGCTTCGCTGTTGAGTGGCAGCTATGGCATCACTGTGCTTTTGAGAGATCCCATGTTTCCTCTCTTCTTTCTTAACCATGGATATAGCGCACCGGTATTGTAACGTGAAGCCTGCTGTCTCTTGCATTTGTTTGTTTTTAAACGAAGCATCCCGTTTGTCGTCACAGTCGCTTTGGCTAACATTTGCGTGAGAGTAAATGAAATAAGAAATGCACATTGCCAATCTAAAGATCAATGACAAACTAAAAGTTTGGTCGTGTACCCCCCCCCCCTTCAAAAGTCCCCAATTGGATCTTTATTCCATGGCTATGACATTTTCTGAGTCTAATGCTCGTTGCTGAAAGTATGTTCCGATAGATCAAAAGTAAGCAGAGGGATTAACGTCTAAATATTGGCAGTTCTAATTATTGATTACATACAGCTTCTTCCAATGTCTCAGGTGCTGAATAAACTACTTGAAACCCGTTGTCCTTCCCTTAACCCTCCCCCCCCCCCCCCCACCCCCCACACCCCCCCCCCCCCAGTTTTAAAGGATTCATCTACTTGGGAACCACTGTGACGCCATTTTCGCTGTTCCACTGTTTGGCGGAATTTGAGTAGTGGCAGCTTGACAAACTGCTAGAAACTTCACCAGGTAAATTTGGTGGTTCATGGCCCCAGAAGTAACTAAAGTTTTGCTTTTCAGCCCGCAAACGGTGACTGCTTTCAAGACAAGGAACTTTTTGGTGAATTTCGACTTCTTTTTGGATTTTAGATTCTTCCGGGACAAGGAAGGCATAACATTCCTGTCCAGGAATTTGATCGGATACTGACAATTTCGCCGTCCATAACCACGCAATCGGTTTTTTGTTAACATATTTTTATACAGTTTCATCGGGGAGTTAGCTCATTATATCATCCGGTCCGCTTCCTAGCATCCTGCTATGAAGTACCTGATGGTCACCCACACACCGATTACCCGTCGATCTGCCAAATTATGTTAAACCGATTGCTTAGAATAATCTCAAATTGTAATATTCCGCCCACTATATCAACAAATATTGCGAGTTGTTGAACGGATTGGAGATAAGAATAGCATTGAGTATAGGACCAAGTCTCCCCCGGTTGATACCAAACCAATGAGCGTAGGAATCAATAGAATCAAAAAGGTTGCATGGATTGATTTATTTTGATTTTAACTGGGGTGTATAGTAAACCTTTGTTATGTTGTATTTGTATTGCGTCCATGTATTTAAATGCGCCCCGCACAATACACGAGCGGTAGTGGATGAGATCAAAGAGCAAGTTGGATGACAAAAACTTGCAGTACCAGTGCAACAACAAGAACCAATAGGAGAAGAAACAGATGAGAACTAATTCATATTTGAATGTATCAATTACAGTAATGTTCCTACCATCAAATTATTATTCCGTTTTCGTTTCAGCAATCAAACGCCTCTCTCTCTCTCTCTCTCTCTTGCTTCACTTTCTGCCTCCTACTATCGTCTATGTTATGGATCTAATACTTGTTGGGACTGGTTAGTTAATAATTGGCGCCTGCCTGTGGAAGCTCCCGGTGTGCTATATGGTCTAGGGCATTTCAACGGGCAGCCTTGGTAAGTTCTCGCCTAGCCCAAACGCAGATGGGCGGACAGTGGTCTGCCAGGGTGTGGACCGTGTGGACTGAGAAATTACAATTCCAATTACATATGTTTACACAGTTTCATCGAGTGCTACCTATGTTGTCTTTAAATTCTGTTTTGCATCCCGGTATCCGGGCCTTAAAACTTCTAAGGCCAGCCATGTTCTTTGATTTTGGACGAAGAATTGCGATACACTTTGCCTTTATCGTCGCTTCCTTCTATGACAGCTTCGGATTCTGCTTGAAAAGATACACCACTTTGGCATGTGTTTTAGTATCCGCTGGGTACTGCCCCTTCTGGTTTTCCGGGTTGCAAAAATCAAATTTTTTTCTAACTCTCGAGCGGTTACAGGGATTTTTGTTGCGCAAGTGCAGGATCGAATCGTGACGCGTTTGCTCCAAGTGAAGGCATGATGTAAACAAATGAATTTATCCAGACAATCAATGGCTGCTGCGATTCAATGCCTTCTTAGTATGATTTAGTGAAATTTGGCAAAATAATTAAAAAAAATGTTCTAAAGGCAGCGTTTTTTTATGTGTTTGGATTTTTTTCGTATTCAAGCTTTAAAGTACTTGAGATAATGACTAATGTCTACGATCACGAACGATCAAATCTCATGAATCAAGATTCGTGTTTGATGATTATCGATTCCACAAGATGTTGGTCAAAATAGAAATCGATTATTAGAGCGTAAATTGAGTTGTTCTCAAAACGCAAGGAACTCATTTAACAAAACATTTCACATTCTTGACGGCATAGCCAAGGAATGCAGGCTCAACAACCGAATCGAAAGTCGCGCAAATCCATAAAAAAATGCACCCAGAAACAATCGATTATCCACATTACATCATCATCGTGAGCTGGAAGGCCCGTTAATGGGTTGGAACTCACGATTGAATATAACAACTATTATGACAAGGAAGATTGAAGCTCAGAATGACCTACATGTTGAAAATGTTTGAACGGTGACTGTCGAGGGCAGCACTATTTAGTCATACTTTTGACGAGGAAGGCAGAGGAAATAGTTATGTCGTATTAGATGACTAATGTTTACGCGGTTGAAATACAACTCTGTGGCTTGACTAGGAAGTGACATCGTTAATGATTTGTTTCGTTAATGCGTACCTACATGTATACTGGATACAGTATCTTTCCAAATGAATCAACCGGAATCGGAGAAGCTGGTGTGAGTAACCGACCTTCATGGTGTCGGCTGATGGACATGCAACCGGGTGGAACTGGGTGTATTTGTGTCAAGAAAAATATTGGATTTTTTGCGTCTGGCCTTGTCGACGCCAGCAAGCATGGCACAACATATTCGCTAACCTATACATCGTGGAGTTGTATGCGATAGCATGGGAAAACTCATCTCCAACAATAGATAGTTTGTGATGATCGCTGTAGGTGGAAAATGTCCGTCAGTGGTGAACAATTATTTGCTCTTGTTGAAAAAATTTGTTTTCAGAAATCGAATTTTGGCGGGTTGATTCTCGCTTTTGTTTTTATTTTGAAATTCTGGCGCTTGAGTAGCCCTACGAAACGTGATTTTTGGATTCATATGTTAGATTGGTTGGCGACAAAACCAAATCGCGTGCTAATGAATATTTCGGAGCACAGATTTAGAAAACTACTAGTACCTCAAGTTACAATTTACTAATCATTGCACTATGGTTAAAAACGCCAAATTACTAGACAAACATCGAGAACTCGAAAACTATCAGCGCTACAGATTTGAAGTATTTGGGAGAATTTGTGTTCAAGAAAAAATTATATTTTCATGGCTAGTAATGACTGGAGTGGTCCGTTTTCAAAGAAATGGAAAGAGTTCTCATTTTCATGAGATAGAGGAAACCGCAGCTCACATAAGTTAGCAATTTCATACACGAAAGCGCTGTAGTTTTTTAGATTTGTGCTTTGAAAAGATAGAGTGATAGAGCTTAACAACAAACGGTGGCCGTTAGTGGACTCTATCCAATTCACCTTAAAGGAAAATATCATTTTCTCATCAGTTATCCTCTACTCCAAATCAAACTTATCAGTTATCATCTACTGCATCTTTTATATTGCACATTGTGCTTAAAGTGCTATTAGAGTTATTCTGAAAAAAAAAATAGCAAAATCTATCAACTCGTTCTGGAATGTCTGTAGTTTGTGTTTCTAGTTTTGGCTGCGAAGTCTGCAGATACTATCAACTACCTATAAATCCATATTTTCAGAACATTTCCTTAATATCTACTCTTGGAATAGGTGGAGATCTCTCCACGTACGATCGTGGTTTCTTATTGTGTACTAATTCCATATTTTCGTATAGGCTTTCTCAAAAGTTTTTGGGCACTTCCTCAAAATCGTCCCCTGTGCTACTCTGAGAAAAATTTCATCGTTGTACCGACAATTAAATCATGGTCAGGATGACTATCGCATATAATGGTTTCAATAACCATGAAAATGGTCGAATTCAACACGTTCATAGCATTTTTGACTATGATCATGGTAACAAGGACTATTTCGACATTATGGAAAATTTTGCATCAACTATTTTTAATGGTAGACTTGACCATGATCAAAGTCGGTTCAAAATCACTATACTGCAATAGTCATCCTAACCCCCAATAATGGTAAAATTGACCATCAAATTCCTCTCTGTGTACCTCTATATCTATTTCATAATATTTCAGAATGCTTATTTTAGTTCCAATTTCTCTGATCGCTAAATTCTACTCCTGCTTCTACTTCAACATCAGGGGATTTAATTATAGTAATTTAAAAAATATTCATGGATAATTCTTATACGATTTTGTTAACAAGATAGCGTGGAATTGCAACGCTTTAATATATAGCATAGAGCGCTTCTTCGGCATAATCGTCTATTGCCTTAATCTCGATACTACTCGATGATAATAATTTCACTGATTTCTATGAGAATGAACCAAACATCAATTAAATGCGATAGTTCATCTCAAAAGCTACAAAACCATGTCAGTGGAGTACCAAAGAGGTGAAACTCCTTGCCTTTTACAGACCGTTTGCTCTATAGAAACCTGATATTATCACATTTGGTTGTATATGCTCGATTGAGAGGGTGATAGTACAATGCCGAGGAAAATATTTACACGTAGGGCACGCAATGAACTTTAATTCCGATGCAGGCAAAAAATACTTACATTGACTACACATCTAAGTACTTTAATCGTACTTTACTTATTTTTAATTCCAATAATTACAATCGACAATTTGTAATTAATGTACATTTATAACATTTTCATAACCATTCATTTCAATTTAAGTACTTATAAGTACGTTTAGTACAACTTTAGTGTTCATTAATTAAGACATTGTTTGGGAAGCTGTCTTTTTTCAATGGTAAATGTTTTGTTGCGATTAATTAAGATTTCAAATCAGAAGTGTAGAAATATAATACTTCCTATTTTTCCTATTTTTTCACTATATAAAGCAAGTTTTTTGCTTCAATACATTTCTAATACTTGGCGACAAGTTCGAGTAATATTTATACCAAATATTCTCTCATATCGTTTAGACCCATCAGTCTGTTCTCAATTTTCATAAAATTAATGGAAAAACTAATTGATGAATACGTTAAATCTAGAATACACCAGGAAACACCTTTGAACAAATCGCAATTTGCTTACTAAACAGGCAAATCAACAATTACTATTTTGCACACACTTGTAACAAAAATTGAGAAATCACATGATGCCAAAGAAGCGCTAATGGCAGCTTTTCTTGATGTTGAAGGAGCATTTAACAATGGATTCTACAGATCTATAGAAAATTCCATGAGAAAACGAGGGTTTGACGAAAACATTGTTTGATGGATGGAGTAGCGATGTTATCAAAAAGAGAGATGACATCAGCACTTGGAGATTCAAAAATAATGGTAACAGCTGGAAAAGGCCGTCAAAAGGTGTACTGTCTCCTTTGCTATGGTCTCTAACAGATGATGATCTTATTAACGAAACTAGAATCCTTAGAATTTGAAGTAATTGGACTTGCGGATGATATAGTCATAATTGGTCGGGTTATATTTGATAAAACCGTTTCTGAAAGAATGCAAATAGCTTTAAATATCACGGTTTCACAGTGCAAGTCTGAAGGATTGAATTTAAATCCTACGAAGACTACAACTCTACCTTTTTCAAGAAGGCGCAAAACCTCCTTCAGCACACAGAAAAAAAGCGTTCTCGAAAATGAAAACGCAACGTGAACTAGTTCACGTTTTCAGGATTTTTCCCTTTAAACATTATTTAGCTCATGATTACGTGATTCAGTTCACGGTGTATTTTTGCTTGTTCTCGAATTCATGACTGCAGTTCACGGATCTGGGCACGATTTTTTTTTCCGTGCAGTAATTACTCAGCAGAAACGCGTTTAAACATTTCAGCAGAAGTGAAGTTTCTTGCAGTTATTTGGGATAAAAAACTAAATTGGAGTTCACATCTATAGCAAGTAGTAAATAAAGCTACGGCTCTTTGCTCTTTGAACAAGCAGAAGATCCTTTGGTACAAAATGGGAGTTCAAGCCAAACATGATCCAACGGGATATCCAGTCAAAATGAGAGCAAGAATACGCATAATTAATTTGGTGGCCTAAAACATATGAAAAATAGTTCAAACAAAGCTTGAAAAATTACAAAGGCTGGCTACTACCTCAATAACCAGAGCTATGCGGAGCTGCACTAAAGCCTTAGACGCTATGCTTTATCAATTGATTCAATTGGACGCAATGAAAAATGCTCAAAGGCTCAGACGAACCAAAAAGCTTTTTTTGTTAGTGATCTTAAAGGGTGTCCCACATCAAATTACTTCACGGAAAAAAACGCTGTAGAAAATTACCCATTGGATATTTTATCCAGAAAATTTGGGTAGAAGTAGTTTAGAGTGTTATTTTTGTTGTATTTTTATCGCTGTCAGTTTTTCGAAAATTGGAAAAATGGCGTCACCCGAAAAGCAATGTCACGAATTGCTTTTGCACAAGCACCTGGAAAATCTTCAATTCTTCCATCGGGACATCAAAAAACAACTCGAAATCGTACAGTCAACGGTGAGTCGTGTGATTAAACGTTACTACACGGAAAAAAAATCCGTTCCCACATCCGTGAATAAAAAGTCACGAAAAGCTGAACTGCTACTGCGCTTGAAATCATGACAAAGTTCACTTTAACGTGATCGAGTAAATCACTTTTACTTGAATTAAGTTCATGCTTGTTAAGCTCTCCTTTATTTTCGTAACATTTGAGAGAATACAAAATAAAATCATGAATTCGTGATACTGTAAACGTATATTTGTGATTTTGTTCATGAACTCGTGAACTCAGATCACGTACGACTGCATATCATTTTCCTTGTTTGGTTTTGTAATGAGGAATATACGAGAGAAGCGATTTCACAACAGCTGCAATTCATCATCCTTCCTGGAACAATTTGGCGTCAGGACTATACACAGAAAAAAAATCTGAATTTTCATTGTGATGTAAATATCAGAGCATGCTAAATTTTATTTCATTCCACACAAAGCAGCAACTTGCACGAAGAACTTCTAACAAAGATGCGTTTTTGCATGCAATATTATCCGCGATGTATGCAATGTCCCAGAACATAACACGATGTATAATGTAGAATTTTATGTTTTGTGACGCTCCATTTATGTGCATGATATTGAACAGAATTTCACTCTTTTTTTTCGAGCTGTGTAGCTACTCGGATAGAAGTTGCCTCACCACATAGAAAAGGTCCCAGAAAGTCAACAATTACGATAATAAAACTTAGTTAATAAATAAATATTCGATTTTTTTAGCTGGTGAAGTGATGAATCTGGTGAATTTTTCTGCTGGAAGCTAAAAAAGCATGAACAAACCAGTGATTACATTTGTGTTGCACTAAATGCGGATGTGTTGTGATAAATTTGTGTTGTCATGCATGATGATATAAGCTCTGAATGGTTTAAAATTGAGGGACGAATTATCAGAATAAAAATATTGAATGTAAACAATACATTTTTGTCACTTTATAGTGTGAATTATGTTCCTTCTTTCGTGAACCTAATCATGATATCAAGAACGAATCATGAACTTGAGTCACCTTTACCATAAATTCATGATTTCTAGAACTAAGTTCACGCTTTCCTTTTCTTTTCTGGTGCCCGTTACGCCGTAATGCAGGCGTTATGATTGCTTTGTGGAACGTGTTCATGTTTTCATGATTTTTGTTCATGGTGTATATTCGTAAAGTAAAAAAAGGCATGTTCCGATATTTGTGACTCAAGGTTGACGTATTTGAGAACGGATTTTTTTATGTGTACGAAACTCTGAGCATCGAACAAAAGGAGAAATGCGGTCAGAATGGATGGATCACAAGCGTGTCGTGAAAGCGTTTAAGCGGAATCCCAATGCTTCGGTCAGGGATGTGGCCAAGAAGTTGAATCTATCCAAGTCTTTCGTTCAGAGAGCCAAGGACCGGGAGGGACTGCATACGTACAAAGGGCAGAAGGCTCCAAATCACGACGAATGGCAAAGTACGGTGGGAAAGTCACGGGCCCGGAAACTGTACACCCAGATGCTGACGAATCCTTATAGTCTCATCATGGATTATGAGACATACGTCAAGGCGGACATCCGGCAGCTTCCGAGGCTACTGTTCTTTACCACCCATCACAAGTTTGATGTTCCCGAGGAAGGAGGAAGCTGAAACTTTCAAAGTTTGCCAAGAAATATATGATTTGGCTAGCGATCTGCTCATGTGGCAAACGGAGTGCGCCGTTCGTAACTACCGGGACTGTAAACGGGGAGATCTACCTCAAGGAGTGTATACAGAAGCGTCTGCTTCCTCTGTTGAAGCAACACGAGGACCCTACGATCTTCTGGTCGGATCTAGCTAGGTGCCTCTATTCAAATGTTGTCCTGGAGTGGTACGAAGCCAACGGAGTAACTTTTGTACCCAAGGACATGAAGGCCCATTGAAAAATACTGGACTATTATGAAGTTACCGGCACTGCTGGAGCATCCCAAGGAAGTTAAATCTGAGAAAGACATGGAGAAAAAGTGGGTTTCCGTACAGAAGAAACTGCAGCCAGATGTTGTACAGAACCAGCCTTGGTGAAAACACCAAACCGTTCTGCACGAGAGCCGAACTTGACTGCAAACACACCACCATGTGGCTATAATTTACCACCTCAGTTTCGTGCTTATAGATGAACCCGCAACGCAGTGGACGCGACACGAGTGTACACGCTCGTGTTTCGCTTCAGACACCGTGTCTTGATTTTTGGTGGGGGAGGTAGCTCATCAAATCTTCCGGTCCGCCTCTAAGCATATTGCTATGAGGTACCAGGTGGGTCTCCACCGATTGCCTGTCGATCTGCCAAATTTGGAAGACGTCTGCATTGAGTTATCTCAAATTATAATAATCCGTCCACTATATCACAAAACATTGCGATTGGTTGAGCGGATTGGAGCTAATGAAATCATTGGGTATAGTACCAAGTCTCCCCCGGGTGGTGCTAAATCGATGAGCTTGTATTCTGTAAATTTTAAATTTCAGTGAGCGAGATAAGGCGCTATAACCTTGGCAAATTATTGCCAGACTTTTGGTTCAAATGCCAATAGTCCACCCACAGGCAAAAGGAGCATAAACTAATCTTTCTAGCATCTATGCTCCCAACGATAAAATACAAATTATCACATTATTTAACTCTAGATGGAAGCGTTTGGTACGGGAGGTCCACGCTTTCTTCCTTCCCTTGATTCGAAGTAGTAGAGCGATTTCAGACACTCTTTCTGGAATCGCTCTATTTCTTGGAATCCTCTCTGCGGCACACACTACGCAGTTGGCCTGGCCGATGACAAGAAAAATGATGAATTCCAGAAGACGTCATTTTCCAGGATGCTTTCAAGAATTGGCTGCGTTAGTGTGAGATTAGATTAGATAGACACCGTGTCTTGATTTTTGGGAACACACCCGAGCCGAGTGGTTACGATCACAACACAAGAAAGCTCTCAACGTACACCCAGTATGAGACTGGTTACCACGGATAGAGCATTGCTCGTCGGATGATTCTAAAAGTTAGATAATTTGACTTATAGGTTTGTTTTCTTGGCTGTTGCGTGACGGGCGCATAAGTCGATTGAGTTTAACAAGCACGGCATGAGTAGAAATAAAATAAATTTACCACGCGTATATTCCGCAATCGGACACAATCGGAAACACTCGGTTGTGGTGTTTGCCATACACGATGTCTGAAGCCAAAACACGAGCACTGGCATTGGTGTTGTACCCACCGCGTTGCGTGTAAGTCTGGAAGCACAAAGTCAAAGTGATGAATTTAATACACGCGCTAGCGTGGTAAAAAAATAGCTCGGCGTGCAGTGTAGTGTTTGGACATGGCTGTACAGAACTTAATGAGTGGAGTTAAGCGTAAGGTGAGAACGTACGGTTATGGTAATAGTAATATCAAAGAAGAATGCTAAGATGGAACAGTGTCCTTTTCAAAAAATAATAACGAGCCCTTTCGAATGAGCACTCCCCCGTAAACGGGGTGCAAGAAGTTTTTATGTTCATGTCGTTCCCTCGTTGTTTGCTAAATCAGCCGCATCAGCAGATGCGAAATCAAAACAAAGCAATGCAGTGGAAGAATGTATGCCGTGCAGTGGAAAATGCCTAAAATCTGCTGTGTATCTGGCTGTTCCAGCCGTTCTGGTATGCAGATTTCTCTTTATGCATTCCCGGACAACCCGGAAATGTAAGTAAGGTTGTTTTCGTGTTTGTTTTGATATGCAAATCGCAAAACTATCTGATGCTCGCGGACAAAGTTGAACCATATAGCGTGCTGGCGATAAGATGAGAGGTAAGGTTATGAACAGTTCATTAATTATTGTATTGGATATCTCCGATCCCATTGTGTTAGGCGAAGAAATCACGGAATCATTTCTTAATTTGCTTTGTTGGCCGGTTGGCTCAGTCGGTTTGTCGGTCTTCGGGTGCAAAAACAGACCCTGACGTTTATCAATGTAAATTTTGACAATTCAAGATGCGTTCAAAAATTATGATACATATTGAAATGGCCCGAGGGTCGATCGCAAATAACGTTTGCAATTCCTGAAAAACTCATGAGACGACTACATAGTTTATCATTGGTAATATGTTATACTGATGGTTCAAAACAAGAGGATAGAGTGGGAGCTGGAATAACAGGTCCTGGTATTAATTTATCTGTGCAAATGGGTAAACGGCCTACGGTATTCCAAGCGGAAATATATGAAATGCACATCTATATGCTGGGAATGGAAACATGCATACTAATGCCAACATTTGTATTTTTTTTTCGCATAGTGAAGAAGAATTAAATGCTTTAAAATCAATGACTCACACCTCAAAACTAGTTGATGAGTGCTATCAACTAATCTAGCAACTGTCCTGTCACATCAAGGTAAATTTTCGGGATTGGTTTTTGGGAATGCATTCCTAGAAATTGTGGAATTGCAGGAAATGAAAAAGCTGATCGAATAGCAAAGATTGGGTCATCTGTACAATTTATAGGTACTTACACAGGATTAGTCACAGGACATTGTCCTATTAAGTACTGCTTGAAGCTTATCGGAAAACTTCATGATGACAGATGTCATTTTTGTTATCTAGAGCGTGAATGATCGGAACATTCATTGTGTAGCTGTGCTACGCGAAATAATCAAAAGAGATTTCTTGACAAAGGTATTTTAGAACATCCCGAAGTCGGTGATTCATTTCATACATTACCCCAATAAAGTGATTCATTTCATAAACAGAAAAAGCAGCGTCCCCGAAAATGAAACGTGAACTAGTTCACGTTTTCAGGATTTGTCGCTTTAAACGTTATTTAGTTCATGATTACGTGATTGAGTTTACGATGTATTTTTGCTTGTTCTCAAATTCATGACTGCAGTTCATGGATCTAGGCACAGATTTTTTTTCTGTGATACGAAGTATTATTCCAAGTTGGGAAAATTCCCATAATTGATAATGGCCACTTACATAGTAGTTGATTATCATATGACCAGGCAAACAGCAAAAAGGATACATCGCAATAGATCAAAGCTGATCAATGTCCCCAACTTAGGAAAAAAAAATGATCAAAAACATCACACTGCTCGTTAGTCAGGGCGAATCACATCTTTCAATGCTCTTTCTAGTAAAATTTAATTTCTGCCGTTCTAAATTTAAACTAACTGGAATTCAACGTTGCCCAATTTTCTATTATACTGATTATCATGAATCCGACGGCTTGCAATCAACAATACTTGAATGGGTTCGAGCCAGTGTTCTGCCTGATTCAGTAATAGATCTTATCGGATTGTTATCAAGGCGGGAATCAAAGATACCAAAAATAAAGTAGCACACATTCAATCAATTAGAACCGGCGGTGTGCACTTTACATCATTTGGTAAAGTTGAGTGTTAAACTTTCTAAATTGTATTGCATTAAGTGCCGTTCAACTGCCCTGTCGATTAATAACATTCTACTGGGTGATTAATCCATGTTACAATTAATAATGATTCACTAGATAGGTGTGTTGTTTTTTTTTATTGAGAAGAGGAATGCGAACAATGATTCACACACTTCGTTGTCTATCGTTGTGTGGATGAAACCTCGAGATCCACGTGACCTTGAAGATAATATCTACCCGTTGTGCTGCATCGCAACCTGATGCTAATTTGTGTACATATTTATACGATATACGATGCTACTACAAATTATCTAAACCACGTCATGTATTACTGTCGGCGTGTAGTGTACTATTGTAGTCGCTCTGTTGTGTGTTACTATAACTCTGTCTAGGGTATGGTCTAATACACTGTGCTTATGTGTTGGAGCGTTCGTCTAGAGTTTGGTATTGTGTTTGAACTCAGTTTTGAATTTACTTACTTGGAATGGATAGTACTGCGATGAACTCATGGTTGTTTTTGGTTTGTGTTGTTATTTATTCCTGCCAAAACAAAAATGTTTGTAATTAGATATTGGTATAAACGCATCAAATAGGATGTTTAGATAACATTCATCTGAAAATGTTTCAACAAATGCCACTAAATATAGTGCGCTGGTAATATTAATTGTTTTCTGTGCGTCTTCTTGAAAACAGCTGGATTGTTCTGCTATCGTACATGGTAATGAACCAATATGCTCAGCCTGTTGGATTTAATTGTTCAAATTTTATTTAGAGGATTGAGATTAAGAATTTAAAACAACTATAATCCCAGATTTCAGAACATTGATTTATGATATATTATTAAGGCTAATCGGATGCTCCCTTAGCTCCATCGATAAATGCGCAACTACAAAGCAAAACTTGCAAAAGTTAGCTGGGTTCGATCCTCGGCCTGATCTAAAAAATTATGATAGAAATAACTTTCTGGAGTCCCTGGGCATAGGTATGATTGTGCTAAAACAAAAATGGAACTTGTATCGAACTGGCACAGTAATGGCATATCGAAAATGCTCCTAGAACCAGTGCTGAGATACATCATTGTCATTGACATATGCGTAAATTAGTTTCAGTCGTTTATTTCGTCAGTGGCATTAGTTCACGCAACTGAAAATGTGTAATATCGTGCATTCAGTGTAATATCCTTGTTATCAGAGATGTTGATTATTTATATTATTGGCTCCAAGAATCAATTTAGCTTAATTCCTTTAATATTGCAATAAATTAACTCATGTCATGCTTTCGACATTGTTGGAATCTATTATTCGTCACCGATATTTTGCACTGTGTACTGAAAGTATCATGTTTTGTTCAGAAAAATAGTTTAAATACCCAAACTATGTTGTTTCATCCATAACAGCCTACAGAGAAATAAATCTTCTACAGCGTTTTTCTCGACTTGCTATTTTTTTTTCAGATGGGACATACATGCTTTTATGACCAGTTTAGCTCGAAGTCAATATAATTTTGAATGGTCGAGATTAACAGATTTTTTTTATGGTCTAGACAGGGCAGTTCTGTCTAGATCACTAATTCTAAAGCCGGTAATATGCTTATTTAGATAAGCAACAAGCTTCAACAAAGAAAGGAGAATATAGGAACAGAAATTCATCGATTAAGCTATTAATCAAGATTCAAAACCACTAACTTGGCCTTCAATTATTTAAAATGAAGGGTGGAAAAGATTTATGTTTATTCTATGCTATTTTCTAAACACCAGCTTAATATATTTACTGTTAAAGTAAACTCGAATCCCCTAATATTCCGTATGGAAATCGAGCTTCGGTCTTAATTTTGATGTAGGACTACGTCTGTGTTTTGTCTTCACTATAACAAGGTTCAAATCACAGTAGGTTATGAACTTTCCCACTTCAATATTTGAGTAGCGACATTCTGTTTCCATTGTTGTTCAGAAAGATGTTATGGAGCTCGTATCTACCAACTTTCTATTGACCCTACAGCAGAGCGCTTTCATATTCAGGTTCAAATCAAAATACACTCGAATCCAGCTGGTATGCAGCAATGATGTCACTTCACCAATACACAGTCCTGAGACAACAATCTACGGCACGATCGTTTTGCCGTAACCAGAGCAGCTTCAATAAAAGACTAAATCACCGTTAAATTTAGCATCATGTGGTGTACACTTTCACCATTTAGTACTTTCTGTTGTCGGCTGCCGCATACATATTCTGTTATGTTTTTTTTTTTGCTCTGTTCAATACACATTCTATTTTGTTGTTTCATAATCGACCTGTGGAATAGAAAATTGTGCAAGGATTTTGCATTCGGCATTATCGGGACTCAAATCCAATACGTCAGGCGTTTAGTGATCCAATTGGAAATTTAATCACGTTTACCCACGCTGAACTATCCGGTGAAAGCGTGTGATGATAGGTGTAGCTCAAATCGATTTTCGTGCCACGGAAAATACTCACGCTATCGATTTACCTATGCAGATACAAATTTCAATTCTACGAGTCTGCCAGAGAAATTTCCAGAGACAACTGGGCGTTGTCGTAAACGTGCTAACTGATGTTCATCCGTACTACATTCCGTTCCCCCTTTTAGCACTTCGATCGTTCCAAAAGACGATCGTCCCACATATATATAGGAAGCTGTACACAACGTAAACCTTGTTTAACAAAAACCAGTCGCATTGAAAAGAAGTTCTCTTTTTCAGCCAACAGTATTTTTCGCACACCAACCAGCTAAAAGATATTCTAACACGGTACTTAAAAATCGAAATTCAGATGACCTGCAAGTGTGCAGTTATTGAAACTTTCAAGATGTGGGTAATCTCTTCTGTAGGAGTTTTTTGCTGCTTCGCACTTACAATGAATCGCACACGCGACTGAATCGTTCCGAACGGTACGAGTGTTGAACTGAAACTGATGCAGTGGCCGGCTCCGACGACCGGTTTACTATGTTCAATTATTTCTTCCCCCTCTCACCCTCCCCTCTGTGGGGCGCACAGAAATAAAATAAAATCCCTACCTCAAACAAATTATATAAGACGCGTAAATAAAATGTGACTTTTTATTTCAAACCTACCTTACTGAGTTAAAAAAAAAGCTTTCTTATCAGTATGAGGCTTTATAGGCTGTTCACAGGCGTAGCAAAGGGCGGCCAAGGTGCCTACCTCGTCCTGAGTTCTCTAGGCTATCCCTTGTTGGGGCACAACTTATGATCGACACTTGAGAATTTCATAAAAGATTTTTTGGCGTAGGACTACGTCTTTGTTTTCTATACTGGGGTACAATTTAAAAATAATCGAATTGCGACCATCACGAAAAGTGGTCAGGTTTTGAGCGTTAATATATCAGTCGTTTCTCCAAAGATTTTCAAAAAATTTGCACCAATCGATCGGAAATATTTGTACGCATCGATTTCAATAGAAGAAACTGTTGATTACTGGACATACACTATTGAAAAATTCATAAATGTTAAGCCTTTTTTCTTCAACCATCGTCACACACGTGGTTTCTGTAAATCGCCTTCTAGGGGGCTGTTCATAAACCACGCAGATAATTCAGGGGGGGGGGGAGGTGGTTGCGGGTACGAAAAAGTCTACGTAACTTTTTTCTCTCTACAAAACGGATATTGATACACTTGGACGTTATACACGAAAGATTAAAACAATTGTTGAGAAATTGCGTATTATCCTCGTGCCACCCGAGCATTTTCGGAATCCATTTCTGAGCCAAGTATACTCGAGCCCTCATGGCTTGAATGATGTATGACAACGTACTTGTTTTGCCAAAGTAAGTTTTATTGCAACTGTAAACCAATCCGAGTCTTGAAATCTGAGCTGGTTTGTAAGAGCTCTTTCAATGCATAGCCTGTTGGTTTGGGCTTACAATTCAAAACGTGCTACGAAAATATATATTTGATAACTACACACTGTGGCAAAAGTATCTAATATTGATTTCAATTCACCCATGTCGACAATCTTGAAGCGATTTTCATTCTTCGTGTCATTCACTCGCATGTAAACAGAATTACTGACAATCGGGTTTTGTTCGATAATGCGGGTAACTTTGATAGCGTATGGGGACTACACAAATAATTTTTTATTTCACAGCTTCTACATACAATTATACTATTGAGTAGTACTGGATGGAATAAAAAATTATTTTCATAGCCATGCGCACTTTCAAAATAATCCACATTATTCAAGATATTTTATGATGTTCAAACAACTTAGTGAGTTGTACATTTCTTGTTTAATTCTAACCGCAGACCGACAGACGTTCAAACACGAACAAAAAAATTCAAATTTGCTGTGTAATTCAAATCCAATTACGTTGGAACACAGAGAACAGACGAATTTGCTCATACGAATATAACGAAAAATCATGTTTTTGCTAATATAGTAGCGTCGTAGTTCGGCGACATTCCATACTAGTTACTGCCATCACGGTGATAATAATCCACCCATGGGAAGAGTTATTTTTCTCCATGTCGTTTCTATTTCATTGGAAAAGCTAGGAAAAATGGACCTACGGTAAACTTGAAAAAAGTTGTGAAGTTGTATAAAAACATCACTTTCTACAAATT
The DNA here is from genome assembly GCA_024533555.2 of Aedes koreicus. Taxonomy (NCBI): domain Eukaryota; kingdom Metazoa; phylum Arthropoda; class Insecta; order Diptera; family Culicidae; genus Aedes; species Aedes koreicus. The sequence continues at coordinate 12,961 of JAHHFK020002360.1, read as the reverse complement.
TAAGTCCTTTTGCCATTGGTTTCCACGTATAAAGAAAGACAGCCTGTGAAAAAGGGGTAAAAATATATTACTCTTCACTTGGATAAGAAGCATTCACCGTGCAGATCAATTTTCCATGGCCTTTAAGGCCAGTATTGACTTAAAAAGTATAGAGGTTACGGAATTTTGTTCAATATTACCAAGCGAAATTTTGACAATTGATCTACATGGAACGAAATGTCACCTTCACTTACGGAATAATCGAGCGGAATATTTTTCCGAAAGGTCGGTATCGAGTTCGAAAGAAATTTCTTTTTCTATCTCAATCCAATGTTAAATTCCGTTTACTGAAACGGAAAAGTAAAGAATCGAAAAGAAATTTCTTCAGCAGTATCCACCTCAAAAGAACGAAAAATAAAATTGGAATTTGTAAGGTTTCCACGCAATCTAATGGGAGCTGTCACTTTTACTTTCGGAAAAATATTCCGCTCGATTATTCCGTAAGTGAAGGTGACATTTCGTTCCATGTAGATCAATTGTCAAAATTTCGCTTGGTAATATTGAACAAAATTCCGTAACCTCTATACTTTTTAAGTCGATACTGGCCTGAAAGTAAAAGTGACAGCTCCCATTAGATTGCGTGGAAACCTTACAAATTCCAATTTTATTTTTCGTTCTTTTGAGGTGGATACTGCTGAAGAAATTTCTTTTCGATTCTTTACTTTTCCGTTTCAGTAAACGGAATTTAACATTGGATTGAGATAGAAAAAGAAATTTCTTTCGAACTCGATACCGACCTTAAAAATAGATTGTTTTTCATCTGTTTGAACATCAACCAAGTTTGATGTCTCTGCTTGTAAAGTTGTTTCGATGCACTTTTGGAAGTCAACATCATCTTCGGATATTCGCATTCCATTGCGTTATCTGCTGGCAAATTCTTGCTATGCTCTTTCCCAATCAAACTACCAGCATTTGATTGCTCATCGGAATCCTCACCGGAACCATCGCCGGCACCACAAAGAGAATCCACGCGTGGAACAGCATTAGGTAGTAGCCTATGAAGTATATGAAAGCATTATTGTGACTGACGATATTGCGATGATTGTTTTCCGCACTCAAGTTCTTTCCTGTGCATACCCGAATAAAAAAGTATCATATATTAACAATAAAATGTATTGTAACCGTACAATATAATCAATAGTATGTACAGTTGATCGTATTGTTCGGGACGATAAGATAGCATTAGGACTTATTGTTTCTACAATAGAATCTAATGTAAATTGAGGTATCAACAATAGAATAAAGGGGTTGTTATGTATCTTAACAATAAAATATGTCACTTTTTTCGGAACAAATTTGAGTTAATAACAAATAATTGTATTGTTCCACAATTGTTGAAAATTCTAGCATATGGGGTGTAGTAAATCTATTGTAATCACAATGTGTATTTTTGATTTGTCTGATACATGAACAGTAAGATTCATGGTCGGCAATAACTTATGTTGTTATTGTATATTATTATATAGTAATTGTATCGTTATTTTTATCCGGGTAACCCGGTAACTCTCTGACGGGAAGTGGTCGGAACCTAGTTTGTTTTTTGGTTCGAAGGCTTTCGCACCATATCGTTCAAATATTTCTGCTGCCTCTGTTGACCTGCAACATGCCACCTCCCTACTGCATCTAAATTATACAACGAGTGTTAATTGCTTTTTTATCAAATGTTTGCGTAATTAACTTACAAATCATTGTTTTTGGGAAACCTATGGAATGTTTTCCCAAAGTATTTCCTTGCTGATTTGTGCACCAATAGTATTCACATTTTCGTCCCATTTCAACCTTTCACCTTCATTTTGTTTACCAACATTGATGACTTAACAGAACAACTCTGTCGTTGTCCCTTCACGCTCAAAACTGCCTCTCTTTCATTTGTATCACTGTCCTTTTTTTTCTCACGGAAAAGTTACTCAATTTTCGTGAAAAGTGGAACAACTCATAAATTAAATTGTTCCACTTTTTACGAAAATTGAGTAATTTTTCCGTTCGAAACATAAAAACATTGATACAAATGAAAGAGAGGCAGTTTTAAGCCTGTAGGTCATAATTGTAACATTAGCGCCACCCCATTTGACATTCCATACTAAATTGAAACGACAGTTCCTTTTATGATCACAAGCGGTCATTTGAGCCTGGACGTCTGTTCTCTGTGGTTGGAATTACCTAGCACAGTAGCGCCGCCTAGTCAACTTATTGCTACATTAAATCTGAAAATTTGACTGGCATCCCATTTGTCTCTTACAAATAAAAACAAATCAGCGGCGCCATCTGTTAGGTTATTGCTACTTGATATCTTGAGGGAAGCCATGTTTTTACACAGGTAAATGAGATGAAGTCGAACGTCTGTCTGCGTTCTAATCTTTTGATACGTGTGCACAATTAGCAGAAAGATCAATAAAGCGAGTTTTTCTCACGTGTGTTTGTTATTTACACCAGCGCGTTGTCCTGAAGGTTAAGATGAATCAGAAAAGAATCCTTATTTGGCCACCATATTTAATAATAGACTCTATCATTTTCCAAAGCACACAACGCAAAAACTACTGCGATTCCGTGATGGAGATTGTTTACTAATGTGTGCTGCACTGCACCCAGTTTTCGAGCCCTGTACTTTGAAAAAATTTAAGCAATACATCAAATCAGTATAATATGGCAGCTAATCAACGAATGGAGCATCAAGCTTTGTTCAGACTACAGATTTGTAACATAATTTATTCATTTATTTATTAATTAATTAATTAATTAATTAATTTATTTATTTATTGATTTCCCTTATTATTTTTTTAATTTTTTTAGTTATTTATTTATTCATTTGTTATTTTTTTATTCATTTATTTATTTATTTATTTATTTTTTTATCTATTTATTGATTTATTTATGTATTAATTTATTGAAATATTTATTTATTTATTTATTTATTTATTTATTTATTTATTTAGTTATTTGTTTATTTATTTATTTAAATACTTATTTATATATTTTTTTAATTTTTTTTATTGATTTATTTATTTATTTATTTGTTTATTTATTTGACGTCAATCATGTGTAGATCCTTAGTTACAGTTATTTTTACATGCTTTGTCACTCTTAAATCTATATAAATATATTTGTAACCGTATTTGGCTTATATTCTAGTACATTTATGAACAGCTTTTTATCAAATATCATTAAATATGCAACTAGCGATTTAAAATTGGTTCACTGTTGTAAAACCCCTTGGTCCGAAGTACACCTTGAAGCCAGCACCTAACTATACATACTTGCGCCTTTGTTTTGATTTGCTGTGTTATTTTGACAGAATATTTGAGAGTGTGTTCGTGTGAGTTCATTATTAGGGGCGGATTATTAAGCTTGGGACCGAGCTTGGGACCGATGTGCTAGTACTGACTGAGCCAAGAAAAAAAATCGTATTTGTTAGGGACCTACTGGTCTTAGAGTTAGTCTACGATTAAACTATTGCTTCAATTTATATTTTGTCGTTGTAAAGTCAACGTTTTCGCAATGCATATTGTATGCTGCCATCATCCGATGTAAAGGCCCAAATAGAGCATGGTGGCTTGTGGTAAAAACATTTCGATTTCGTAGTTGTCGACTTGGAATGTAAAAATTAAGTTTTGACAAAAGTTCTTCAGAATCAATACGATGCGAAACGATATCGTTTACAACTGAGACCATTGCGAGTTCTCGACGCTCTTTTAATGTTTGGATGTTGATGAGCATACAACGAGCTTTATAGGATGGTAAAGGAAATCTTGTCCTAATTTTCGAAGTGCAGACAGTATAAATTGCTTTTGAACTGATTTTATTTGTTGTTCGTGCGTGACTGAAAAAGGTGACCATACTACGCTACAATACTCGAGTATGGACCTCACATATGCAACGTATAATGTTTTTGTTGTGTATGGGTCATGAAAGCTGTAACTAAATCGTTTGATAAATCTTAAAATTTATTTATTAATTTACATGGCATAACGTCACAATACTATAACATAGGCTGATACACAATATCCCTCCATAATGCCCGATTCTTGGCTGCTCCTCTCCAATCCCTTGGGCACCTTGTTCCCCCTAGGTCTTGCTCCACCTGGTCTGACCATCTTGTACGTTGCGCCCCACGTCGTCTTGTACCAATCGGATTCCCGTCGAACACCATTTTTGCAGGATAGTTGCCCGGCATTCTCGCAACATGTCCTGCCCAGCGTATCCTTCCAGCTTTTGCCAGCTTATGAATACTGGGTTCGCCGGCGAGTTGCATGAGCTCATGGTTCATCCATCGCCTCCATAGGCCGTCCTCCTGTACTCCACCAAAAGTGGTGCTTAACACCCGTCGCTCAAAAACTCCGAGTACTCGCAGGTCTTCTTCAAGCATTGTCCACGTCTCATGCCCGTAGAGAACAACCGGTCTTATTAGCGTTTTTTACAGGATGCACTTCGTACGGGAGCTAAGTCTGTTTGACCGTAGTTGCTTGTGGAGCCCATAGTAGGCACGACTTCCACTGATAATCCGCCTGCGGATCTCACGGCTGTTATCGTTGTCCGCAGTAACCAGTGAGCCGAGATAGACAAATTCATCGATTACCTCGAACTCATCGCCGATTATTACGATCAACGTTACACTGCTGCCCAGTCGGGTCCTGTCGTGCTCGGTTCCGCCTGCCAGCATGTACTTCGTTTTGGACGTATTTATCTTCAATCCAATCTTCTCTGCTTCCTGCTTTAGTCTGGTGTACTGCTCTGCCACCGCCTCAAATGTTCTGCCGACAATATCCACGTCATTGGCAAAGCAGATAAATTGACCGGATCTGTCGAAAATCGTGCCTCGCATGTCAAACGTCGCTCGTCGCATAATACCTTCAAGAGCAATGTTGAACAGGAGGCAAGAGAGACCATCACCTTGACGAAGCCCCCTGCAGGATTCGAATGAACCCGATAATCCACCCGATATCCTCACACAGCACTGGGTTCCATCCATCGTAGCCTTGATAAGTCGGGTCAGCTTCCCCGGAAAGCTGTTCTCGTCCATGATCTTCCATAGCTCATTTCGGTTAATTGTATCATATGTGGCTTTGAAGTCGATAAATAGATGATGCGTTGGGACTCTATATTAACGGCACTTTTGGAGGATCTGCCGCAAAGTGAAGATTTTGTCTGTTGTAGACCGTCCTTCGATGAAGCCGGCCTGATAACTTCCCACACATCTATTTGCTAGTGGCGACAGTCGCTGTAAGATGATTGATGATGATCCTAGCATGCTACTTGCTTTACTAATTATTGTGTTGTAGTGGTCAATGAATGTTAGTTTCTTATCAAAAATAACACCCAAATCCTTAATTCTTCTGCACTTTCCAATTAAAAGGGTGTTTTGAAAAGTATCAGCAAGTAAAATTTCATCAAGATAGCACTGTATCAGGTTACAACGCTGTAGTATGAACAAAGCATAGCATCCCGTTCACACTACAACTTATATAACGTGATATAGACTATCTTGATATTAGCATCTATACATCTAGTTTTCACTGGAAATAATTTGCATGGCATTTGATATCAAGATACTCTACATCACGTTATGTAGGTTGTAATGTGAACGTGGTTTAATAATATACGCAAAAAATACTGTCTCTAATTATCTTTTCGAGGGGAAAAAATAGGCAACAAGAGACAGTAATTTGATATTGATTTTTTGGGTGTTTTGGATTGGAGATCGTGACGATCCATACAAATTTTCTTGATGGGCCATACAAAACACGTGACGTATGGGAGAGGGGGTGGGGTTGAAAATGGGCCCTTTTGCGTGACACAATCAATGAACATTCCCTTATTCGCCAGAAGATAATTTCCTAGCAAAGGAAAAAAATTCTCGCACGATTCTCTCGGCAGCAAGCCGTTGAAGGTAGTAATTCGTGGTCTTCCGGAATACGACCCAGAGGAAATTATTTCCGAGCTAAAATCGGTCAAATTGAAGCCGATCAAAGTGTTTCCCTTCAGGCGCAATGGGTCCAAAAAATATCGCGACAAGTTATACTTGGTCTATCTTGAGAAGGACTCCACCTGTCTGGACGATCTCTAGAAAATCAAGGCATTCTTCAACATCATTGTTGAATGGGAGCGTTAATGACCGCTCAAGAACGACGCCATGCATTGCGGAAACTGCCTATCGGAAACGGCTCTTCGGGCACGGTACCAGAAACTGCCACCTGAAATCGCGTTGTGGAAAATGTGCTGGAGCGCACGTGACTGCAGAGTGCAGCCATATGGACGACTGACAAGACAATTCGGGACTGGTGTCATAGTCTCGGTCGAAGTGCAACGAAGAGACAGGATTATTTGCACGAGCCAGGTGTGGTCTTGCATGCCAAAAATGGAAGGTTTAGTAAAGAGACAGTCCAAGTCGTGCGCGAAAAGTTGAAGCACAATTTGGCTCACGGTCGATTATCGGGGTAACTTCCTACGGCGGGGATCTCTCTGACAGAGTAGAGTAGATCCGCTGGGGACTATCCGAGTAGAGCGCGAAAAGCTGGAGGGCCAAATGGCTCACGATCAGCTTCGTAAAAAGTTCCCCGTCGGAGTAGGGCTGATCCACCAACGGGGACAACCTGAGTAGAGTGCGACAAAATTGGAAGCCTACTGCCTTCATGCTGAATGGTTACAACTGAAGGAAGTAAGCAATGCTACTAACAAGACGGGTTGCTGAAAGGTGACAGTTACTAATACAACTAACTGATTGAACCGATTACTCGCGGTCATCTTGAGGTTAATATGTTGTCGTGGACGGGTTATTGCGTGAAACATCGATGAACACTCTTTGGAACACGGTGCGAAGATTTCGTAATCGAGCTACGATGCTACGAACAACGAGAGCGAGGAGTACTCGGACCAATGGATCCTTAAGTTTGTGCAAAAAATCTATCCACATTCTGTGCCGGCATGGATGATTCCTCGCGAAACCACGAATTGGATAGATGAGATCAGCCATCCTTTTTCAATGACAGCGTTCTCTTTCTAGCACTCCTTTCGTGTGGCAATACAGTGCCAGGGGCTGATAGGATCATGTTTAACTTGCTTAAGAACCTCCCAGACATCGCTAAGAGGCGTAGATTGAACTTGTTTAACCAGTTGCTGGAGCTTAATGTAGTTCCTGATGATTGGAGACGGGTGAGAATTATTGACATTTAAAAACCTGGTAAACACGCGTCACACCACAACTCCTCCACAAGTTTTAGGACCACCTTATACTACTGATTTGAGGAAAGCGAAGCAATATGTCGCTAGGAAGCGTAATTTCAAACTGCTTGAAAGATATGATCAGTTGGCTCTCTGTATATAAGATGTATATAGGGTAGGGAACGGCTTAAGCTCCCCGGGACCCCATTCCAAGCACGGGGTAAACGATAACTTACAACGTTCATTTTTTGCACCATGGTGCATCATCATGTGAAGCATCATACTGCAAAAAATGAGCATTGTAGGTTAACGTTTAGCCCTTGCTTGGAATAGGGTCCCGGGGAGCTTAAGCCGTTCCCTACCCTATTTGTTTTTTTTTTCCTTCTGTAGAGCCAAAACACAACTGCATCAATTCATAAGAATTATTGTTTTATGACCCATTTTTGATTTGGTGCAAGTCAAATATCCTGTCACAATTAAGGTGTGATGGACATTGGTTGACATGTTTTATAAAGTCTAATACCCTACCAGGATCGTTTTGCCAAAGTTCAAGGGGCTCTAGTAACCCCTTTCAAAATATTGACATCCTTTGATTGAATAATGCTCCACAATTGCAGAGTATATGTCCTGCAGTTTCAGTTTCAAATCTGCAAAAACGACATCCTGTAGAATGAATTTTTCCAATTTTATTTAGGTGATACCTACTCGGGCAGTATCCATAAGATGTATATATTCAATATAATGAACAATCATTTTAAAAGAATATATTACTATCTTTAGCCCACAGTACGAATTCTAGTACAATTCATCGGCACTGATGATGTTGTGAAGACAAAAACACAAGTCGTGGCATACTTCTTCCCGTGTGTGTACAGATGGTCTTTTCAGTATTGTGATGCCGGTGTTGACGCATACGAAGGGAAGATACAAACCGTGTGTTTAATCTTGCTTACCTACATTTATGTTTAAAACACGATATTCATTTATCATAAGATGATTACAATTTCGTTAAACATTATTAGAATCTTATTGTTTCAATATCTTCGTTGAAAACATGTTCAATATGAAACTCAAAACCAACGTTCGAACATGAGAAGCACTTGTATCAATAGGAAATACCTTTGGCTTAAATATGGACTATAAATAACAATGGAGCATAAAATATTGTTTTTGATAAAGCAAAGTTCACTTCAATTCACCTTATAGCTCAATGTCAATGGCCAATAGCCTAAGTCATTTTCAATTTCCTCGCCATTTGAGTCACCTGCTTGTCGTTTAGTAGTGGTGCCATTGCGCGATCTTGTTGATCTTAAATTCTCTGAAACTGACGCTGTTATATGGTGGTTCGTGCTTCGTGCATTGATCACAGGTACAATACATTATTTATAAGAGTGACGTCACTCTACCGCGCAGGGGTTGCAAGTCGTTAAATATTCACCATGGATAGGTGAGGCCTGAGGCATGCTCTGGAATGGAATCAATATGAAACATTCAACGGCGTTATTGTTCACCGGTGGGCTTCGTCATGTTCATTGGATGATGCATAGCATTTCAAGTGGTCGAGAACGTTATCCGTTTGGAGCTTTTTCCAGACCCTAAAAAAGTAGGATTGTAATTGCCACAGTGGGCCAAAAAATATAAGGTAATTTACGCCGTCTGCTACCAAGTGTTGTATAGGCTAAACACATAAATAGCATCAAAGATAACCTGGGCTGGTAGTAGATCACTTTTTAGTGACTTAGTCACTATTTTGAGTCTAGTCACAAAAAAGTAACTATTTGCATCCAAAAGTCATGTCAAGTCACTATTTTTCGGAAAATGGTAACTGAAGTCACTGCTTTCGCACCGCCGATTGTAAAAAGTTTAAAAAATAACTTCTCGAGTAATTCATGTTAAGGGCCTAAAGCCATTTGTAAACAATGACTTTAAATGTCGATTTCTTTTGAATCTTAATTCACTCTCGTGAAATAAAAGCAGCATTTGGTAGAAGAATGTTGGTTCTACCATATGAAGTAGCTGGATATAGTGGGATTCTCGTGATTCGTGAGGTATCCAAGTAACCACAAGCATTATATTATTGCTCTTATTCAACACAAAATCAACATCATTAATGCGGGATCGCATCAATTCAACAGTTGTCAAGTAATGAAGCGTTAGATTAGCTTTAAGAATATAATGATGCATTACCAATGCAATGATACATTATCAATGCAATAATGCTACCTTAGCAATGTCTTATGGCATTACAAAAGATATAGCATTAGTTCGATCTTAGTTGGGCCCTTTTCAGCTTTAATCCAACTTCAATGATGCACTAGACGTAATGCATATGCCCTTTATATGGAAGCTATTATAGCCTCGTGGTTACTGTGGCTTTGAAGAAAAACTGAGGGAAATTGTGTAAGGAAGATGGACAAAGCCTCGCCCAAGATCTCATGAGCAGTGTTAAGAGAAATGTACGAGCATTCAGCTTGGGAGAGAAAATTCAATAAATAAATTATGCCAAAACATTGCTAATATAAAGGGTGATACGGTCAAAATTTGGTCAAGGGAAAACGCGTGTAAATCGGTGAAATCGTTTATTTAAAAAATCAAATTAAATTTCTTTTTCAAGTTCAATTAGTATAAAATTCAGGAAAAATATTCAGTTAGGCTTCCGCTTTTCCAAATCCGAATTGCCGGGCCTTACGCTTGACCCCTGCCATCAGATTTTGTACAGCCACCTTGTCCACCTTCTTCGCCCCAGAAAGCCAGTTTGCCTTGAACTGCTGCTCGTCCTTAGCAGTTTTTTTGGTCTTCTTTAGGTTCCGCTTGACAATAGCCCAGTATTTCTCAATTGGGCGGAGCTCTGGCGTGTTGGGAGGGTTCTTGTCCTTGGGAACCACCTGCACGTTGTTGGCGGCGTACCACTCCATGGCCTTTTTACCGTAATGGCAAGATGCCAAATCCGGCCAAAACAGTACGGAACAACCGTGTTTCTTCAGGAAAAGCAGCAGACGTTTATTCAAACACTCTTTCACGTAAATTTCTTGGTTGACAGTCCCGGAAGCTATGAAAATGCTGCTTTTCAAGCCACAGGTACAGATGGCTTGCCAAACCAGATATTTCTTTGCGAACTTTGACAGTTTCGTGTGCTTGAAAATATCTGCTACCTCTCCCCTTCCTTTTGCCGTATAAAACTCCTGTCCCGGAAGCTGCTTGTAGTCGGCTTTGATGTAGGTTTCGTCGTCCATTACCACGCAGTCAAACTTCGTCAGCATCGTCGTGTACCCCCCCGCCCGCCCCTTTGTCTTTTGTTTTTTTTTTTTTTTCGGTTTTTGGTGTCGCTACCTTCTTGTAAGGCGGTTGTTCGGCTTGTTTTTTGCTCGCTGCACGGTTGTAGACGCTACACCCAGCTTATTTGCGGCATCTCGGAGAGATAGGTTAGGGTTTCGCTTGCACGGACAGAAATGATGCATGATTGATATAACTTTTGCCATAGTTATCCCAAGCTTCGAAGATATTCTTGACATAGTTAATTTAAATGGTTGTTTGAAAATGATTTGATGTTTACATCAAGCATATATTTCATTTGAATCAACGTTATTGAACATCAACCATTAAATGCTTAAATCAAGCATACATGTCATTATTTGAATCCGTGTTTATCGTTGAATCACTCATACTGGAAGGTTAAATAGGGCATATAGCTGCTCTACTGAGCCTCGTGGCTGCCATCCGCACTCAACCAGGGGGTGCGACTCTATCTCAGATGCAGGATATTTTTTGTTATGCTTTTGTGCGATGTGCGCACGCTTAGTAGATAGAAAGAAGATTTTAGAGATTTTGATGAAGATTTAAATGATTTACTGCAAAAAGATGCAGCACGATACAAGTAGATGGATTAAGATTCACAAGCTGAAACAAGATTTTTCAAAGATTAATTCGCTAGCGTGAAATTTTTCGATCATCTTGAATCTGGATTTAGATGTGTCGCACCCCCAGCACTCAACGACAAAGCGAAGGAAAAAAAAATATCATGGCGGCGGCAGATCACTCGGTTGACTTGGATGACGACCTGGTTGAAGAGTTTTATGTTGACGAAGAAGTGGTAGAATTATTGAAATCGTTTGGATTATCCGTGGCGGGCATCGAAGAGTTTGTAGGTATGTAAGCAAATTGTAACTATTCTTTAAAGTAGTTTTAATGAATTTTGATTTCAGCTAACGGGCACGACATTGATGCGCTACAATTAATCGAGCGTGAAGAAGTCGAAGCGCTTCTTCCTCCACCGCGACTAGCAGACCGAACCAAGTGCATTCGAGGATTGATAAGAATGATATTTCCAATTTTCAAACATTGTTATATGTTGTTTAATTTCGTAATATCCAAAGAATATGTGCTAATTGAGTAAACGTTCCTATAATGGTGGTATTTTAGTGCAAAATGTTCCAATTAGAACATATTGCACTAAAGTACCACCATTATAGGAACTTTTATCGTAAATTTAACGATTTTTTTTATTTTTGGAACCAACCATAACATCATTTGAACGAATCTCTGTGTATGCTTAAACCAACCATCCGATACCATTAGTTCAACCCTCAAAATAAGGTCAAATTAAACATAAACATTATTGAATTTATCATGAGAATCAGAGAGCTGTCAAATCATCAACAATGAATATTGTTGATGTAAGCATAATATGGTTGATTCAACCCTATTTCATGCTCTAATTAGATCATCAATTCTGTTTAATTGAAGCTTCCATTATTCTTCGATCTATTGTATTATGCGTGAAACAATCTCAAAAAATTATTATATAAAAGTCAATGCACAAATATGCTTGATCGGGACCGGAATATTATTTATATGACTTTATTTTTTTCTCCGTGTGAAACTACCGGCAACTCTCTTTGTCGTCTCAGCGGCTTCCGGTTTTCGATTTCCCCCCGATCCAGACTTCCTGGCTGTCGACAAACGTTCCCCAAACACTTTAATTACATTTGTAACGGTTGATTTGGCAACTTTTAGCGATTTTGCCAACTTTGCGTGCGAGTAGCTCGGATTTTCGCGATGCGCGAGCAAAATTTTGATACGCTGCTCTTCTTGCTTGGACGGCATTTTGACAACTGAAGAGTGAATTCCAAAATCAAAATAGGAGCAACATTCTACACACACACCTTCAAAATGAAGGTATTTTAAATGCAAAATTGAAAGAAATACGTCAAGTTGATATTGACCAAATTTTGACCGTATCGCCCTTTATAGTTATTTAATCCTTGAAAATTTGAGAAGTACCCGATTTAAAATCAATTTTTGGTGATCATTTTTGTGTGTCTCATTTTTTCCGAGCCCAGTCTTTAGCAGATGACATGTATCGGTCTAATCGAGAGCTTCGAGATCAGTTGCGCTATTTGCAAGAAACCCAGATCGAGGAAAAACGGAATCACAAGGCACAACTAGCGGCATTGACACAGCGTTACGAGGAAATTCTACGTTTGCAACAGCCTGTATTGCCAAGTACATCACGACAATATCGAACTGGTGCCATAAGAAAAAAATACAATGCTGTCGGGGAATTCCGTTTGCCTCAGGGGGACAATATGGAAATGCAAAGTAAAGCTTCGTCCAAAGGATCCAAGAATTCCGAAAGGATTCGTGAGCTGCAGCGTAAAGCGTTAGAAGACCGTCAGGCTCTGGAGAAGAAGCAGCTAGAAAAAAAGGCTGGCGCTTGAACAGGCGCAGGCCGAACAAAGTGGTGAAAGTTCATGTCAGGATGATGACT